>VDFB02000003.1:500984362-501006675 GCA_007258455.2 Sequoia sempervirens | reverse complement strand
ATAACATAAACAACAATGTGTTGCATCTCTCTAGTACACATTAGGTACATTTTCTTCTTTCATCATGGTCTGCGCAACTTTTTATATAGCTTGGTTCTTTCTCTCAACAACTCCATTCTACTAAGGAGTTCTAGGAGAAGAAAAATGTCTCTTTATGTTGTGCTCTTTAAAAAATGCTTTCAACTCACTACAAGTAAATTCTCCACCTCTATCATATCTAAAATATTTGATTCTTAGGTTCACTTCATTTTCTACTCTTTCCTTGAACACTTTAAACCTATGCAGATACTGGGTCTTCTCTCTAAGAAGAGCAACCCTTTCCATTCAAAAATAATCATCAATAAGGAGCATGAAATACCTATCACCATTTAGGCTTCCTATCCTAGTAGGACCACAAAGGTCTGTATGAATTAATTCCAACATTTCGATAGTTGATTTCTCTTTTCCTTTGAAATTGCATCTTGTTTGTTTCCCTAAATAACAACTTCTGTAAACAATATCAACAGGATTTGTGATTTTAGGAAAATTCTCAGACATCTCTTGAACTGATCTTGACCAAATAATCAAATTTTACTAGTCCCATTTTATGGTGCCATAGCCAAATTTCATTAACTTTAGATACAAGGAACTAACCATCAACACCCTTAAGCTGATAGATGTTTCCATAAGTTCTCCTTCCTACAACAACCATAGCTCTAGATCCTTTTATGATCTCACAATTATTATCCTAAAACACAAGTTTGAAACCTTTGCTACACATCTATACAACACTCAAAAGGTTATTCCTTAGGCCCTTTACATAATATACATCATTAGTGTTGTGTATTCCATCAAAACTAATTGTACCTTTCCCAACAATCTTTTCTCCAAAATCATCACCAAACATGACCAAACCACCATCATACTTTTCAAGTTTAGTGAGTTTAATTTTATCTTCATTCATGTGATTAGATCAACCACTATCAATCACCCAATATCCCTCATCCTTTCTAGCATGAAAGACAGTAACCAAAGTACCTTCCATCTCATTCTTCTTGTTCTCTAAACCACTTTCCCTTGCATATCTTCCAGAGTTAGCAGACATAAATTTATTCTCCAAAGCTAAGAACAAGCACTCATTATCATCAACCTCATAATTTGATTCATCATCAAAGGTTCTAGCTTCTTCTTTAACATAATACAACTTCTTGAACTTCTTATCCTTTGTATCTTTATGATCTTTGTTCTTCTTATGTACATCTCTATTCAGACAACTTGAAGCATAATGACCAATATTACTGCAATTAAAGCATTTAAAGGGAAACATACCTTTATACTTACCAGTACCTTTCTTCAACTTCCTTGTAAAGTTTGCTTCCAACACATCTAAACCATCACTATCCAGATCATCTTCAGAAGCTTTTGCTTTAAATTTTGCTTTTGTCTTATCCTATTTCTTTCCAAACTTTCTCATCTCAAATGCAGTCAAGATGCCAAATAGTTGTTGTTTAGTAAACTTCTTAGGATCATATACTTCTTTAATGAATGAGACCTTATCATTGTAACTCTCCAGTAGGGTCACTAGAATCTTCTCTATTATATCTTCATCTGCCAGAGTGCCCCCTTGATTTCTAACTTCATTTTTTGTAAGATCAACCCTCTGGAAATAGATTGCACTATCTTCACCTTCATCCATTTTTATATTCTCATATCTACACTTTGACATCAACTTATTTGTCAATTTCACTCTATCATTTCCTTCATAAAGATCTTCCAATTTCTTCCAAAATTCATAAGCAGTTTCCAACAAAATAACTTTAGGTTGCTCTATCTTAAATAAAGAAATGTAGATCAAATACCTTTCTTTTTCATTCTCCTCATAAGAAGAAATATCATCTACAGTAGTAGGACCACTTTCTGGTTCAACATACTTTATCTCAATAGACTTCCAAGTCTTGTAACCAAGAGAGATTATGTAACTTCTCATCTACACTTTCTAGTCACTGTAGTAAGATCCATCAAACATAGGGATTTCCAATTTGTGTGTCATTGGATCTACCTCAAGTGGTTAAGCTCTTCACCAAGGAACCAAAGCTCTGATACCAATTTTTGAAAGGCGCAAGACAATTGAGAGGGGGGTGAACCAGTTGTCACCAAAATAAAATTCAAATCTCAACCACTCATCAATTTCTTATCCACTTAGTTCTATTATTAACTATGAACATAAAATGTAGATAAAAAAAAGAAATACCAACACAGGAACACACTAGATTTACGTGGAAAACTCAATGAGGGAAAAACCATGGTGAGGGTTAACTCACAGTATAAAGTAATAGCAAAACCAAATACAAGATGCTCACTGCCAAGGGCTCATTGATCAGATAAAAAGGCTCACTACCTACAGAAAGGACTCACTATCCAACAGGGAGGCTCACTACCTATAGATACAAAAGATTACATAAAACATCCACCACAATAGTTTATACATACTCACAACCTTGATCAGAAGAATTTTAGACATCGTTAGCTCACTGCTTTTAGGAATATAACACATTAAATTATAGCTACCTCAATTCACTTTCACACAACTCTACTCTTCTTCTTGATGTGATACATACTTATTCACAACATCTTGACTTGCATTTATACCCTCTTCAACCTTAGAAACTTTCTCCAAGGTCAGCTACATACGCTTCATTTCATAAATTCAAATTAGGTTGAAAACTCAACATTCCCATAGTGGAAAGGAATGAGAGTGGACCACACCAATACTTAACTATGACCCAAAACAATGTATTGAATCAATTACATAGTTTCTTAATTAAAACTTATCCTTTGTATGAAGTGTAAACACCAGGTTGGCTAAACCTAATGAAAACACAAATGAACATTGAAGCACACACTTCCCAACAAGACAATACACAGATGATATAACATGCTTCTTCATGCATGAGAACACATCTCAGATGCCTTCAGATACATCTTCATCTTCTACAACAACCTTTAAATCCTGAACACTTCTCACCAGTCATTCCAGACAATACAGATGCATATAGTAATACTAAAACTCATCTTTCGAAGAATGATACCATGAACATATTTTCCAAAACATAGAGAACACCATTACAAGACATATTCTAGATCCACAAGACCTGAAACAAAACAACAGAGGATTGTGAAGCAGAGACATTTGTCCCAGTCCACAGAAAAATAGCTCTGTCAAACAAGTTCACATACCGATGAACACAACTTTCACACTCCATCAAACCAAAAGCTAAAAAGTAGGAGATGACACCAACAGATGCCCAAAAACAACCCTTCAAATCCACACAACCATAGGATCAACATAGAAGAAACACGAACCACATACCATAGCACATTCTAAACACATACATAACTCTAACTTCACTCTTTATTAATTTCCTCAAAAGCACTTGGTAACCCATCATATCAAAATATCTGCAACATCATAAAGATAGCTCCATGTACTCACAACATCTCAACAATATCTCAACTATACATGCACATTCTGCAACATCTTGTACTGCATTGACATCAATGACAATAATAATGACAACACCACCAAAATTTCTCATACTTGCAACAAGAGAGATATCAAATGATTTTAAAGGATTCTTTTCAAGATAGTCTCTTGATCAACAGTAGAATATGTTCCTTTATTTGTGTAAGATGTCATACACACACTAGCTAATAAGGATTTAGATGAAAAAGGAGATAAGGGAGGTAAACCTAGATCTTTCTTGAAAGAGTATGGTATGTTTGTTTCCTTCATGTGTTCACTATATCCATGTGTAGGAGGGAGATTGTATCCAATACCATAACAATCTTTCAATTTAGCTTAAGGGGGTTTATGATTTTGAGAAGGATTGGTTTTTTCATGTGAACACAAATCCTTTTTAAAGTTATGCATCATCCCCTCATGAGGGATGGGAGTTAGATAGCCCCCATCACTATTATGGGGTAATGTTGTTGACATAGAACGAAGTTGAGCATATGAAACAAAAGGTTTTTTTGGTTTACATTGTGATATTTTGCACCCTCCCATAAAAGGAAGGTGTGAAACCCTAATCATTACTAAAAATTGTATATGAAAAAGAATCGTTTGTATATGACTCTTTGGACCTTGAGGGTGAGATTTTGGATTCTTTATTGAAAGGAGGTTTAAAATCTAACAATCCCCAACTACTATGAAAGAGTTTTGTTTTTGGTGAAGGATTAGCATCAACTTGTATAGGTTCAACCTTTGATCTTGGAATGAAATTATTAGAGTTTAGAATGTTGTGATCATATGATTTATAACTTCGTTCATCTACTTTGATTGTATATATCTTGTTCTTGTAAAATTTTTATTCACAAAATTTTTCATTAACTTTTATTTGGGATGTTCTCTTTCTTAACTTAAGTTCTATACATAATCTAGTTTTGAGTGGTCTTTTGTCATCCATTTCAAACTTGGGTGGTGTTTTTTTAAGTTCATCAAACCTCCTATTTTACTGCCTACCTTACTTGTCCTTCATTGAGTAGTTTTTTCTTGTCACATCTAAACTTCCTTTTCCTCCCAAAGTGTATGTACAATACCGATTGAGCCATGAGTCAAAGTTTGGAAGCTTCACCCACAAGTTATACCTTCGATGGCATTATTTAAGTCATTTTGAACCTGAGCGGGGTTTTGTTAAGTTATGTGAAACATCATTTTTTTCACCTATGAAGAATTATATTGATTAATCCAAATTATTAAAAATCTAGTTAATTAAGATATTATACAGAAGAAAACTAGTATTTTCCAAGCATAATATGAATAGAAACAAGTGAGCCATTTATGTAAAAGCATAAATAACACCAAAAAGAGATTTTATTCATATATAAATTTTTTTACATTGTACTGGCATAGCCACAATCACTTGTTTTGATTACAAAAACCCAGGTTGGTAGACACAAAAAGAGGCAAAGGAAAGACATTTCAGGTGCACAAAGAAAACATCAGGACATGGATTCTCTCATTAACAACCTATAGTCATTCAATTTGAGCCAGTGACAGTAGATTCTCATGAGACTCGAGGAATTGCATGAACAGTCCCATATCATTCCTCACCACCCCCATGCACAACATAGCCACGATCTCCTCCAGAGTCTCATCCTAGATAGTAGATGCAATGCAGATGGCATCAGCTACTAATCTAGTTCAAGGATAATAGCCGAGTGCATTGATTACCACCTTCACGTGATGATGGAATTCAAGTTTCAGCAAGTGCTTCAGTGATCTCATGCCCCAGTCTCGATGGCTAGAATTCTTGACAACTGTGTAAATGAATCATTTTAGCATAGTGGTATTATGCACATGAGCTTGGCTCAAAAACGCCTCGCCCAAAATACTGTAGAGCACTTCTTCCTCCACTTCGCTCTACACCACAAAGACCTCTTTTAGTTGATCAAAAGTGTGCCTGAACAACTAGCTACACTTGATTTCCTCCAGAATATTGTAATCATTCATAGAATTTACATCACTCTGGGAGCTCGCCATGTTGGATGCAATTGATTATTGGAGAAAAGTGGTACTAGCTGAATTTATAGAACTTTGGTTAGACGTGGGTGCATTCTTTTGAGATTGATAAGATGCAAATTTAATTCACATTTATGACCAGGTTGCATCAATTGAATTACTATTCCCCATTAGATAGATCACACATGCCACCGCTTGGTATCCTTATGTGTTGCATTAAAGATTGGTGAAATGATTGGTCCTTTGGCAGCTGTTGCTCACGTAATGATCAATTTTCTTTTTCGATACCTATGCCTAGCAAAATTTCCATTATTCTTATCAACTTCTGGATAAACGTTTAGGATACAAGCAGTCACTAATTTAGTAACAACTTTAGCTTCCATTCAATGGATTTAGCCATATTATAAATTAGAGGTTAAGTGAGGATGAAGGGGACTTTTTGATCTTTCTAGATACACCTGGGGGTGTTTTCGAGAAGGAATAAAATTTATTGCAGACTACAATAGCTTGTAATTGGTGTGTTACAAATTAAATGATTTGAAGTATGTTAATCTTGGTGTTATGTGTACCATAGAGTTGTGTCTTCTTTGAAGGATGAGCTATACATCTTTTATTTATCGTAGTTTGATTTATTTACATTGGTTAGATTTGACAGTTATGATTTTCAATCTTTGTGTTGATCATAAATGGCTACGTCCTCTACCTCTACATTATTTTCATATTTATGAGCTAGCATTAGTCACCTTTTATGCTTTATAGTTAAAAGTACGTCATTTCCTTAGAATAGATTAATTCATTGAAGATTTTGTGAGGGATTTGTACCTCAATAAAATTTAGAGAAAATCCACAAATGCAATTGTGGACTTTTCAGAGCTGTTAATAGATTTAAATTGGTGCCAAATCTAGGTTTAGAGTCATTACTTGATTTATCTATCAAAGGTTATTTCATTCACTAATAGATTTTTGGCAACTTTGCTAGGGATAAATTAGTCAAAAGTCTAGAAATTGCTTTTATGTGATGCAACAAGATGGTACTTCCGCATAATGATGTATTTCCTATTTTTTAGCTAGATTTAGATTGGGTTGGAAGTGGAGCAAGAAGATATCATATCACAATTAAATACACTCACATGGAGATACAAGAGGAGTACGACAGATAATATGCGACTGAATTTTATCTTGGAAGAAGAAGAGGAACGGGCCCAACGACCACCTATACCTATGATTGAAAGACCCCAAGACTGATATTCAAATATTACGATGACCTACCTCATCATAATCATTAACCTAATCTACCACCATGTAAATCAAGGGACCCACCTGCATATCGGCCTTAGAATCCACCTTCGGCTCATCCACGACAATAATCTTCTTTTCCTAACTTTACTCCAGGTGAGTTGGCAATTCTATTTGTTATTTATGGCTTCAAATCTCTTGTGCAACAAAGTTGGACCCCTTTCTTTATCACAATATCATGATCTACCTAAAGGATCCTAAAGGGGATTTGCAAAATTCTTAGGGCAGAATGAACAAGATCTTTAGGACCATATTTTAACTATGACGACAATATATAAGTGCAGTTTTAGGAATCCGAGATGAAGATGTGTTTGTAAGGATTTTTATTGAAAGTTTGATTGAGAAAGATGATGAATGGTTTAGAGGACTTGAAAAATGGAGCATCATTGGTTGGCATGTTGTTAAGAAAAAATTTCTCCAATGCTACAGAATCCCAAATATTGTTGCAGCTACCTTGTATCACTTCTTTCAAATTATGAAAAATATGGCTGAAATGATGAGGGATTTTGTCTATCATTTCAACCAGTCTCTTCAAAAGATTCCTGCCCTAGAAAATCCCAACATAGAGATTCAGTACCACATATTCATTTCTACTCTTGAACTAGACATACAATTACTTCTAAAAAGAGATAAAATTCGAGGAATTGAGCAAGATCAGCAAGAGACATTGAAGGCTGAAGATGATTCCATTGCAATAGGAAAGTGGAAAGTAAATTCAAGTATGAAGCTCGAAACCAGTTATAAAACTTTTCCCAAGCTTTCAGTCAAATTCCATCCTACTGTGGAAAACATGAATTTAACGATTCTTGATAATCTACATTAGACTAATGAAAGGAATGACTAGCCTTGTGTTGATTTATCCTTGAACTTATGCACCTTCGTTGAAGCTAAAAGTGATTATAGTTCATCTAGTGATGATGAAGATGATGAGATTCTAGAAAATCCACCATTAACTTCAACTCCTCCTTTGGATAAACTCTCTTTCAAAGGCTAGTTCGAAAGATCTAAGTATCAACCTCTCTTCTTTCTCCAGAATATGAATTTTTCCTCTTTAAAAAGATGGAGAATAAGGATATATGTTTAAGATTGGAAGGAGATGATGATTCTAGGAATGATGATATTCAAAAGAAAGAATGGTGGTCAATTCATCTTAACCCTCTCCTTGATTTTGATGAAATCAAAATACATGAAAACCTTCTTTTCATAAATTTAGAAGATCAATTATAGTTAAAAGAGGAAGGTTGTTTACTAAGAGCTACAATTGATCATGACCAAAGACAAGAAAAGAAAGATACTAATCTCCTAGATGAAGGATAAAATAAAGAACAACTTCAAAAGGTAATTTAATCTTCAGATATCCTATTCCCTAGTGCACAAAGTTCTAGTTATGAGAGATTTAAGTCTTCCAGTAAAATCCTTGAAGGCAGGGCAACTATAAATGAAGTAACTAAACATTTTATTTCATAATCTCTCCATTTTGAAAGGAACATTATACAAGATTAAGAGGTTTCAGTATAGTTATTAGAATCAATGTATGGAGTGGATGAAATTGAAAGAGGAATTGTGATTGATGAATTAGTAGTGGAATCTAATAAGTCTTATGCTATACAAATTACAAATTGGAGTCCTAAACCTTTAGACAATGTAATTGCTTCTACAATGACCAAGAATTTCCTGATGTATATGTGGGGTGTCCAATTGGAGGGTTGGAATCTTCTTGTTCGAAGTGTCAAGTGCAAGATGCACATAACAATCTTAAATTGGATGTTGTGCAGGAAGATTCAAGTGAGCATACACAGGGAAACATTAATATGAGTCATTTCACTACTGAGACATATAATCAAGAATGGCTCTTTGAACATAAGACTTTACTTAGGAAGTCCTTACAGGTTTCTAATTTTATTCATTTAACGATGGCAGTTGCAATTTGGTAGTTCGTTGTACACACAATTTTCAATCACCCAACATTATTTCTCACAGGAAACTACTTCTCCCAACCTATCGATGGATTTACATAATTATCTCGAGAATCATTTGAGGTAGGATTTTCCTACCATGTACATAGTTGAATTTTTTTTGTGCTAGTAGTTTAGATGTTTTCTTTCCTTGTTTTTTCCCATTTTTGGCTTGCTTTAGTTGTTCCTTCTCCTCGAATTCGTGCCCAATGGAAAGGACTGCTCTATGCTTATGGTTCTAGGTTCATTTCCCCATCCTTTGCAGTCCTTGTCCCCAACTAGAGCCACTTTTATTCATAAAATCTTTCATTAAATTTTATTTGGGATGTTATCTTTCTTTACTTAAGTTCTATATGTAATGTAGTTTTGAGTGATCTCTTGTCATCCATTTCAAACTTGGGCAGTGTTTTTTTAATTTCATCAAACCTCCCATTTTACTGCCTACCTTACTTGTCCTTCATTGAGTGGTGTTTTCTTTTCACATACGAAATTCATTTTCCCCCCAAAGTGTGTACGAAACCGATTGAGCCATGAGTCAATGTTTGGAAGCTTCACCCGCAAGTTATACCTTGGGCAGAATTCTTTAAGTTATTTTGAACATGGGTGGGGTTTTGTTAAGTTATGTGAACCATCAATTTTTCTGCCTATGAAGAATTATATTGATTAATCCAAATTATTACCATTTTGCTTACTTAATTAAGATATTATACAGAAGAAAACTAGTATTTTCCAGGCATAATATGAACAAAAACAAGTGAGCCATACATGTAAAAGCACAGATAGCACCAAAAAGAGATATTTTATTCATATATAATTTTTTTGACATTGTACTAGCATAGCCACAATCACTTGGTTTGATTACAAAAACCCAGGTTGGCGGACACAAAAGGAGGCAAAGGAAAGACATTTCGGGTGCACAAAGCAAACATCAGGACACAAATTCTCTCAGTAAAAACCTATAGGTGCTCAATTTGAGCCTATGGAAACAAATTTTCATGAGACTAGAGGAATTGAATGAATAGTTCCATATCATTCCTCACCACCCTTGTGCATAGTAGAGCCACGACCTCCTCCAAATTCTTGTCCTAGATAGCAGATGTAATGCAAATGACATCAACTACTAATCTAGTTTGAGGATAATAGCCGAATCTATTAATCACCACCTTCATGTGATGATGGGGTTCAAGTTTCACCAAGCGCTCTAGAGCTCTCACACCCCAGTCTCAATGGCCAGAATTCCTGACAACTGTGTAAATGAATCGTTCCAACATAGTGGTATTATGAACATGATCTTGGCTTAGAAACGCCTCACCCAGAATACTTTGGAGCATTTCTTCCTACACTTCACTCTACACCACAAAGACCTCTTTTAGTTGATTAGAAGTGTTTCAGAACAATGAGCTACACTTGATTTCCTCCAAAATAATGTAGTCGTTCATAGAATTTCCATCACTAGGTATGTGCATGATCATGATGGACCAAAAAATGGTGATATGATGGGTATGTGTAGCGTATGTGGCTGACGACTTTTTTTTACCCAAAATTGATGAAATGAAAAGGGTTTTTAAAGGAGATTATCAACTTTCCACCAATATAAATTATGTTTTACATTGAATTTATAAATAATTATTATTCATTTTCTATTTGAATTACGACTAGAGTCCTAATTGATAGGTTGATTGAAAAACATCTATAGCTTTCAAACAGTATCACATTTTTTGAATCTGAAACATGTGTCACATTCTATGCTTCGCATACTATAGTATTAAAAAAAATGAATTTCATGAAGTTTTGACCAAGTTAAGGTGGTCAGACATACAAGTTTTTATATTTTTTAGAATTTGTAATAAAAAAATCATAATTAATTATTTACTTGGAAAAAAATTACTAAAAAATATGCATAAGATCAGGGCATGAGTCCTCTACTTATATCTAAAATCCTATAAAAAAAATATTATCATTTTATTTTGGTTAGGGTGGTCAGATAGACACCTGCTTATTTTTTCCCTAAAATTTAAGAACTACTGCATTGAAATTTCAAATTTTCACCAAATTATTTTTATTTATTTTTACTTAAACTTAGTAGTTTAGAAACTTCATTCAATTTTCTATAAATTATATTCTTACATGTTTTTGAAATAATATTGATAACTTATTCAAAATTTTCAGTCAAGTTTCCTAACTCTGATTTTTCTAAAGTTTTTCCCACTTAAGGGCGTGTTTTTCCTTGATGATCCTGCACATACCCCACTTTGGGAGCTCGCCATGTTGGATGCAATTGATTGTGGGAGAAAATTGATACTAGCTGAATTTATAGAACTTTGGTTAGGCATGGGTGCATTCTTTTGAGATTGATAAGATGCAAATTTAACTCACATTTATTGTCAGCTTGCATCGATTGAATTACAATTCCTCATCAGAAAGTTTGCACGTGCCACCACTTGGTATTCTTATGTGTTGCATTAAATATTGGTGAAATGATTGGCCCTTTGGTAGTTGTTGCTCAGGCAATGATCAATTTTCTTTGCTGATACCTATGCCTAGCAAAATTCCCATTGTTCTTATTAACTTCTCGATAAGCATTTGGGATACATGAAGTCACTAATTTAGTAACGACTTTAGCATCCATTCAATAGTTTTAGCCATATTATAAATTAGAGGTTAAATGAGGATGAAGGGGAATTTTTGATCTTTCTATATACACCTGGCGGTGTTTTCAAGAGGAATAACATTTATTGCAGGCTGCAATAGCTTGTAATTGGTGTGTTACCAATTAAAGGGTTTGAAGTATGTTAATCTTGGTGTTATGTGTACGATATAGCTATGTATTTTTTGAAGGATGAGCTATAAATATTTTATTTATTGTAGTCTAATTTATTTACATTGATTATATTTGATAGTTATGATTTTCAATCTTTGTATTGATCATAAATGGTTGTGTCCTCTGCCTCCACATTAGTTTCATATTTATGAGCTAGTGTTAGTCACCTTTTCTGCTTTTTGGTTAAAAAAACATGTCATTTCCTTAGAATAGATTAATTCATTGAATATTTTGTGAGGGATTTGTACCTCAATAAAATTTAGAGAAAATCCACAAATGCAATTGTGGACTTTTTAGAGTTGGTAGCAAATTTAAATTGGTGCCAAATCTAGGTTTAGAGTCATTTCTTGATTTATCTATCAAAGGTTATTTCATTCGCTAATAGTATTCAAATTTCATTATACCATGAAGAGTAGATGGGATTCCTTTCATAGCATGAATCCATGGTCTTCCTAGGATAAAATGGTATGAAAGATGTCTTAGCATGATATGGATATGGGTAGGCAGGACTATAGGCACGACCTCAATAGGTAATGTGATCATTCTAAATGGTTTCCTATTAGCATTGTAAAAGCCATGAATATGATCATAATTAAGTTGAATAAGCCTCTTGTCCATGTCAATTTTTTCTAGAAGGTCAATGCTACAAATATTAATACCTGATCCATTGTCTATGAGAGTGTGCCTAACTATAGTTTCATTAATGATCACCTTTATAATCAAGGCTTCATTTTTGTTTTGAATCTCAAGAGAGGGTAATTCATGTTATGTGATTTTTTACTGTGTGACTTGTATATGATCAAAGGATGGTGTTACATTATTCAATTTCATATAAGATTGGATCTCCTCCTGCTTTATTCCCAATATTTCTTGAAATAGACACTTGTATGTAGGTGATAGTTGAATGAGTTGCCATACAGATATATTAATTGGAGTATTTTTAAGGTCTTCAACACTAGGAAAACTATGTTGAGGAAAAGGTAATGGAGTGGGAGTGATTTGTGGTTTCCTACATGTTTGAGAAACTAAATTATAACTTAGTTGCTGCAAAACATTGTTACTATTAGATTGCAGAATATATTTAAAGAAACCTCTTATTTTCTTATGTGATTCACTAACAGGAGGTGACTTGGGAGGCTCACTAAGTAAAGGAGATCCAATTTGTGTCATCATAACCTCAAAAAAAAAATTCTTTGTTTTCATTATATCCTAGTGAAGAGGAGTCTAATGTCACTTCATCATCTTCACCTAAGGAAGCTTTAGTGTTTGAAAGACGTGTCAATGTTCACATTTTCTTGCATTGTGATATCCTTTTTTGGAGGAGATTTTTTAGGAGAACTATAAACCAAATATCCTTGACATTCAAGGATTTGTTCTTCCATAATGACTTTATCGCAAGTAGGAGAATGATCAATGGTTTAATTATCTTGCTCAATAAGGGTTTCCCTAGGTGAAGAGGGACAACTAAGATTCGCATGACCATCTATTATATTTTCCATCATCAAAGTATCTTCTTCATAGCTATGAGAGATACTAGGAGAAGAACAAGTATGAGTATCATGATCATTTATGACTTCATTCCTTTGTCCCATAATGTCTTCTAAAATAGGATAGGTAGGGGAAGGATCATAAAGAGGGTTTTTATAGACCTTAAAGATTTGATCATGTAACACCAACATATCCCCATCATTTACAATCTCATTCTCTTAGAACTAAATAATTCTCAAAAGCAAAGGCATAATGGAAATTAGGTAAGGTGGTGTTTAGGAATGTGTCTATGATTTCATTCTCTTGTGCTATAATACCTTCCAATGTAGGAGAGTTTATAGAAGAGGAGCTTTCAACAATGTCATGATTCTCAATGAGTGCATCTTCTAACACCAAAATACCTTCATCACATGTAGGAGAGGTATTAGGAGAAGAGAAACTATGATCATCATGATTTTCTATATTTTCATCTTCTTCTATCACATCATTCCCACAAATAGGTGAGATAAGAGAGAGGGTGTAGGTTTAAGGAAAGAATCAACATTTTCACTCTTGCTCTAAGGGACTCTCATAACTAGGAAATGTATTGAACGAATGACTAACATGCTTATTGATTAACTTTTTCTTTACAAACTTGGAAAAGATAGATACCAACATTTTGTGAAAAGAAATCTATGCAAAGTCAAAATGCAATTTAAAGAGCTAGAATGAAATGCAATTTTCAAATTTTAAACAAAGTAATTTACTAATTACACTATGCAATGACCTAAGAATGAACTGTTGTGAATGCAAATTTGGAATTAGGCAATGCATGAAATGGACCAATTTAAGCTAGATTTAGTGAAATGCATGTAACAAAAAGTCAACCCACAGAAACAGATAACTAATGGCAGCAAACAAAAGTGTAGAAACAAGGTTTTAAATGTTGAAAAAGGAATTTCTAGATGTGCATTGGGATTGATTCACCTAGAGGGGCGAATGAGTCTCAATGAGGGTCCTTTGCATAAATTTTAGTAAATTTTGAGTGACTTTTATGCTTTCTAGTTTGTATGACCCGAAGACTAAATGAAAATGAAAATTTCATATGATTTGAGATGATTTGAGATGCAAAAATACAACGAATATGCACTTTCACTAATGTAAAATTTAGAAACCTTAGATGCCAATTAACTAATGCAAACCTTAATGCAAATTAAATCCAAGCTAGATCTAGGATGATGATGAAATCCAAATTAGAAAAATGAGATTTTCTAAATGCACCAAAAATGTAAGATAGAAAATTGTCTCCATTAGGGTTTTAGGACCTAGGGCAACAAGCATTCTATACTCCACATTCAAGGATGCCCTAGAGATCTCAATCAAATGATGAGAATTAGAGAAAGAGATCGGATAAGGGACTATCCTAGGGTATGTTCAGTGATTAATGAGGGTTCACCACCAAGTTAAGACTTGGAAAGAAAAATGAAATGCAAGATGTAATACTAAAGCCTAATATGATGCAATGGCTTACAAAATGACATAGAAATGTATGAAAAATAGAAAAACAAGCTATAAGATGGAATGTGTGCACTTGGGAGTCTGAAGATGACTAGGAGGCCTAAAATGCCAAAAATTTTGACTTTAATGCTAAGTGGTACTCATTCGCCAAGTTGGGAAAATCAATCCCAGATCTAGGTTTCTATGCAGAAATAGGAATCTAGCAAATGGGTATCAAAATATGAAAGAATATAAATTTTTTACATAAATTGAGACTCATTCCCCACTTCTGGAAAATTATTCCACTTAGGGTTTTCTGGAACTTTAAAGGCTAAATTTGGTATTTAATGTTTTCTCTTTTTATTCCCCTTTGTCTTTGGATTATTAACTCTGATTCTGAGGTTGTACGTGACCTTTTAGCGAAGATTACAACCTTGAAAATGGGGAGACAAGTCCAACAACTTTCTCCAAGCTTGTAATCAAATCTTCAATGTTCCTCGAAGTCCTCAAAGCACCTCAATCTGCAATTACATAAAGAGAGACAGGGAGAGCAAAAGTGTTGATTGTTAGGGAATAGACATTTTCCTTAGTCAAACCCCTTGTAGGTAATTAAACCAAATGATGAGATAATGAAATGAAGGCATGAAAAATGAAACAAAGAAAATGAATCATGGACAATAATACCTTGAATGATTCCTTTAAATTATGTCTTGTAAATAGGCAACTCAACATGAAATGGCCATGAAGGATGTAGATCTTAATCTTGACACTAGGAGTAGAATAATGCTTGATCTTGGATCTCCAATGCTACATCACAACACTAACTCAATAACATGCTTGATTCCTAATATGCTTGACATGATGATGGATCTTGAATTGCTGCAACAATTGATGAAGAGTTCTACCCTTGAATGCCTTAAAATGATCTTGAATGCACTGTAGATGATCTTGTGAAGTCTTGGAAGGCTTAAATATTGAATGCTTGACTTGATAACATGTAGAATTAATGAAATAATGATTTGAAAGCTCATTTATATAGGCAATCCATCTAATATCTCGTTAATTGGATCCCACAGGCCGAAATTCATAAAATTTGAACTTAAAACTCAATTTTCCCACTCAAAACCTTGGAAAAGGCCCAAATGGGACTCATTCTCCCAAGGTCATGAATGATTCCCACCTAGGGGGACTCATTCACCAAAGGTGGTGAATTAGTCTCATTATAGATTTTTGGGGTGGGCTTTCAGAATTTTTTATGTTTTAGGTGATTTTATCGGGTTTTTGATTGAAACATGCCTTGGGATGCACAAGATAGGGTCTTAGAGGCCTATTAATGATGATATGAAGGTCATAAATGCAAGAGGGCACAAAATTCAATGTGAAAGTGTGAATAAATGTACTTTACAACATTAAATTAAGGAAAAAATAGGTCTATTTAGCTAAAAAGGGCCCTAAATCCAATTTGAATTTGTAGAACACAATACTACACTAGATTAGGTCCACTTAATTTACAAGACTCCTAAATTTAATGTGAAGGTGTAAATAAGTACACTTTACAACATTTAATTAGGGAAAATTTAAGTTTATTTAGCTTTAAGAAGGCATGAAAACTAATGTGGACGTATAAAACTCATCACAATAGTATATCAAGGCAATATCAAGTCCAACATATCATTAATTATTCCCAAATAAAGTAATAAAAAGGGGGGCTCTTTTCCATCATTACAAAATTACAAAACTTAAAATGGAAATAGACTTAAAATGCAATGTAAAGACCTAGCATGAAATGCGTAGATGCAATTTTTTAGATTTCAAACAAGGTAATTTACTGATTACACTATGCAATGATCTAAAAATGAAATGTTGTAAATGCAAATTTGGAATTTAAGAAATGCATGAAATGGACCAATTTAAGTTAGATTTAGTAAAATGCATGAAACATAAAATCAACCCATTTAAATAGATAACCAATGGCAGCAAACATAAGTGTAAAAACAAGATTTATAATGTTATAAAAGGAAATTTTAGATGTGCTCTAGGACTAATTCACCAAGAGGGGCGTATGAGTCCCAGTGAGGGTTTTTTGCATAATTTTTAGTAAATTTTAAGTGATTTTTATACTATTTAGTTTGTATGACCTAAAGACTAAATGCAAATGCACTTTTTATATGATTTGAGATGCAAAAATGCAACCTATATGCACTTTCACTAATGCAAAATTTAGAAACCTTAGATGTTAATTAACTAATGCAAACCCTAATGCAAATTCAATGCAACCTAGATCGAGGATGATGATGGAATCCAAATTAGAAAAATGAGATGTTCTAAATGCAGGTTCACCAAAAATGTAAGATAGAAAATTGTCTCCACTAGGGTTTTAGGACCTAGGGCAACAAGCTTTCTATCATCCACATTCAAGGATGCCCTAGAGATCTCAATGCAGAAGAGAAATCTAGATCTTGCAATAGGGTTGTCCTAGGGGTTGACTGTAAACTAATGAAGGATTCACCACCAAGCTAGGGATTGGAAAGAGGAATGTAATGCAAGATGTAATGTTAAACCCTAATGTAAGAGAGGGGGACCACCACGTGCAAGATCCCAGGTCATAGAGGGTCAAGATGTGAGAGGCTGCCCTAACTTACCTCAACTAAGTGTAATGTTTAGGATATGGGGATGAGAATTATGAGGATTATAGAAACCTATGACCACTTGTCAATCCCAAGTTTTAAGGTGGGGCTAGGCGAGTCAGTTTTTAGGTCCAACTTTGCATCACAGGGAGCTCTCTGCCCGAGGACATCAGCGTGAACTTTGGATGAAAGCGCAACGCGTTGGCATCTCAAAAGTGCGTTGTAGTTTGTATGGTCATAACACAACTAAGGCAAGGTTGAACTCGTTAAAATGACTAACAACCTAGCTTAACAACTTCTAAGAGAACAAAACAATACTATGAAGTAAGAGAAATATAAGCGAAGGTGATAAAATAGATATACCAAAGCTAAGGTGATGAAGACAATCTCGTAGAAGAGCCTATTTGCCAGCTAGCTCTACAAAGTGCGCCCACCTACACACAACAAGATAGAAAATTTTGGGGGGTTGCATAGGGGCCTACCTCAATCAAACCCCCGTTTAGGTGTTTCCACCGCCACAAACAACCAAAGTAACAAGATAAAGAAGAAATGTAAAGAAAACACAAACACTACAATGCAATACTAAGCTACTCACCAAATGATAGAGGAGAGGAAAGGGAAGCTTAACACCTCCACCAAGAGTACTCATGGCTACTTGGGGGAGAAATGAGAGGAACTCAAGACTCTACTATGTATGGTGTGGTCCCAAATGTGCTCTACCGAGTTGATGGAGTCTGATTGTTGCTGCAATGGAATGCTTGGAATACTTGGAAGTGAGTGAAAGTGAGCTTGTGAGACTGAGAGTATGGAAGCTTAGTCTGTTCAAGAGTGTTGAAGAGCTCAAGTGAAGTTTGAAGAGTTGAAATGAAAAATGAAGGAGTGAATATGAAGGAATGAGAATGAAAATGGCCATATTAAGGTTGGTTGGGTGAAGGAGGTGTTACAACTTCACTGCCAATGAGAAGAGTAGTGCCTCTACTAGCTCAACCACAAGAATCTACTAGGGATGTAAGCGCGTTACATAGATGTCTACATGTCATGCGGGCATCCCTGATAGAAATTCCTCCATCGACACACAAAATAGGCTCCACGTGGACTGCTAATAGTGGTCTTAAGTAAATTTAGGCCTCTGACTTTGGTTTTCTAAACTGCATAAAGGAAAAAAGGGGAATTGTGCCTAGGGTACAAATTCGCTCATACATTTTTCCCCCACTTTAGTGATCATGAGTACTAATGAGTGCTCGGTAAAGTAGATCAAGAAGAAATTAGGGTTAGAAAAGTATACTTGAATTGTTGAGGAAGCAGTACTCAATCTAGTGTACCATAAGGTGTAGGAGATGTGAACGACTCCATAGCTACTCAAAACTATGAAGTTGGAGCAAAGTGTCTTATAGGCCCATAGACCTATAAGGAGGTGACCCCTAAGATCTCTTGCATGGAGGAATCCCCAAAGAAGTAGACTCCGTAGAGTCAGAAAGCAGTGACATGTCTACCTACAGATAGAACATGTCAAAAGCAGTGACATGTCTACCTGTAGATAGAGTATGTCTAAAGCAGTGACATGTCTACCTACAGATAGAGCATGCTTGAAGCGATGACATGTCTACCCACAAATAGAAAATGTCTAAAGTGGTGACACATCTACCCATAGATAGAACATGTCTAAAGTGGTGACACGTCTACCCACATATAGAATATGTCTAAAGTGACAACATGTCTACCCACAGATAGAGCATGTCAAAAGTGGCTGATCATGTAGACCGAAAAAATTTCAAAGAGCTCCCTTAAGAACCCTTCAAAAGGAGGGGGGTCCACTCAAGGGACACACCATTCAAAAAGTAAGGTCTAGTAAGGTTTCCCCCAAGCTAAACGCAGAAGGGAAAATGGAATGAGCCTAGTCGGGCTACCCCCAGGCTTAACGTGAAAATGTCCATTCATTACAAAGGTTTTTGAAGAAAGGGTCCCTAAGGAACCTGCTGTGAAGAAGAAATGTGTGTTTGCTCAAGAGACACACAATTCAAAAGCATCTGTTCACCTTAGAGTGATTTGTCATCAAGGAATCCTTTCAAAAAATGTTCACTTCATCAAGAAATTCAAAAGGAAGGTCATGCCCCCACATGATTGGAAGTCAAAGTAGTTCCCACATTAGAGAAAGGTCTTCAGGTCCTTTCCTTATGAACCCATGATGAAGGAAACATTCTCCATTAGGGTTCCAAGTTGAGAATGCAATTCTAGGGAAAAAATATTGTAAAGGTTTTCAAGAAAAGATTTGTTGACAATGAATTCATTTTCCAAAAAATGAAGTGTTAAAGGAGAGTGTTGTCACACATAGGAGGGAAAAAAAAGCAAAGAAGAGAGAAAGATAAAGGGAAAGTGAAATAGAAAAGAAAAATAAAAATAAAGGGCATAGGGGGATCTAGTTTAGCGGGGTCAAATCTGTCCAAGCTCATATAGTAATAGGTAATTGCAATGCAAGGTGAAAGATCATCAATCCCCAACCAGATGAGGAAGAATGCACGAAAAACAAAGTAAAAAATAAAAAAAATTGGTCAACATGGAAGGGATGGCTAAATGCCCCCAACACTTTGCATCGTCCCCAATTTATCCAAAATAAATAACAAACATGGAAGAATGATGATATATATAGACGAATGTTTATGACACAAAAACCATGCTTGTATCCAAGCACCAATAGGGGTGACGAGGGTCATCTAGGAGCACATAACACGAATACGGGGGAATACATCACAAAACACACACACACAAGATCAAGAAAAGGGGACCTCCTCCTAATACTAGTCATCCAGGAGGTTGTTCACTTCACAATCAAGATAGTCATAAGGGGAAGGAGGATGAGCTTACAAGGGTGGAATGTTAAGAGGGGGAGCACCCAACCTTCCCACAACAAGGGCCAAGGAAGAGGGCCCCTCAAGATCCTCTCCACTGAGCTCTTGTTGAATCAAAGTCAGCGATTTTGAGAAGATCACCGACAGGGTCAGGACTTCATCCACAAAATTAAACATGCATCCCATAAGACATCATGCTTATCCTCAGTGGACGGTAGAAGTTGTGAATGGGATTCACCGTTAAGCTCACCGAATGACTTGGGAACGGTGACAAACTCAAGGGAACTTGGGACTGGTTTTGTCACAAGGATAAAACAAGTCATCATGAGGCCACCTTACAAAGAAGGTGGACTCCTCTTACGTCCTTTTCCAAAATGACCCGCCTCCACCTCCTTCTTCGCTGGAGGAGGTGAGCTCCCCACAAACAAAGCTAGGGGTGCAAAGGAAGAGGAGGATAGAACTATAATGGAAACAACCAAATTATTAACCATGTCCATGGGCTTAGGGAAGGGCTGAATATCCATCATGGACATTAGCAAAGGCAGCTCAACTAAAGGAGTGATAAACACCTATACCCATTAAGGGTTAGGCATGTTTGTGCTCACAATGAAAGTTGGGAGCAAATTAGGTTGAAGAGGAACAACAGGAAGGCAGGAAGGAGATGCGATAGGAGGTCCTGAAATAGGAGCAGTTATTTCTTCCTCCTTCTGCTGTGAGGTGGTTTTCTCAGCCAAGAGATCATTTTACCAATGCTTGTGCTCATGTGCAAGGTGGTTTCTATAGCTCTTGGAGTCAGAAGCCAGAGCTTGTGAAGGGATGGGAGGTTTCTACTCGACCATAGGAATGTCCACTATGACTGTTTTAGGTGGAGGAATGAATTCCTGTATAGGGATAGGGGGAGCAGGTTGAGGAGCGACAGGAGGATTTGAATAAAGAGCCTCAACAACAGGCCTCTTTCCTCTCACTACCTTAGGAGCAGGAGCAGTAGGAGGTCATAGTTTGAATTCTCTATGAGAACCTTTCTTTCTATCATATAAGTAGTACCATGGTCTAGGAAATTCATTAGGAAGGTCCGTGTTTCTAATCTTGGGCCTATGCTAAGGAGAAATCATTAGACTCAGAGGATAGCCATCAGGCTTTCTCATGTAGTACTCTTCCTAGGAAAGGGGAGAGGATGGGGTAGTCTGGGAAAAGGTCATTTTCTCTTTACCTTTATGAGAAGTAGAGGGAGTTGTTATGGGCTTCTGCTAATTCTTTAGGGAAAAGGGAGTAGATGGTATAGCCTTATCTTTACCCTTGTAGGGAGGAGAAGCGGCTAGCATGGACTCCTCTTTCTCTCTTGGAGAAGGAGTAGCCGTAAGCGTAGACTCCTACTCATCTCAGGAAGAGGAGGGGACTAATTTTTTCGTTGCAGGAAGGGTTAGGTTTGGCTCCCCTTTGCCCCCAGTTTTGTACTTCACATAGCTCTTGTAAAGTAGGTCCATTCTCAAAGGAAGAGGACTAACCAGGGAGGGCCAAAAGTGTTCCAATGAATATCCACCGTGAGATACCAAAGATTGATACCTAGTATCATGTACTACATGAACGACACCCTCATGGGAAAACTTTAAACACTTATGAATAATGGATGTGATCCCGTTCATGGAAGCCAACCAAGGAATGCCTAACTTCACTTTAAATAGGTTTGACTCGGGAATAATGTCGAAGACCATGTCAATAGTCCTAGGTCCAACTAGGACGGACAAAGTGATCGAGCCATAAGGTTTAAGACTCATACCATCGTGGGTATGGATGGTAGATTTTGTTTCTTCATACTTTTATTTTTGCAATGAGTTCAATAATAATTTTTCTTCGGTAATAATATTCACACAGCTCGCAGGGTCTATCAAGACTCCCATCACAATGTTACTGTAACGCTGAAATATGAAACAAGCTTTTGCACAATAGACAACAAGAAATCAAGATTAGAAGCACACATGCATATAATACTAAATCTAAAATGCAAATTTCAATCGTTAAGCAACAATGAACATGGGAAAGTAAAAACGTAATTAAAACTGAAACAATCTCACAAATTCCAAACGTATTTCCATGAATCATCTCGATTGCCCTTCTCCATTTTGCTTGTGTAGTATAATTGCCCTTAGATTTGTAAGTAAATTCGTGCAAGTATAGCCTAAGAAAGTGATTAGCAAAATATCAAAGATTCAAGACAAAAGTTCTCTCAAAAGTCACAAATTCGCGAGAGAGATTGGAATGAAGAATGACAAATCAATTTATAGAAAATTGATTATTCGAACGACA
>VDFB02000003.1:500952523-500984262 GCA_007258455.2 Sequoia sempervirens | reverse complement strand
AAGCAACTGGATTATTTTCAAGACAAATTGATTGGTGTATCAGTTTCTCACCACCAATATCTACCTCCATGCCAATTTTCAGGGCTTCAGGACATCATTTGGTATTTTTTCAAAATCAGTTCTAAATGGATTTTACCGAGTTTGAACACTGCATTTCTAGGAAGCTGCAAAAGGGGAAACTTTGATGTTTGATACCTTGTAAAGGAAGAAGATTGAAGAAAACCCCTTTTTCCTAAATATTCATGTGACCTAAATGAATTAATCTCCAAAGTTATAGCTTCCCAAGGTCAAGTTTGATATTTTTTCGAGAAGGCAAGTCGCATGCTTCAGATAGTTTTCACAAGTGCAGTTTGAAAAAGAGCTTATTGGGCTACCTTGAAAATTATTATCTTTCAAATCTGGTGGATTCATGCAAAACTATTAGGAAACTATGTTCCCCTATTATAAGTCAACCTACTGATGAATTTTCATGGTTCCAAGAAAATGTTTGATAAGATTTCCCAAAGCAATTTCAGTGGCTACTTAACCTATTTTGATCACGGTGCAGAATATCAAGAAGACTACTCACTCAAAATCTAGGATGCGTCTTGGATTCTTGATGAAATGGTTGTAAGAAATAAGATGTCATGGATGGGGCACAATATCTTCCTTATCCAATATTATTAATGTATAATGGTTCGGGATCTTGATATTGCAAGGGAGCACCAAATCAAATGAGATCCATCTAAACTTGAGAAAGATCTTTTTGAAACTCGATGACGGTCAAATAAATAATCCACATAAATTTTTAAAGGGCATAATAAAATGTAAAGTCTGGTAAAATGAAATAAACTCCAAGGAGATGAACTCAGATGTACAAGAGAGTCTAATTACATATGCAGTTGATACAGTGGAATGTCTTAGAGGGGATACAATATAAAAATATTTGATATGAGGGTGAAAGTGCTAATCATGCACATTCCAATACTATCAGTCTCTTCAAAAACCTATCAAAAGATGGATTAGCTAGGGAAATTATTGTGAGACAAATAAAGAGATCTAGTAGGAATATGCAATAAATTCTATTTTTAGGGTATTAAGCATGGTGCGTCAAGTGCTAGAGGTCACTTGGCTCGTATTTAATTTTTGTTGAGCTTTGACACCTCAAAGGAGCCTTTGGGAAAAGAATTTGATAGGTACTCAAACCACATACTTCACTGGGTTTGGCTTTCATGGACACCCTAGTTACTCCTTTCTTTGCAAAAACACGAGGCAGCTCATTGCAAGCCTGTTATTCTCAAAGTAATCACAGTGTATCCACAGACACTCCATTATTGGTTGCAAATATATTTGAGATAATGTAGTGATGTCGCCAACAAAGTAGAATTGAAAAGATGAGCTACGGTTTCTTATTAGCAAGTTCAAAAGATAAGTGCATTTGTTGCTAGTTTAACTTCTATAATTTAATGGAAAGTAATCCAATGACTTCAAATCCAAATGCAAGTAACCTGCCCTTAGATGTTGCCAGTAGTCAATTTATGCAGGGAGGCAATTAAATGAAGGAAAAGATACCTCATGAGCCTGAAATGAGAATGGAAACACAAACAAAGCATACCAACTATTTAACAGGGCTCCTCAGTTTCAAAAATTACAATGATTTCGGGTTGTGCATAAAACAAATTTGTTGAGAATATTTCATAACTCTCAAAATGAAATTGGCGGATTTGATGACCCCTGCCAATATCATCTACCAAAGATGGAAGCTTCAAAACAAGGTGTGAATCTCTATCAAAGCATCAAGGAGTGAGGAAATTTGTTAGATGTTGTGATTGTTACCATCCTAAAATTGCATAATTGCGCAAACATAAGCAAGAGGAGATACTAAGCAACATTAGGTAAAATAAATTTGTTGAATCAACAATATTGTTCATTCACGAGCACTTAGAGACTCTTTACAATGAAAGAGAAGTATAAAATGAAGATCACTTAACGCGCTTTCTAAAGTGTTCTTGATTCATCTAAAGGAAACTTGTGGTTTTAAGCATGTAACATTTTTAGGCTACATTGACAATGCAAGCTATTTTGTTCTCTCTACCTTAACCGCTAATTCAAAACATCATCTCGAGTATCCATTTAGAGATTAGATCGGCTTAAAGGAACTTGTATAAATATATGGCTGATCATGTATTCTGTAGTTGATTGGTGATTGATTAATAGAATTATTCCCTGCTTGAGAGTGGACGTAGGCTATTGCCAAACCACTATAAATCTGTCTTATATTTTGTTCTTTGTTTTTCTATTTCATTCTCTTTCTTTGCTTATTTAATATTTACAATTGGTATCAGAGCCATGGTGCTTGATCTCTTGACATGAGAGGTTTGATTTTGAGTGGAAGCAATGCCACCTGATGAAGGAAGTCGTAGGAAATCACAAGAGAGGTCAAAATCTAGTGGGAGAGATGTTGGTTGCTGGTATTGTGGCAAGCAAGGCCACATCAAGAAGAATTGTTGGTTTTTGAAGAAGGCTGAAAATCAGCCAAAAGAAGGTGAAGCGAATTTGGTACGTGAAGAGGATGTGGTGCAACAATTGGTGTTCTTGTTTCAGCCTGGGAAGAAACAACACCAAATGTTTGGGTGCTCAGTTCGGGAGTGTCGTTTCATGCCACTCCATGCAAGGAGTACTTCAAAAATTTGCAAAGCGGTGACTTTGGTAAGGTTCTTCTTGGCAATGATGAATCTTGTGATGTTCTTGGAAAAGGGGATGTTTTGTTAAAATTTAAAAATGGAAATAGTTGGCTGTTGCGAGATGTTAGCTATGTCCCTCAACTCAAACAAAATTTGATTTCAGCTGGACAGTTGTTTTCACAAAGATGTAAAGTCGATTTTCATTTGAATAGTTGGAAAGTCACAAAAGGAGCTTTGATAATTGCTCGGGGAAACAAAGTAGGTACCTTGTATGTTGTAGAGAGTCTTGCTAACCTATTGGAATTTGATCAAGCATTTGTGCAAGATAGTGCAAGAGTTTTTGCAGAAAATATAGAAATTAGAAACACAGTGGTATGGGCTAATGATTTTAAAAGGCATAAAGACAAGGAAATCATGAACGCCTTTGAGGATGTTGTTATTCCTCCCTCTGTTGCAGAAAATCGTCAATGAAGCCGAGCCCATGACCCACTCTAATGTCTACAGGCGAGGCGTTGATGTCACCAACACATTTCTTGTTCCGCAATCTCATGTTTAGGAGGAAAGTGGTAGTTCAATCAGTAGAAGAGGAGGAGCCTTGATGACGATTCGATTGAAGAAGCACACGAAGAAGAGAGGACATTTGAGTGCAGGGCACAGGCATATTGGCAAGCACAGGAAGCATCCTAGAGGCAGACAAGAAATTGTAGAGCTTTACTTGCAAAATACACTTCTTTCCGATGATGTGGAAGTGAAGGCCATTGCTCGGGGCGTGATTTACAGAGATAGAAAACCGCAAAGGCATGCAGCCTACTTAAGAAACAGAAGGAATTCAAGAAGATTACAAAAGAACGATGAGAAGTTGGATGGACCAACCGATGCATCCTCACACGGGGAGCATCTTGTTAGGCTTCCTTTGATAGATAATGAACTATCAAACCTTGAGAAGGGCAAAGTGTCTTATTTGGATGCCTGCCTTGAGAAGACTATATCGCCAGAGAATTTGGTGAAACACCCTGTGAACGGATGGCTGCAGGATGTCGGAGATATTTTCGTTGACACCGACGACATAGTTGATCCATGTGCTATTGTACCTGCCACTCTGTCATGTCTAGGCAGCAATTGGATATTGCGCCACTTTGCAATTAAGAGGAGGATCAAGGACTTGAAACAGAGAATAATGTCTGCGATCCAACAGGGTGGTCAGCTGAGCGATTCTTGGAGTAACAGGGGAACAAAATTTTCTAGAAGAAGAAGATTAGGTAAATTGGAAAGTGCAGAAAGGCCCAAACGCTCTTATGAGGAAAGAAACGGTGGAGATAGCAACCAAGACGGCCGTCCTTTCAAACGGCTAAAAGGAAGCGGGGATCGTGGAATCGAAACATCTCAACGGTAGCGTATGAGGATGGTGGAGATATTATGCATCAAGCAAAGGGTATTGTGTTGCCTCCTGGGAATGTTTTTGGCACCACTCTTCATACGCTTCTGGTTACAGAACATATTGACCTTCCTTCACACGTTAAGGATGATCTAAATAGTGTCCCTCTATCCACCGTGAAGAAACGAGAGAAGGAACGACAGAGGCAATATGAGAGAGAAAGGGAGACGGACAAAAGGCGTAAGTGGTAAGCCAAGGAAGGAAATAGTGGAGAAGCGTGATTTTATTCCTCCCGAGAGGGATGTCATGTATAAGAATTACAGGAGGTTTTACTTGGCTAAGGCTTGGCCATTTTGTAATTATACTGTTGTGGGTGCTGGGGAATGGCACTCTGGGAAGAATGTCCAGCGAAAGAAGCAGAAGCACGCTGAATTTGAGCTCGATACTCTTAAAAACTTGTTGGGAGCTATGCCTGTTGTAGGGGAGACAGTGAATGATTCGCTGCACTAGGTGTATGAGGGCGAGTGGGCTAGCACTCACAACAACAATCTGCTTGGGAAATTCAAGCTCTCTGGCTCCCACCGACAACCAAGGGAGTCCCACAGATCAATGTGTGCCTCGACAGAGACGCCAATGGAATTCTGAATGTCTTGGCGGAGGACAAGATCACCGGTGTGAATAACAAGTTTGTTTATGAAAAGGATGAGGAAAATGTTAGCATTGGCTATAAAGCTTTTCCAGTAGTGACGATTATCAATGTGAAGGGCCCTAAATTGTTAACAATGTGGTTTGGAGAGAGTGAGGCTAATGTGAGAAATTTTTAATAAAGCTAGAGGGTCAGCTCCTTGTGTCTTATTTTTTGGTGAGCTTGCTACACAGCGTGGAAGTAGTATTGGGGATGCAAGTGGTGCTGCAGAAAAAGTCAATAATCAGTCGTTGACAGAGATGGATGGTATGATAGCCATGAAAATAGTTTTCTTTTTTGGTGCTACAAAAAAGCTTGAGATCATCGATCATGCATTGTTAACTGTGAATGATGATGCATTTTGGGAAGGAGTGACTCCTCGTGAGTAATTTTAGAGATGAGTTTCGTGCACTTGGGAGTTGTAGGCAAAGGATGTCTTTGTTCTCGACGATTTGGGAGACTTCCATTAACTGGGAGGTTCGTGAACAAAAAGTCCTGAAAAACCAAAATCTTCAATGGCCTCATATGGATGTGATTTTCTAAGTTAAATGCAAGGTAAAATATTTCTCTCAAGAGGATGGGAAGACACCAAGGAGTTATAAATTGGGTGATTATTTTTAATGGATGAAAAGTGAATTTTTTAGCAACAAAAGATTATTATTAGCTCAATTTTCACAAAGATGAGGATTGAAGATTACAATATTTAATTTTCCGAAGGTAATTAATTAAATATTTTTGTGGAAGAAAAAGAATAATGAAGAGATGAGGGTCACAACCCTAAAAATATAATATATATATATATATATATATATATATATATATATGTGTGTGTGTGTGTAAGATGAAATAAAATCAAGAGAGATATAAGCAGTAGGTTGGGAAATCATCAATAGTTGGATAGGTTGAATAGTTGCCGAAATAGAACATTATGCTATGTATTGCAAAAATCCTTTGAAGTAATATAATGGATAAGAAGATTTAATTTGGTGATCAAGTTTCTGGTGTCAATTTTTTTTGAAAATATGTGATTATTTGGTTGTCTCCAACTTAATATTTCCTTATTATTTAAATTGGTGTATAAAGGATATATTCAATTTATCACTTGGCACATTTGGTGTTCTTGTGTGGTGGGATTAATTGGTTTCTTTAAAAGAATTGAGATCCTTCTAGTCAACCATAGTAATCTAGAAGTGTTATTTGGATCGATAAAAAGAGCCCTATAATCAATAAAATGATCACACTATCTCCAGTTTGGTTTTGTCTTGTTATTCAAATAAGAAGTATTTGATTTGTTAGAGCACATTTGCTACTTTTGTGTGATTTATTTAACTAGTTCTTTGAAGGAAGGATTAAAATCTCCTATTAATTAATCATAGTAACCTAGTAAGAATCATTTGGATTGATAAGAAGAGTCTGATAGTTACATCATTTCATGTTTATACAAGGTATAAACAATCACAAGTTCCAAACAATTAGAACTATAGCCAGTAAGTAAGTCACATATCTTTCACATCTTGAATCCATTAGCCCAACAAAAGTAGGCAATGGTCATACCAATTCCATTTTAGAATTTCATAAAATCTTATCCATACATTCACATTTCAAATTTCAATAGGAGTAGTTAGTAAGCCTTCGTCTATTCCATTTTATGCCATTGTGGATAGATCCATAAATTCAATTAAGTCATACAACTTTAAATCTTCTTCAGCTATCAAGGTCCACCCGCCTAGGTCTATCAGAGCCTAAAGTGTAGGGAGCCATCAACCGAATAGGTTATCTCCATTCATTGGTTCAAAAAGGTTGCAAGTCTAATCATAGAGCCTAACATCCTCTTAGGATTTGTAACCTGCATTTATGAGATCCAACACCTATGAAAGACTCTTTAGATTGTGATATTTTATTCTCTCCTTTACTAGAGGGTGTAAAATCTAATGAATTCAAATCATTAATGTTGTGCGAGATGACATGACATTAAGCATAGATTTTGTTGTTTGTTTCATTTCAGGAAAAGGAGAGAAATCAAGACCACTAGTGTCTATGAGGTCAAGATGCACTATCGTTAAAGTTGGTTTACAAGAATCTTTTGTGAGAGTGTTGTTGTTGAGTGAAGGCTAGGTGATTTCTATCAAAGGACAATAACCAGGACCATAAGTTGTTTCTTGTGTATTAGGATTGATGGGGACATGGATAGCCTGTTCCCTAGCACCACATCCTTTTCCACTATATCCATGTTTTTTTCATAAGCTCATAACCTTTTCCATAAAGCTTTTTCATTATTGTTGGATTGGGTGGTCATTCGTTGTTGAGTTCGTCAAAGTTTGTTGTGTAATTTATTGTCTTGTGTTCTAAAGTCATTGAGGTGAATGCTTTTGAAGGGTCTTCCAAATTTTGTTTGACATTATTGCTTTTTCATGTCCCTTATTTGAATCTTCATTGATGATCTTGTACTCGCCCATGAATGTATGTTTGAAATCTAAGGAACCTTAATCATCTTCTATTGGCTTTGTGACTTGTCCAATGTGTTTTTTTTGTCTTGCTATTGTATAGGATTTACTTGTGTTGTTGGTGTTAATGTGTTCAAGGGATTCTCTTTATTCTTCTTGAATTGTAAAACACTATAAGGCTTAGGATCAGCATCAAGTGTGTACACTTTTTTGTTCTATATGTATTTCATTTTACGATGAAGAGTAGAAGGCACCCCATTAATTGCATGAATCTATGGTTTGCCTAAAAGAAGATTAAATGAAATTTCATGAGGCATAAAATGAATTTTTGTTTCCAATGTGGCCTTCCGAGCTATAATAGGTAAAGTAATCACACCAAGCGGTTATTTTTCGACATTGTAAAATCCCTTAAGAGATAAAGAATCATGTTGAAATTTTTATTTATCCACATGAAGCCTATCCAAAAGGTTTATGCTACACACATTAAGGGTTGATCCACTGTTGACAAGGGTTCACTTTATCCCTATTCATTTTTATTTAGATAGTATTATGAAAGCATCATTTTGTTTTTGCACTTCAAAAGAGGGGAGTTCACTTTGGTGGAAAACAATGTCAACATTTATTCCTTGAATCACAGAGGCTATGTTATTTGGTTAAACAATAGAAAGTATTGGAACTTGTTGTAAGGCTTCTTGAATCATGTTGTGGTAGTGAGGGGAGGCTTGAATAAGGTCCCATAATGATATCTTCACAGGAGTATTCTTTAGTTGTTCAACAAGATTGTACTCCTTTCCACTTTGTGGAGGTAAACAAGGGGGACCTAGTAAGATGGGGTTAGGAAAAGGTAGGGGTGTTGGGGTTGGTTGTAGTTGTGGATTATTTCTAGTGTTATGTGTATGAGCAATGATATTATGACTCGACTACTATGATACATTGTTATTAGGTGGGTAAAGGAAAAGTTCAAGTTTATTTTGAGTTGGAGGTTTGTTTGAAGGTGGTTAAAGGACATGAGTTGAGGTTGAATAATGTTAATGTCCCTTAGTGAAGGAGAGTCTAATGCTACTTCATCATATTCATCTAAGGGCATAATATCATAATTGTTAGTGCTTTCCTCTTCTTGCACCATGATATCTTCTCTAGGAGGAGAGTTTTTAGGAGAACTACAAACCAAATGTTCTTGAAATTCAATGATTGGTTCTTCTATTAAAATGACTTCATCATAAGGAGGTGGATGATCAATGGTTGGATTTTTTTATTAGTAGGAGAAGGATCTATTTGGTTGTCATTTTTCTCTAAGTTCTCATTCTTGTATTCCATATTATCTACCCTAGTAGGAGGGTATGTGTAGGATCATGATGGGCCAAAAAGTGGCAATATGATGGGTATGTGGCTGATGACTTATTTTTTACCCAAAATTGATGAAATGAAAAGGGTTTTTAAAGGAGATTCTCAACTTTCCACCAATATAAATTATGATTTACTTTGAATTTAATAAGTAATTATTATTCATTTTCTATTCAAATTATGACTAAAGTCCTAATTGATAGGTTGATTGAAAAACATCTATAGCTTTCAAACGGTATCACATTTTTTGAATCCAAAACATGTGTCACATTCTAGGCTTCGCATACTATAGGATTTAAAAAAAAGGATTGAATTTCATGAAGTTTTGACCAAGTTAAGGTGGTCAGACATACGAGTTTTTTATATTTTTTAAAAGTTGTAATAAAAAATTCATAATTAATTATTTATTTGGAAACAAATTAAAAAAATATGCATCACATTGGGACATGTGTCCTCTACTTATATCTAAAATCTTATAAAAAATATTATCATTTTATTGAGGTTAGGGTGGTTAGAAAGACACCTACTTCTTATTTTTTCCCTGAAATTTAAGTATTAGTGGATTGAAATTTCAAAATTTCACCAAATAGATTTTTTTCTTTTTTAAACAAACCTAGTATTTTATAAACTACGTTCAATTTGCTATAGATTTTATTCTTACATATTTTTGAAATAATATAGATAACTTATTATATTTTTTATGTGAAGTTTCCTAACTCTGATTTTTCTAGATTTTTTACCACTTAAGGGCCTATTTTCTCCATGATGATCCTGCACATACCCAGGAGAGCTTGTAAGATGTTCACTACATTCCATGGTTATATTTTGTAAACTAGCCTCATCACAAGTAGGGGAGGTATCAAGAGAAGGACCACTATGATCTTCAAATAGATTGTTCCAAATGGTAGGAGCATTAGGGAAGGGGGGTCAAGATTCTGATGACTTTTAATAGGTATATCTTCTAACACCAACCCATCCTCTTTGCATAGAGGAGGGATATTAGGAGAAAGAAAATTTTGATTGTGATGGCTATGGAGAATAGGTAAGGTGATGTTTAGAAATTTTTGTATAATCTCATGTTCTTGTTTTCCAATATCCTCCAAATTGGAATGAAGAGAGGGACAATCAAGACCTTCAATGCTTGTATCTTCTTTCTCCAAGATACCTTCGTAACTAATAGGAGAGGTATCGGGAGAAGAAAAAGTATGATTGTTATGATTTTCTACACTACCATTCTCACCAATGGGAAATCTAATATTAAGGATTGTGTTAATGGTTTGATGATTAACATGTTTCTTAATGACCTTATTGTTATAATTGAAATTGAACTCATAAGAGGGAATGTTGTATTTATGCAATTAATTTTTAACCAAATCAAAGCCATGTCTCTTGAATGTAAACATGTTATCATGGAAAAGTAAAGAAAGTGCAATGAAAAGACTTAAAGTGAAATGTTTAAATGCAATTTTAAGATATGAAACAAGGTAATTTTCTTATTACATTATGCAACAACCTGAAAGATGAAATGTTGTAAATGAAAATTGGAAATCAAGAAATGCATGAAATGAGCTAATTTAAGCTAGCTCTAATGAAATGCATGTAGCAGAAACTCAGCCAACTAATATGGTTAGTTAATGGCAGCAAATAGATGTGTAGAAAAAAGGTTTTTAGTGTCGTAAAAGGGAGTTTCAAGGGTGCAAAGGGACTAAGTTACCCAAGGTGGTGAATGAATCCTAGTGAGGAATTTTTTTTAGAATTTTTCAGATTTTTTTGATTGATTTCTATGTTTTATATGCTATATGATGCAGAACTAAGATGAAAATGTAGAATTTCAGAAATTTTAATGATTTGGGATGCAAAAATACAACCTATGTGCACTTTCACTAATGCAAAATTTGAAACCCTAGAATGTAACTTAACTAATGCAAAATGAAATGCAAGATAATTCTAGGATAATGATGGACTCCATATCAGAGAAGAAGGTATTCAAAAAATAGGTTCACCAAAATGAAATGAAGATTTTTTTCACCTCTTTCACCTCTAGGGTTTTACACCTAAAAGGAGAGAGACACAGATCAACACTTCATTCAAGAAAAACCCCTTGAAATTTCAATGCAAAGGAGATTGAAATATGACAAAGGGAAGGTTCTAGGGAGATAATAACAACAAATAAGGGTTCACCACCAAGTGCAAACATGGAAAACACATAATTTTGAAAATACAATGTGATATGCAAAAGGACCTAAAAAGATGAATAGAAATAAAAATAAAATAGAATAGGAAAGTAAATCAGAAAATTTGCATTTGGAAATGTGTTGAAGGCTGGAAATGTTACTGATTGTAATATTTTGACCTACTAGAACTCATACGCCATTCTAGGTGACTTAGTCCCAAATCTGGAAACTGCACTGGAGCTCATTTTAGCGAAATGGGTATCTAAATCTGTAGAAATCTCTAAAAAACATGTATAGTGGGACTCATACACCACTAATGGAATATGAGTCCACTTTTTCTTTTTTGAAAACTTGAAAGTGGAAATGGAAGCTCTCATTCTACTCTCTCTGCTCCTCCAGGTGTCCAGATCTGAAACCATGATTTCTAACACTATAAGTGACTTTTTATGGATATTTTGACCTATTCAAAAAGGAGATTTCTTCGACAAGTTTTCAACCTATTCTTCAATCATATTCAAGCCTTCAAAGTTCCTAAATCTACAAACACATAAAGAAAGAGAGAAAATGTTGAATGTTAGGGAATGGGGGTTTGTCTTGGTCAAACCCCTTTTAGGTAATTAAACCAAATGTTCATAAATAAGATGAAGCATGAACATGAAATGAAGGAATTAGAAACTTTCCATGATGATAGATCTTGAATTTCTGCAACATTGGATGAAGAATCTACCCTTGAATGTTTGAAAAATGATCTTGAATGCTCTCAAAATGACCTAACCCTAGCTCACTTGATTTGAGATGGATGAGGAATGATGAATGAATTATGAATGAAATTTTGAATTGGGTTTAAAAGCTTGTTTATATAGGAAATCCACCTAAAATTCTTGGTAATTTGATCCCTAAGGCTGACATGGAGGAAAATTAAACTTAAAACCCAAATTTCCCACTTAAACCTAAAAAATGGCCCAAATGGGACTAATTCGCCACTCTAGGCGACTTAGTCCCCCTAGATGGGAATCATTCACCCAAAGTAGCGAATGGGTCCCACAAGAGCTCTTTTGCCAGCTGGGATGCCAAGGAGTGAAGAATTTTAGTTTCTATATTGATTTTATTGGGTCTTTGATCAAATTAAGCCTCAAAATACACAATATGCAGCCATAGGGGCTTATTAATGATGATGTAAAGGGAAATTAGGGCTAGGGACATAAATTTCAATGTGAAAGTTTGATTAAATACCCTTTACAACATTAAAATTAGGTCCACATAGCCTATAAATGCACAACCTCCAATGTGAATGTGTAAAACACATTACAACACCAGTTTAATTTACAAGCCTTCTAGATTAATGTGAGAATGAAACTAAATACATTTTACAATATTGAATTAAGGGGAAAATAGGTCCATTAGAGTTAGATACTTAATAAAAGTCTAGGAAAGTTTGAAATTTATTTACAACACCTTTACAAGACATCGATAAATGCATTTTATTCAGTTTGCAAGGGTCCAAGATCTAATGTGGATGTGTAAAACACATCACAACACTATATTAAGGTGTCATTAAGTCCAATTTATCATTAATAGTTCCCAAATCAAGCAAGTTTCCTTTTTTCTACGCTACACTAGCAAATTCATACATTAGAACCCCTCTTGATTGTGTGGTTGGCTACTTTAGTGTGAGTTTGAAGCCATTTCATCCTCTCACTAAAGTGTGGGATAAATGTAGTGTAGTAAAATGCATACCCTTGCATTTTCACATTTTTTCTGGCATGCCTTGCCTTATTTATGCTTTTTTTTGCTTTATTGGTCCTATTTTGCATCCGCGAGCCTAATAAACTATATATTTTTATGACGAATCCTAAAAAAGATAAAAAAGATAAATGATCATATAATGTTTATGTTTGTGTGTCCCTAATTTGTGGACTGGGACTAAAACACCACCTAGGGCATCTTTGTCCTCCATGGGTCTTGGGACCCTAATTTTGAATGTACCTGAAAAGGTCCCTTTTCAGAGTTTGTGCCCCAGTACTTGAGGCTTGGGACTAAGATGCCACCTAGGAAATATTAGTCTTCCTTGGCTTATTTTCAGGATTTAATTTCAAATTCTAGCAAGATTTAGCCTCCTTTATTTAATGAATTCCAATGTCAGCTTGTTGTGGTGTAATTTCAGGATATTAAGCATGAATAATTATAAATACAAGGTTCCACCACTCATTTTTCATATATCAAGATAACAAGCATTCAAATATTCATTCCTAAGGAAATTTTATGCTGTCAAGAGCAAGACATCAAGTATTTGGAGCCATCATGAAGATTTAAGCATCATATCAAGGGTTTAGTGCATCCATTCATGTTGTTGAGCCCAGATTGTGGATGTGGCATTGAAGATCTATTTCCAACTATTGTTCACATCAAATCCAAGGATCCCAGATCTACATTCTTCATGGCCACCACATAGTACATTGTATATTTGCTTCACAAGACATCATACAAGGTGATATCATTTAGACATTTCATATTTCATGCTTCATTTCATTCATTTCATCATTTGGTTTAATTAACTACAAGGGGTTTGACCAAGGCAAACTCCTATTCCCTAACAATCAACAATTTTTTCCCTCTTGTGTGTTTTTGTTTGCAAATCTAGGTTGAAGAATTGAAGATCCTTTAAAGTAAAATGTTTTAAATGTTGCAAATTTGAATTACAAAGTTGTCATCTTCATGGAAACTCACCTACAGGTTAGATTTGGAAGTTTCAGGATCTCATATCTGGAGAGAAGCAAGTGCAAACCTTGGAGTTTAGGATCACATTCAGAAACTTTACAAATTTAGAATGAGACTAATATGCCACCTTGGGAATCTTAGTCCTCCAAGTGGAATTTTTGTAGAGATTCCTTCAGATCCTAATAAGACATCTGAAGACTCCGCATTTTCCCCGAAAAATAGCAGTGGGACTAATACACCATCTTGGGCACCTTAGTCCTCCCAAGAATATTTTGGAAACTTCTTTGCATTTCCAGAATCCTGACAACATCTCTAGACTTCCCAGGTACACATACCCTAACTTGGTGTAGCTTAATTTCATCATTTACATTTCTTATTTAGCTTGCATTTCTAATTCTAGGTCATTTTGCATATCACAGTTTATTTTCCAACATTTTCTTTTCCAAGTTTACACTTGGTGGTGAACACCTTTCTTGTCTCAATCATATCCTAGGGTACCTTATTTTCAGATATCTTATATCCTTCATTGGATTAAGATCTCTAAGGCATCCTTGAATGTTAGTTGGAGGAAAGTGATGTTTTATATCTTAAACCATAAAGAATCCATTTTTTGACTACACAAGGAGTACGATCTTGTTGAATTGAAGAATAAACCTACTAAGATGGGTATGTGCAAGATCATAATGGAAAAAATAGGCTCTTAAGTGGCAAAAAAATCAAAAAAATTAGAGTTAGGCAACTTGACGTAAAAATTTGAATAAGTTTACTATATTATTTTAAAATATGTAATATAGATTTTTAAAAAATTGAATGTAGTTTCTAAAATACCAGGTTTGTTTTAAAATATCTATTTGGTGAAAAATTTGAAATTTCAATGTGTAGTACTTCTTAAATTTCAAGGAAAAAAATAAGCAGTAGGTGTCTCATTGACCACGCTTAACCACAATAAATGATAATATTTTTATAAGTTTTAGATACAAGTAGAGGACTCATGTCCCCGATGTGATGTATATTTTTTTGTAATTTTTCCAAGTAAATAATTAATTATGAATTTTTTAGCTACAAATTTTAAAAAATATAAAAAACTCGGGTGATGTCCGACCACCTTAACTTAATGTTCTTAGGGTCTAATTTTTTATCCTATAGTATGCAAAGCATAGAATGTGATGTATGTTTTGGATTCAAAAAATGTGATACCATTTGAAAGCTATAGAAGTTTTTGAATCAGTCTATCAATCAAGACTTTAGTCGTAATTTGAATAGAAAATAAATAATAATTACTTATTATATTCAAAGTAAAGCTTAATTTATATTGGTGGAAAGTTGAGAATCTCCTTTAAAAACTCTTTTTGTTTTATCAGTTTGAGGTAAAAAAAAAATTCGTCAATCACATGCCCATCATATTGCCACTTTTTGGCCCATCATGATCCTGCACATACCCAGATATCATTATTGGACCTTATTTAATACTCCCCTCATTACCATAACATGATTCAAAGTTATTTACAACAAGTTCCTATCCCTTCTAATGCACAATTAAATGACATAGCAACCATGATTCAAGGAATAAATGCTAACATTGTTTTCCATGAAAGTGGGCTCCCTCCTTTGGAAGTGAAAAAACAAAATGATGCTTTCATGATTATGGATATCCATAATAGGTTGGGAATAAAACTAACCCTCGTTGATAATGGATTATCCCTTAATGTGTGTAGTGTGTCCCTTTTGGATAAACTTGGCATGGATAAATAAAAAATTCAACCTGATTCTTTATCTATTAAGGGATTTGACAATATAGGAAAAAAACCACTTGATGTGATCAATTTTCCTATTACAGCTGGAAAGGCCACATTAGAAACACTGATCCATATTATACCTAAAGATCTTTCATATAACCTCCTATTAGGCAGACCGTGGATTTATGCAATGAATGGGGTGCCTTCTACTCTTCATCATAAAATGAAGTATATTTAGAACAAAAAAGTGTAAACACTTGAAGCTGACCTTGACCCAAATAGTTTTTTGAGCATTGAGAAAGACAAAGAAAATCCTTTGAGAAAATTAACACCAACCACACAAATAGAATCCGTGCAATAGAAAGACAAAGAAAAATACACTGAGTAAGTCATGAAGCTATTATAAGATGATTGGGGTTCCTTAGATTTAGAGCCAACATTCATGGGAGAATACAAGATCATAAACAAAGACTCTAAAAAGGAAAAAGAAAAATTAGTAATGTCAACACAAAATTCAACACAAAACTTGAAAGAATCCACCTCAACCACATTAGGAAAAAACACAAATTATACAACAAAATTTGATGAAACTAACTATCAACAACCATTGAATCCTAAAGAAATGAAAAACTAAGTTATGGCAAAGGGTATGAAATTATGAAGCAACTTGGATATAGTAGAAAAGGATGTGGTGCTAGAGAAAAAGTTATATGTGTCCCTATAGAGCATAACACACAAGAAACAACTTGTGGTCTTGGTTATTGTCCTTTCATAGAAATCAAACCAACAAACAAGCCTTCACTTAATATCAACACTCTTACAAAAGATTCCTCTAAGCCAACTTTAACAATAGTGCATCCTGAATTGATAGACACTAGTGTTCTTGATTTTTGTCCTTTGAAAGAAATAGATAAGTCCTCACTTAACATTAATTTCATCATGCAAAACACATGATGCGAATTTGATAGATTTTACACACTCCTATAAAGGAGAGTACAAAATATCACAATCTAAAGAGCCTTTTGTATGTATGACATCTGGTACTAAGCAAGAGGAATCTTTGTTGCAAAATAAAGGAACATCTTCTACTATTGATCAAGAGGGTATCTTGTTGAGACTCCTCCAAGATCGTTTGATATCTCTCCCTCCAAGAACATGAAAGAAATTCTACTACAAAAGTTCATTTTGAACATATCATAGAGTTCATGGTCATTCTACTAATGAATGTAAGGCTTTAAGTGATAAAATTCAACATTTTAACGAGTGTGGTGCTCTTCCTTATGTTGGGGAAACTAATTCCTCTAATCGATACTAATTTTCACTCTAAACATGTTTCTCGTAAATCATTTCGGCTCATCTTTGTCCTGCACTAAGTGAGGGCAAGGGGTTAAGTATCCTTGTCCTCGTATGTCACTCGTCATTGTCTCTTTTGACTAGTTGATCAAATTTTACATACATATAAGAGCAATCTTAGGATGTGGATGACATTCCTTAAGTTGGCTCACATGTGACATACTGAGCTATACATATTTCCTTTTTCATAATATATCTTATTGTAAACATATGACTTGGCATAGGGATTTCTGAGTAAGCTCTCATTTCTTCTTCTAATTTAAAAAAATTGATCATAGTAATGGTGTTAACAACTGCTTTAAAGTGGGGGCATACATCGACACTCATGTTTCATAGTGTGATTTTCTTTCTTCTTTTGATGCGTCCCTTTCTTGGCCGCGCCATTATGTTTGATTTCCTCTAAGAGTGTGATATTTCTTTGAATTGTCCTCTCCTAGAGACATTAGGCACAATGTACCCTAAGAAGAGACCTTTCATGAACTAAGAAAAATCCCTTCAAACATATCTATTTCACATTTACAATTTCGGTTATATGGCCACCTTGCATAACACACCTTGCATGCATGTTGAGCAATCTTGTTTTTTATGAGTTCCAAGCATACAAAGCCTTGCTTGCCTCATGAAGCTCAAAGTTAATTTTTGTGTGGCACCTTATCAAAGTTATTAGGAGGCATAACTCTTGATATGGTTGAGGAATCCAAACTGAGGCATGACTTTCCCCATAGCCACTTGCGTGTGTGAGTACATACCGGCCATGTGTGTATGTGTCTCACCCTCTTGGATTACTCACCCCACAGATGACCTAAAGTTTGGTGGCCCCAGAGTGAGCACATTTTTATCGAAGCTTGATCCACCCATCTTTTTATTTTCTTTGTTCTTTATGTCTTTGACATTGTATATTTGCATATCTTGATGTTGCATGTCATACACCTTGTGCATGTCCATTTGTACTTATATCAGTTTCATGTAGGATCTTGGATCCTAGGGGATTGGTTACCTCCTTGATCTTTGTTATCCTAGACCATCTGCATAGCTACAATTAGACTCCTCTTGAATGTCTACTTTAGTGTGAGTTTGAAGCAAGTTCCTCATCTCACTAAAGTGGGGGCTAAATGTAGTGTAGAAAATTTTTATCGTGTATATTTTCACACTTAGTCTAGGAATAATTAATGATAAATTGGACTTGATATCACCTTGATCTAGTGTTGTGATGTGTTTTATACATCCATATTAGGTCTTGGGCCTTTTTAAAGCTAAATAAACTTAACGTTTTCCTAATTTAGTGTTGTAAAGTTTATTTATTTGCACCTTCACATTAAATTTAGGAGGCTTGTAAATCAAATGGATCTAATCCAGTGTTGTAATGTGTTCTACACATTTACATTAGATTTAGGGCCCTCCTAAGCTAAATAGACCTAATTTTTCCTTAAATCAATGTTGTAAGGTGTATTTATTTACACTTTCACATTGAATTTTGGGCCCTATTGCATTTATGACATTAATATCATCATTAATAGGCCCCTAAGACCCTATATTGTGCATCCCAAGGAATATTTCAATCAAAAACTTGAAAAGATCGGCAAATAAACTTAGTTTACACACTCCCTGATACTTTAGCAATCAAAATACACCATGTGGGACCCATATACCACCTTGGTCATATGAGTCCCATCCAAGTGGGACCCATATGGCACAGATGGCATATGAGTCACATTTGGCCTATTTTCAAGGTTTTAAGTGAGAAATTTGGGTTTTAAGTTAAAATTTTATGAATGTTAGCCTGTGGGATCCAATTAACAAGATATTAGATGGATTTCCCATATAAATGAGGTCTCAAATAATTATCACATGAGCCTACATGATATCAAGTCAAGCACTCAAGAGTTAAGCATTCCAATACTTTACAAGATCATCAAGAGAGAATTCAAGATCATTTCTAAGGTATTCAGGGGAAGATTCTTCATCATTTGTTACAACAATTCAAGATCCATCATCATATCAAGGATATCAAGCATCAAATATGTTGAGCTAGTGTTGTGATATAGCATTGAATATCCAAGATCAAGCATTGTTCTACACCTATTACCAAGATCAAGATCTACATCCTTCGTGGCCATTTCATGTTGAGTTGTAGACCTACAAGACATCATTTACAAGACATCATTCAAGGTATCATTGTTCATGTTTTATGTTTCATGTCCTTGTGTCATTGTTTCATAATTTGGTTTAATTATCTAAATGGGGTTTGACCAAGGAAAACCCCTATTCACTAATGATCAACAAGTTTTTCTCATCTTTACATGTGTTATTGTAGATCTAGGTGTCTTGAAGCTTGAAGGATCATTGAAGATGAGGTTACAAGATTGGAGAAAGTTGTTGGATTTGTCCCCTCACTTGCAAGGTTGCAATCTTCACAAAAATGTCATCTATAGGTTTGAAATCAGGGTTTCAGATCCAAAAATCAATTTGGGAGAAAAGAGTAGGTCTTGAAGTGCAGATCTGAACTTTGAATTCCTTAAAAAATAGAATGATACGTATTCACCAAAAGTGGCAAATGAGTCCCACTATAGGTTTTTTTTTAGATACCCTATTTCTAGAAAATTGTTCCCATGAAGAAACCCCGATCTAGGATTGATTCACACAGACTGGCATATGAGTCCCAGTAGGTCAAAATTTTAGGTTATTCAATGTTTTAGAGCTCATTCAAGTTTGCTTCATATTCCTAGGTTCACACATTTCATCTTACAACTTGTTATTCTATTTCATATGCATTTTTAGGTCATCTAGTTAAAGTTTGCATCATATTAGGGTTTAGCATTACATCTTGCATTACATTTGTCTTTCCAAGACCTAGCTTGGTAGTGAACCCCTCATTAGTTTACAATCAGCCCCTAGGGAAACACTATTGCTAGATCTCTTTCTCCTTTGCATTGACATCTCTAGGGAATCCTTGAATGTGGAGTATAGAAAGCTTGTTTCTTAGGTCCTAAAACCCTTAAGGGTGACAATTTTCTATGTTTAAGTTATCAAATTTTCATAAGCATGCATTGAATCAATCTACACAGTAGGAGTCTGCACCAAGTTTCATCCACGTGATCCACAAAGAACAACAAAAGAACACATCTCCCTTGTCCTTTAATGATTATTGTGACATGCCAAAGAATCTAGAAGGATTCTACACCAAGTTTCATCCACGTGATTCATAGAGAGCAGTAGAAGAACACATCAAGATCTTCCAAACAACCTTGAAGGATATGCAGATCAAACACGAGGACATGGCTTGTAGACTCTTCCCTTACTCATTGGGGGATGAAGTATTTTATTGGTGCATTCATCTACCTACAGGCTCCATTACCTCTTGGGACCTCATGAAGAACACATTTATGTAGAAATTCAAGGTTCTAGTTAGCCCCATAGAGTTGTACCAACAATTCATGTCTATAAGGAGGGAGGTTAATGAGCTGATCATCTCATTCAATGAAAAGTTTCATAGAGATTACATTAAGTTGCTACCCCTCTACATAGTTGATGATGCATCAACTAGGATGGTATACTATGCTTCCTTGGATAATCTCACGTCCATTTTGGTTAAAAGGATGCATCAACCTCCTGCAAGGTTGGTGGATGCGTATGTAGAATCTATGAAAGCTATAACTGACTTGGGACAACACATTGTGGGTTTTTTTCCCTCATTAGGATCAACTACCAACCCTACTCAAATTCATGGACTTACTCAGGCTTTAACACACCAAACTCCATTGATCAATCCAACCTTGTAGTTGTTGATTCTGCCACATCTAGGACAACCACTAAATCAAGCACCATTAGTGTTGAGCTACCTATAGGCTCTGAACCATCAATATTATGCTCAAAAATCTCAAGTTCCTTCATACCTATAGAACTCATAATTCCCATCTTCTCAAAAGAATCAACCTTTAATGCAACCTATTTTTCTTTAAAATTCAATGTCTCTGCAAAATAATGTAGAGAAGGACCATATCGATGAGCTGACTGAATTAGTGAAGAAGTTTTCCACTAAGATGAATCATCTAAGGAACCAAAACAACAAACTACAAGCTTCTCAAAGGAGCATTCAAGATAACCTCCACCAAGACAATCATGATTCAGGTACCTCCTCGGGATAGAATTATGAAAGAGGTCAAAACTTAGGACAAAACTTTGAAAGAAGGTTGTCACAAAGGAAAAATAGAACATGGAATACCAATCCCAACAATGTAGGCATTCCCACACCTCTTGACCAACCAAGTGGTACAAAAAAATCAACTAGCGAACTATACTTGGCTGAAGCTCCCTTATCCGGATGGTGTAGAATTCACAAAACCAATGGGCATTCAAAGTTGGACTGCCTGGAGTTTCAAAATACTAAAAAAATCTTTCAAGTGGAACTCCAAAATGTTTTTTATGGTTCGAGATATAGGGACATCATCCCATCAAAGTTGTATGATTCTTCTGTGTTGGTGGTCAATAAAGCTCCTTTTCCGTCAGGGTGATAGCAACTTGCCCAAGAAGGTCACAGTCAAGGAAGGGGAAGTGAAAGAGGTAAGTAATGAGAGCTCTTTATCTCAACTCTTTGATTCAGTGGATAATGGTCCTAAGGATGAGGAAGAGAAATATGAGGATGAGGTTCATATGTTCCACCAACGAGCAACTCCTTATAACTTAAGAAATAGACCAGTTGGTGGTTCCTTCACAACCTCTAGCTCGCCTAACAATTTTAACACCCCACTTGATCCTAATTCCAACAATAATTTAACCTATCTCAAAATTCCTACACAATATTTCAATATAAATAGGCAGCATAATCCAACTCAAAACCACCCTGCCAATGTACTGTCAAATGCACTTTCTCTGAGGTAGAGGTCAAGCAAATGGGGGAATATGTAGCAGAAGAACTAAAGAAAGTAAAAGTGAGCCTATCAACCTCTGAGTTGCTAAGGGTACCCATCGTGAGAAATACCTTTTTTTGATCCTTAAATGGAACTGCCCTGTCTAAATTGGTTCCAGAGGTGGTAGCCAAGAGAGTCTCATTTGACATCTCTAACAATGAACCCATGGTTAGGGAAATTGTGGGGAAGAAACCCAACCAGTCATCCAACTAGAAAACTAGCAAAATTCAGACATTGGAAAAACCTCCAACTAAAGAGCAGAATCAAGTGCACACAAAAAATAAATACAATGATAAGGACAAGGCTCAAGTGGCCCAAGTTGATGTTTCTAGGGTTTGTTTCAGAGGAAGTTGGAAACCCCTCCTTTCTTGTTAAGCATTAGAATATTTGGAAAATAATTGCATAATTGTCTATTGGACTTAGGGTCATTAGCCAATTTCATGCCATTTACAGTATTCCAAGCACTAGGAATAACCCCAAATCCATTTAGGTGAAAGGTAACCCAACTTGACAATATTGGGGTGAACATATTGGGGGAAATGAATAGGATCCCTATGCAAATTATAGATGATCCAAGGGTGCAATAGGTTATTGATATTCAGGTTGCTGACATTCACGACACCTACGAAATCATATTGGGAAGGGATTTCACCTGAGCTTTGAATGGTTATGCTACAATTGATTATTCTCACATGTGGATTCCTTGGAAGGGGTTTCCTAATCAAATTTGCATTGAATGAGAGCCACGTGTGAAGTTTATGATCACTGAGTACAACAACACAAATGAAGTATTGTTTGTAGAAATAAAATTGGGAAATTACTTCCATGTCGCCTACCAAAATGAAGAAGAAGAAGGGATAGAATAGGTTCTTGTGGCATGTAGTGCCCCCACCAATTTGACCTATCTTCATATTAGTACAGATGTATTGATTGAATCTAAAGATGAAGAATTCACGGGAGATGGAAACCTTAGGATATTCAATGGTTTCCAAGAATTCATCTAGAAATGCATACAAGATCAGCTCAATTTAGGAGCTAAGATTGATTTCAAAGAGTTGTTAAATCCCAGCTAGTGTAGAAAGCATGATGCAGCCCATTCTGAGTTTGAATTTTTCCTATGAAAAACAACCATAGATCATATCAAAAGGAAAATCACTCCAAAGGAGGGTATGGAAGAAAAAAAAATCAAAGCTAGACAGAGTGCAAACAACTACCTCAGGATGTAAGGATAGACACACCACCAAAAGAGATAGATATATGCTCCATTAGTTCCAAAGGAAAAAGTCCCTCCAACTTTTGGATGTTGCACTTTGATGGCTCCAAATCCAAGCAAGGATTAGGAGCAAGCTTTGAGCTCATCATCCCTATAGGTAAGGTGTAATTTGCTACCCATAGATTACAATTATATTACACCAACGTGATTCTAGATTAGTGGTCAAACAAGTTAAGAAGTTATACTCATGCCATGATAGAAGGTTAGCCAATTATAGGAATAGAGTGTGGGATCTCATAGAAGGACTAGATGCATTCAACATCCATCTCTTTCCTCATAGCAAGAACCAAACCACTGATGCATTAGCCCAAGTCGCCAACACCCTTCAACCCTTATCATTAACTAGCTTAAAGAAATTCACTATGGAGCTCATCTCTATCCTGTTGGTGCCAGATAATATCACTCACTTTCAAGTGTTCAATGGAGACAAGAAAATCCTTGACTTCATCACTAGTTCAGATGTATTTTCCTCCCAAATCATAGATGAAGTAGAGCCCAAGGAGGCTGAGTTAGACATTGAAGGGGTAATAAATTTAAACACCAACACAATACCTAGGGGCATGGTTCAGGTAGAGAGGATATTTGACTTCATCACATAAGAGATCAAGATCAACTGTAAACTAAGAAGGAGTCAATAGATAATTGGTGTGATGCTCACAACTTGGGCACTGCGGAAAATGTTAAAAATGTTTTTATTGGAAAAGTTTCCACCCCAAAAGAAAGGAAAGGAAATTTTGATACCTTACACACTTATCATGATATGATAGCCTGGTGGTATGAAGAGCTCAAAACATATGATATTTCAATTATCACCCATACCATTTCCCTCAAGGCAAATGTGAGTCCCTTTCGACAACATCAACATCTAATCAATGCGCTGCTAGAACCTATTATTTTTAAGGAAGTGTAGAATTGCTTTCAACCCAAATCATCTTTCTTGTCTGACACTCCACATGGGTGGCCAACTTGGTCCCAGTTAGAAAAAAATGAAGAAATCAAATTTTGTGTGGATTTTAGGAACTTGAATAGAGCTAATGAGAAAGATAACTATCTAGTACCCTCACTGGGTGAAATGCTACATATTTTCAATGGCTCACAAATGATGTCATTTCTTGACAGCTACTTGGGGTATAACCAAGTGATGGTGCAATCTGAATATAGGAACAATAAAACATTCACCACAAAGTGGGGAACATATGCATATACAACGATGTCATTTGGGATAATCAATTTAGGTGCCACATTCCAGCATGCCATGGACATAGCCTTTAAGGATCTCATTGGCAAGTGCATCATCATATATATGGATGACCTTACCGTATTTTCAAAGAAAAGAGGAGGCCACATCTCTGACTTGTTCAAAGTTCTCTAGAAATGTAGAGAATTCAACATTTCACTAAATCTGAAGAAATGTATATTTGGAGTGATTGAAGGAAAATTGTTGGGGTGCATGATTGCAGAAAAGGGAATCTCCATAGATCTAGAGTGCATACAAGCTATAATTAGAATTCAACCTATGGACAACAAAAAGGAAATGAACTATTTCTTTGGGAAGATCAACTTTTTCAGGAAGTTCATCACATGATTTATAGAAATAGTTAAGCCATTGAATGCCATGCTCAAATAGGATGCTAAAGTAGAGTGGACACAGGAATCCAAATAGGATTTTGATGAAATTAAGAGAGCTATAGCAAATGCTCCTGTGTTGGTCAACTTGGATTATTTAAATCCTTTCTATATTTACTCTTATTCTTCAGATCACTCATGTACCAACATGCTAACACAAAAAGATGATGACAGGGACAAAAACTTGGTTGCCTTCATGAGTGCTCCTCTAAAGGATGATAAACTATGTTATCCCAACATTGAGAAGCAAGCATATTCCTTGGTTCTTGGAGTTAAGAAATTTCAGCATTACATTCTAAGGAATAAAGTGTTTTCCATTGTTCCAGACACAACTATTAAGACCTTGTCGATGCAAAATGAACTAGGAGAAAGAAGGGGGAAATGGGTCACATTGTTGCAAAAATATGACATGGAGATTCAGCCAATGAAGCTGGTTTGAGGACAAGTTCTCACACACATAATGGCAGAAACAAAACCAAATCTTACAGTGTAACAATATCATTTGGAGGATGTTTCCATTGATGAATGGTACGATGACATCATCTACTACATGTTGAATAACAAGTGTCCATCACAACTACAAGGAGTCTAAAAATGAGCCCTGAGATTGAAAAGTAACAAATACATGTTATAAGGAGCTATATTGTACAAGAAGAATCATGAGTAAATTTATCTTAGATCCCTACAGAAAGCAGAAGAAGTCAAAGTGCTAAAACAATTTCATGACAAATATGAAATGGGACATGGATTCAGCCCTTCAATAGCCCATCAGATCCTATAGGCTGGGTATTATTGGCTGAACCTGTTTAAAGATGCTCACAACCATGTCTAATCCTACCACATCTTCCAGAGTGTTGCCACTAGGGAAAGGTACGTTATTGTCCCACTGCAACCAGTTGCTGAGGTAAGGCCTTTTGCTTAGTGGGCACTCAACTCTATTGGTTTGGTAAACTCCCCATCCTCTACTATCCATAGGTACATTCTAATCGCTACTAATTATTGCACTAGAGGGACAAACTCAATTGCTTGTAGGAAATGTACAACTGAAGTACCTGTTAATTTTCTAGAAAGTTTCATTATAAATCATTTTGGTTGTCCATTTTCCTTAGTCTGCGATAATGGTACTACATTTGCTTCCCTCAAGTTTTCTAGTTGGGAATTTTATTATGGGATTGTCCTCAATTTTTCATCTAATTATTATCCCCAAGGAAACAATCTAGCTAAATCCACAAACAAGACCCTATTAATTGTCATACATAAACTGCTTGACAAGAACCCAAAAGACTAGCACACCCAGCTACATTTTGCTCTATGGGTAAATCACACCCGACATAAAACAACCCTAGGAAATTCCCCATTTCACCTCATTTACAACCTAGATCCTATTTTCAAATTTCACCTCAAGACCCCTACACTATAGTTCATTGACACTTATTATGAGGAGGGAGACCATCTTGAGGGTTGCTTAGTTGAGTTGCTCCATTTGAAGGAATTTCATGACAAAGCAATAGAAAATTTCACCAAGCATCAGGGTGTAGTCAAGAGATGGTTTGACTATAGAGCCAAAGTTTAGGCCTTTAGGATTGCATATTTGGTCCTATGACAACCTTTGGATTGACCCCTTTCAGATTTCTAAAATCTTAGGAGATATAATGCCTTTCACCTCAAAAAAATAATTGAAGAGGATGTCTCGCTGCCATTCAACGAGCAATACCTCAAGAATTATTTCCTTGCCTGAGCCCTTAGGCTCACCCCTTTGTACATAGTTAGATTAGGTTCTTTGCTTTCTATTTTTCTTTTGCTTTGCCTGCATTTGCTTTCTTGGCTTTCATTTTTCTCAAGGTGTTGTTCAATTTTGATGTGGTGTTCATGGTAGACCTTTTCAAAGGGCTTACTTTATTGCATGCTCCTTGTGTTCCTTGGATAAGTCTTCATGAGTTACCATGAGTTTTTGTTTAGTTTCGTGAGATGGGTTTCCTCAATTGAACTCTAGCTTGACCAAGAATGGAACCCTATTTGAATCCTTTCATGTCTATCTTAGATTACACATCATATACATTTTAAATACTCTTGATGGGCTATACAATAATCGTCTTGAAACATAGGCAAGTGAAAAATATTAAATCTTCTCTAGTGACCAATGTGATCTCCAAACCCACTATAAGCTTCATTGCCTATATAGTTGACCAAAAGAATATCAAAAGATAATATAAAAGAAAAGAAAAGTGAAGATATTGAAAATAGGAAACTGTGTGGGTGTGTGAGCAACTTTATCGGGGATATGGACAAGCAGCTAGCAATAGAGCAATGCTCATGGGGATAGCAGTGAAAACTTTGTCAAGGCTATGGATACCTGACTAGTAGTGGAGCAATGTCTAGGTTACTTTTGGGGTTAGATTAACTACATACCTTTCCTTGGCTAATTGATCGCTATCTACTATGGTTTCTAAAACGGAGGAATGAATTCACTACACGAAATCCTAAGATTTTTTGTGATTGAATTCAACTAAGGATTCCATTCTCCTTTGAGACTTCAGTTCATTTGGGGATACTTCTTTCTAGTCTATGAAACTAGAGATTATAGGTTCTAAATGAATCTTTACCCTTGGAACACTCAGGAGCATTCTCCTAGTAGAGTTTCCATTTTTTATTCCTATAGCACACATGCCCCATTCAGACCGGGGACCCCCTCTCCTTTTTTTGTTTCATTCTAGCCCATTATTTTTTTCCTTGTTTTGTGTGCCCCTACTTTTGAGCTTAGAATGGTCACATGCCTCAAATTCACCTAATTAAAATTTACTAAGTTCTTGGCCTTTACAGAAATTTGGTGTATGGGCTACCATCTTTCATTTGCCACTACATCCATCTAACTTGGCAGACCTGCAGCTATGGGTCTCCTTAGGTGGAAGGTCCCGACGCTCTTGTTTCACTGCTCCCTACAGCTGACCCCTTGCATTCACCCATGGGGAAGGTTTTGACCTCATCTCTGTCGTTCCCTATGCCTTTCATTTAACATTCACCCACATAGCAAGAACCACACTCCCTTTTGTCACCTAGGCCTCTGCCAAGCATCCACATCGGTGTGGGACTCCACAACCCCTACTTACCTAAAACCCATTGTACCTACAATTAATGAGGGGCAATAATGGTAAACTGTTTATAAATATCCCACTAAGGGGCTGCCATTTTCACCTATAAAATTCAAACTCAAGCCACAAAGAAGAGAGCCTTGCATGTGAAAGAAGATTTTAATATCTTGTCGGCTGTTGATTCATCCACACATGCAGGGGAGGTATGCATCTGAGCCTTTAATACCTATAATTTTGGTGTTGTTTGAAAGTTACAAGTTATGTTTTGGGGTAAGCTCGCAGGTATAGGATTTTAAAGAGAGAAAAAAACCCTACATGTAACGATTTTCATGGGATTCTTGAGTAAAAACCCCCTTTTCCCGTCCCGAAAAATACCACTCAAAAGGTTGATCTGGTGGGTGGACAACCCATACCCTTAACTACTGTGCTTAGAGCGTTGCAAGAAATGTTCATTGTGGGCCCCCACATGGGAATCCACTTGTAACTTATCATTGCAAAATAATGACCAACCTAACACTGCTTCCTACCATGTGCTCCTCGCCTTCACCAATTTCTAGTAAACTACCCTGAGCCTTGATTAAGAAAGTTGTTAAGTGGTGGCATCCCTTGAGTATAGAAAACTCCACTTTGTGGGCTACCACTCGCTCATCACTGTTTCAAACATAAAAAATAAGTCATTATCCTGCCCTCAAAACCCCGCTACCACATCACTGGGAGGAGTTAACATTTCAAAATGACTAAATCGTCAATCCCTTGTAGGCCCATGTTTGTGGATCGCAGTATGTGGACTTCCATCTTGTCATCATTGTTCTTTAATGGAAGGACCTTCGCATTCCCTCGACCTGTGGATCTCGCGTCTAATGTTGCCACTCCTGGTAATGAATAGTTGAATCAACAAAAGTATAAGTCAAAGCTCACAGTGGGTGTGACCAAGTGGGCTTCCCTGTGATGAAGGTCATCCCTTCGATGTCATTCCCAATGGCATAAATAAATTGTCATCCTGTAGTGCGTTCCCTACACCCTCAATCTCTATTAAGCCCAATCTCAAATAGATGAAGTCTAAATCAAGGTAGTCTTGTGGGTTCACCCTTGTAGGAAGTCATTCCCACATTGTCATTGACTAACGGTATAGCTCTTGTGCCTTTCCACTATGCTTGTTCTCCAGGCAACATTTCCCCAAAACTAAAACTTCAAGTTTTCCAACGAAAAACCTTAGCATGAGTGACCCCTGCGGGTCCACCTATGTAGGCTACCTCCTATGGGTGGTCATCACTCCATGGCCATTCCCTAATGGTGAAGCCAACATGTCTCTCCACTATGTCGATCTTGAACCCACCATCGCTACCGTCAATCCTGAAACACAAAAGTGACAAACTTCGATCAGACCACTTTGGTGGGTTTGCCCATGTAGGTCGCCATAGTTGAAACTCCATCCTCACAAGGCTACTTCTTAGCAATAAAAGTCTAATAGAAATCCACAATGTGGATTTCACCTCCTTGCCTTCTACATTCCACAAATCATAACTTGAAATCTTAAATGAATCCAAGAAGCAAATGACCATGCAAGTTATGCCATACAGAACTCTGCATGTGGAATTTTGCTAACTTTTTTTTCTTGTTTTAACAACAAATCCCCAAATACTTTCCCACCCTTTGCTCCCGCATTCCTCGAACCTGCAAAAGCATCAAATTCTGATTTTAAAAAATTAGGTGCCCCATCACCTATTTTCACATGTGCCCAATCATTTCACGAAGAATTTCCTCATCAAACATGTCATGTGGGAATTCACCATCAAAATTCCATTTGTGGGATTTCATGGCTCTGGTACCATTCCTTAATGACTTTCATCATGGTAGCTTCCGTATAGGGGAAACCCGCGTCCCCGGACCTAGATTTTCACAAATAGCCTGAACAAGCCTCAAATAGTGAAATGTGATGAATGTTGTGATTTTTCAATAGTATATGAATGCATCTAACCATGAATTTGCATGATTTAACTGACATTTATCTCCCTAATATGTCGATGCACTTACTACACTCTTTGTGTGTAGGATTTATGGAACTTGTTGAGGGGCCATCAGAGAAACCTGTGAAGAAAGTTGACAAAGGAAAGAAACCTGCAAGAGATCCTAGGGGGGAAGAAGAGAAAGAGTAGATGAAGAACCAGTTCCACATAGTAGAATTCACTTCAAAGATCACATCCAACTAAGACACAATTTTGACACTGACCTCGGGTATATAAGCATAGATGAATTCAAGTAGAAGGTGATGATCAGACCACTATAGAGGAAGCCTTGAGAATCAAAGAAAGTGCTCTCGCTAAAGTAGTCAACTTTCCTCCTACACTAGCTACTCCAAAATTAGTCATGGATTGTTGGAAATGCTACCATGCTAGTACCAAGAAAATAATTGCCAAAGATGGAAGGGTATTGGCAGACTTATTTTCCAAATCTATTGGCAAGATATTTGGCATCCTGACCTCCAAGAAGATGGAGGAAGTGGAAAAGGATTTTTTTCTACAAGTGTGGCAACTAGATCCTCCTAGGTGCAAGAGAATGATAAATCAAGTGTGGCTAAAGGACAAGAGAGGCAGTGCCAATAAGGTGCCCCAAAAGTTGTTCAGGAGCGATTTCGTAGAAGAATATCATGATTTGGTCACACTCTTGAGTAGAGTAATGGGCTTGCCTACTGCCACCTTCTTTGAAGAATAGATGTTCTACTTCATAGAATAGATCCTCTGAGATACCATAAACTTTTACTAGGAAAAGATGATAAGTAACAAATTACATGACCAATTGATGGCGGTGAAGAAGACCTCATAGTTCTACATGACCTCATATTTGGTTTACCTCCTAGTAGTCAAATTCCCATAAAAAGAGTTATTTTGTGCTAGAACATTGGGATCCAAGAAGGGACAACTGAAGGTATATGACTGCTACCCCTAGTTACAATACAAGAATTTCAAGATGAAATACAAAAGAGTGAATGATTCCTTCATTGGGCATATTATCATAACCTTGGGAGGAGACTACGAAAGAAGGGTGTCACACAATCCCAAGGTACTTGTAAAGGGTTTTGGATATCTATTTAAATCCAATTCCAAAAATTCACATACATCATAGTAGAGGGACATTCTCAAGATGACCCTATTGGCTATCACGCTACCCCAATGACATAATCATTCTGTTACAGCTTAATCGACAACTACATACTTTCCACATCCTATTGAGCAATAAACACTGAGTTGTGGTCCCATATCCCCTTACATTTGGATAGGGAATGTATTCTTTCCCTACTACCCAATGTGTTGAGCACTCTAAGAAGGAATTGGCAACATACAACTTGGATTTGCATATGGATAGAGGAGGCCTAGATCCCCATGGCAAGCTAAAGAAACAAGTTGGGAAAAAATACACCCACCAACCTCACATTGAAGACTTTTGGGAAAATTGTGAGGATGAAAAGGAGGTCTAGATGTGGAATTATATGAGGATGATTTCCCCTTTTGTGAAGTCTGTTGATTTGTTCCCTGTGCCAAATCAGATTGTCAAGGATGACAATTTTATGGATGAAAGATATAATGCCTTGGCCAATGTCCCATTTCCAATAATTGACTGGGCTGCGGAGGTCACCAACCTAGAAACTATCACCTACCCCATTGAATAGAAAACCAAATAGTGGGATGAAAGGAAAATAACTCAGTTGTAAGAACAAGGTGCAAAGATCACATATGGGGATCTTGAGGATGACATTGAGAGTGGAACAAATAGTGGTGCTACTACGGGTTTATCAGTTGAGGCTCCTAAGTCCCCGCTTGTTACTAGATCCAAAAAGAGGAAAATTGTACCTGAATGCAAGCCAAAGAACAAGGTGTACAACATGAAGGCAACAGAGGGATATCCATCAAAGAAGACAAAGAGAATGGGAACTTTTCTTCTCAAAATGTTGACCATCCAAGATAAAGAAGAGACTGAGCAACCTTGCTCACCACCACCTACCACTTCCATTCCTTCATCCACTATTGCATCGCATTGTCTCCTTCCACACCTAAATCATTGCTCTTCTTATCTCCACCTACTATGGACATCTCAGTCCACCTCACCTCTACCTTGCTAACTTCTCTAGTGATGGTGCTAGACTCTTCCTCTTCAACTACCTCCCCACTATCATCCTCCTTGCTCTTGCATCTGCTGCCAACTCCTTCAACTATGCCACCATCCTTTCCATCAAAATCTATGGAACCTATCGCCTTACCACATGTCTTTGAGCTACTTACATGCAAAATGTGCTAATTGAGCTCTCCTAGGTAATCCTCGATCCCAAGTTCCAAGCGTTAATGGCTTAGCTTGTT
>VDFB02000003.1:500912896-500952423 GCA_007258455.2 Sequoia sempervirens | reverse complement strand
ATGAATTCATGCTATGAGTTCAGTCCCATCTACCTTGCATAAATCTATCAAGTTCAGTTGCAATAATAAAGTAGTCACAATCAAGGTTGATCCTGAGGCTATGCACTTATGTGATGTGGAAACTTTCGGTCAGGTTTTAGTTGTGCCTACTCTTATCCCTTCAGTGTCTTCCAATGGGTCGATGTTTACTCCAGTAGTACCTACTACAAAGCAAACTCTCGAGATAGATGTCCCTAAAGAAGATTTTTCTAAAGCAAGAAATTCTAAGTCTGCTCCTTCTCAAAGGAATGTATTCCTTGGTGATGATTGGAGTTCTCTAGAATTTACAGATTCCTCCAATAGGGAATATAAAGTCAACTTGATCCACTCAAGCCTTTTGATAACATCATCCAATCCCACTATTGAAGATGGTTATTCTTCTGTATTGCGGGATAATGTGAACATAAATTGTAATGTTCTTAGTGTTGATCCTCCTTCTGAGGAAGATGATTACGCTTCTGCTAAATAGGACAGTGTTGGCAGTCCTGTTAAAAAGGATGATGGTGATCCCATAGAAGAGCATGATCCTCATTGATGTAATAATGCTCTCTATGAAGATCCTCCTTCTTCTCAAGATTTGCAAACATGTTATGGCCCTGGATTTAAGCTTGTATCTAAGTATGGCTATGGGCGTAAAGCTTGTGGGCATAATGAAGAAGGCATTAAATTCCATGTAGAATGTGTGCCTCGTAAGTGTAATTTGGGGCTTGGTTGCTCAAATGAACAATCTAAACATAATCCATGGTTGAGTGACATGAATTCTTCTCAACCTCATTTTGTTGAAAAGATTCATCCTCCATTGTCTTTTATCTTTGTAGCTTCATTTTATGAGTAGTAAAAATTTTCTCCACAAGAGAAAGGGTTGCTTCCTACTCCTCATCCTTTGCCTGAGTAAGAGAATATTCTATTATGGATTCTAAAAGCCTACTTGATTAATCTTCCTTCTCCTACATGCAAGAAATCTCATGAACATGATAAAGAAAAACATTCTTTCTATGCATACCATCGAGTGATTAGCCATTCCACTACTGAATGTAAGGCCTTGAAGGATAAAATATAACAACTTCTTGATTTAGGTTCCATCACTCATGTGTTTTTTGATGCACCTACCTCTTCTTAAAATGATAAGTGATTTTGAGGTTTACCTTTATCCTGTATGTTCTAAGCATCTTGCACAGTTCTCCTCCCCTATATGTTGGGCGTAGTAATAGCTTGTTCTGGAGATGTGCACCCTTCTTAAGGAGCCCATCTCTTATCTTTATGTATTTCAAATACAACATCCCTTGAGTAGACCCCTTTCTCTTTTGAAGGGTTCCTGAGGGATCCCCTTTGAAAATTTTTCTCTTGGATGAATTCTATGGCGTCTAGCTTGGGGGCAACCCAACTAGACCTATTGCATATCTTTGTATCTAGCTTGGGGGCAGCCTGACTAGACCTCACTTTTTGAATAGTGCATCCCTTGAGTGGACCCCTCTTCTTTTGAATGGTTCTTGAGGGAACCATTTGAAATCCTTCTAATTAGTTGATGGTCTATGTGACTATCTGCTTGATTATATGTGTGGCCACTTTGTTTTCAGACATACTTTATCTATGGGTAAACATGTCACTTTGCAGGTGCCCATATAAAGCTACTTTCCAATTCGACTCTACAGAGTCCCCTCCTTTGGGTTCCCTCCATGAAAGAGATCTTGGGGGATGCCTCCTTGTAGGTCTGTGGGCCTGTAAAGCACTTTCTTCTCTGGGTTTCCTTCCTGTGAGAGATCTTGGGGGATACCTTCTTGCAAGTCTACGAGCCTGTAAGACGCATACATCATGGGGATTCCTTCATGTTATAGATCTTGGGGGTTGCATCCTTGCAGGTATGTAGGCCTGTGAGATGCTTTTATCCTATGGGATTGGTCCATCATTGGTCTGGGGCCTTCAATGTGCTTTGTGCAACTTCGTAGTTCCTCAGAGCTAGAGAGTCCTTTTGTCCAAACCTCCTCAAGAGAGAATACCTGTGGAGTCATCCCTCTTGGAATTTTCATTCCTCCTTCTTGCTCTCTCTTGAGCATTTTGACGTCTCTTCTCTTCCTAATTATGTATATCGGATCGAAGATCTACATCTTCTTCATCCTATGTATATGCTCTTTCTCTCTTTGATAGTGGTTGCTTACTTGACTTTTGGGTGTATTCTTCTCTTGAAGCAATCGATCCTTACATTCTTCTCTCCATTTAATAATTCTTCCATGTGTGTTATTTTTAAATTTGGGGATGATGCATAGTACTAAGACAACCTTCTATATCAAGGTCTTTTTTACTTTGTTGACTCAAATCCTGCTAGTTAGTTAGGTGCATGTGTGTTTTTATGTTCTAACATTGTTTCCTTGTGCAAGTATTTCTTGTCTCATATGTCTATTTTGTAGGTCTTCAGCCTGGGGGCATGTTTCCTTGGTTTGAAGAATTATCTACTTCCTCTACAGTATCCTTTTGGCACAATGATGTTATTTATGTTTAGCAAATTTCCTTTAGCATGCATATTAGTGTAGGTTCATATGCCTGCTAAAGTGGGGGGAAAACACAATGTTGTAAAATTTCACCCCTTGAAATTTCACATACATTCTTGTATCTACTTTAGTGTCCACTCCTTTAGCATCTTGTGTAGGCTCATTTTAGCCCCTACATCAGCCTTTTTCCCTCTCAAGATGCTCAACACCCCTTTTCAATAGCTACCTTTGTGCATCAGCTTTGTATCAAACTTTGTGTTGTCCCATTTGTGTCCTTTTTTAGCATGATTTCTTCGGACACTAGCACATCATGTGGACGTTTGCACATCGTGCTAGCATCCTACGATGGTTCAATGTTCAAATGACCATTTCTGTGCATGTTTGCCACTTGCTAGCTAACTTTGTTAGTGGTAACGACTTAGGATGCTTGGTAACCACTAGGAATCTTCTTTTTTCTTCTCTCCCCTCCTTAAATGCTATCTTTTCAATTCATTTTTCTCTCTAAGTTCATTCCAACTTGTAGCTTCTTCTTTTGCTTCTTGGAACCACCATTTTCAATGCTCTCAAGCTTTCATAGCTCATTATAACAACACTCTTGACTCTTGTAGCCTCATCTCCCTAATCTTATTCTTGTCAGAATCGTTAGATTCTATATCCTCCATCTATTGCATCTACATAAATTGGGATATGAGTTCTCCTCAATTATAAATTGCTTTTATCACCTCTTTTGTGATATGGGTTCTCCTCCTCGGGTGGGGATTTCTTTTATCACTCATACCTAGTGGTGTGAGTTCTACTCTTAAAGTGGGATTTTCTTTCACCACATGCTTTATCCAGTTTAGTTTATTTCTTTCTATCTATCTGGCTATCCATGGAGGTGGGAACACCAAAATAGGGGTTTGACTAAGACAAACTCCTATACAACCCCAACACTCTCTCTAGATCTTATGCATATAGGTATTTAAGACATTCATGTGTTGGAGGCTTCATCACTTGTGTGCTTGTAAGTATTTCCTTTCTTATCCTTATCTTTATCATTTCTACTTCACTTTATTTCAGTTCTATTACATTTTGTTACTTTATCACATTCTATAAGTTCTTAACAATAAAATTGCTAGCAGTCATTTAGCTCTTTTCTATGATAAACTTACTTTCTACTTCGTACAGATGCTAGCATGCTAGTGAGATGCTAGTGTGCTGCACTATCGTACCAAATCCGCACTTTCTTCCTTTGGTTGAAAGCTCGTAAGTTTGTCTAAAAAATATTTGTGAGCTACTCTTTTTTATTCTAAAAATCATGCATTGTTACTTGAGGTAGTTTAGGGTAGTTCACCCCATGAAGCTCTTTGAATGAAGAGAACTCATGAGTAGCGAATCCCATGAGAACATCTTAGAAAAAGTGGATCAAACCATTCACACAATCCTTAATATTACATTGCCTATTGGTGAGGACAGTATGATACAAGAGGATGCAAGTGTAGATAATCATAACAATCATACTTTTTCTTCTCTTGATACCTCTCCTATTAGTGACAAAGGTATCTTGGTGAAAGAAGATTCAAGAATTGAGAATCTTGATTGTTCCTCTCCTCTTCCCCCTTTAGAAGATATTAGAAAACAAGAAAATGAGATCATTGAAACATTTATAAACATCACCTTACCTAATCTACACTCATCCCTTCCTTGTGAGAATATTTTAGTGAAAGAGGATGATATCATAGATATCCATGACAATAAAAATGGTCCTTCTAATATCCCTCCTTGATGTGAAGAGGATAGCTTAGTGTTAGAAGATGCACCTACCAAGATTCATGAGTATCTTGTTCCTCCCTTTTGGTAATCATAGTTGTCCTTCTCTTGATGCCTCTCCTATTTTTGATGAACTACTTTACAAAATCTATCCATAGAATGCAATGAACAACTTACAAGCTCTCATACTAGGGCAGATAGTATGAAACAAGACAATGAGACCTTAGATAAAAAAGGATAAAGTCATGAACAATCATAACAATCAAATAAAATCTTCTCCTAATATCCCCACTATTGTTAAATCTCTTACTTGCAATGAAGAAATTTTAGAAGAACCAACCTTTGAATGTCATGAACATCTAGTTTTTAGTTCTCCTAAAAACTTTGAAAACAATGATATAGTGCCCTTAGATGAAGATGATGAAGTGACATTAGAATCTCCTTCACTAAAAGATCATAAAAATAAGGATAGGTCTTTTGAGGTTATGCACATTAGATACCCCTTGGAGTACTCTCTTGAGCCTAAAATTATCATTTATCCACCCGCTAAGAAACCATAAGTTCAAAATAAACCTGTCCTTATCCTCAAACCACCTAAGAACAATGTTTAACAACAACTGAGTTACAATACCATTGCTGATAGATACAACACTAGGAACAATCCATAACCAAGAAAAACACCTTCAACATCCCTCCCATTTCCTAATTCTATTTTGCCTAGTGCCCCTCATTTTCCTTCACAAAGTGGAAAAGAGTATCTTGTTGAAAAACTTAAGAATACTCTTGCATAGATATCCATATGGGACCTAATTCACAATTTACCTAATTATCACAATATGCTTCAAACAACCTTGCAACTAGTGGTGGTTCCTTCTAGTGCAAATCTGAATGACATAACATCCTTGATTCAAGGAATAAATGATGACATTGTTTTCCATAAAAGTGAGCTCCCGCCTTGGGAAGTACAAAAACAAAATGATGCTTTCATGATCATATCTCAATACAATAGCATAGGGATAAATTGAACCCTTTTCAACAATGGCTCTGCCCTTAATGTGTGTAGTGTAGACCTTTTTAATAGGCTTGGTGTGGATAAATAAAAAATTCAACCTGATTCTTTATGTATTAAAGGATTTGAAAATGTAGCAAAGCAACCACTTGGATTGATCACTTTACCTATTAAAGTTGGAAAGGCCACATTAGAAACAACGATCCATGTTATGCCTCACAATCTTTCATACAATCTCCTTTTAGGTAGACCATGGATTCATGCAATGACTGAGATGCCTTCTACTCTTCATCGTAAAATGAAGTATATATACAACAACAAAGTGTACACAATCGAAGCCAATCTTGAACCATACAGTTGTTTGAACATTAAGAAAGGTAAAAAACCTTTGAAAACATTGACACCAACTACATAAGTAGAACCCATGCAAGAAAAAAAAAAAGAGAGATGTCCTAAACCCTTCACAATGATATCGCTAGATGATTTAGGATCATTGAATTTTGAACCAACATTCATGGGAGACTGATTTGATAGCTATTTGTTTCGACCCTTATTCTTTCCTACATGGTGTCACTCCCTGAATTGACAATCTCCTCGAGGCATTCTATTCTTTTTCAAAGCTCTCATTTTGGCACCATTTTCTAATGATGTTTGGCATTGCAAGTCATGTTTTCCTGAGAGTTTCTAAAGTATCTTCAATTTATCCATTTTGTGCATGTGCTGCAATAATTGTGTTCCATGAAAACACATTTCTATGAGGTATTTGTTTGATAACTCATGTGCTTTTCCTGCGCCTTCACATTTTGTATACATGTCTACTACTAACATAATTCTTAATCATGGTAAATGTTATCCTCGTATGTCATTATGTGTCAAACTGCTCATTCTTTTACTTAAAGAATGCATGATTTCTTTATATTCCACAAGCTGAATGTGAATTTTGCTTCAATTATCACTTAATGTTATCCTTCAACAATAGTTTCTTTTATCTTCATGATGTACTATTGTCACTTCTATGTATATATGACGTCATAACATAAAGTTTTCCTCTATTCTGAATGGTGAATGATGATTTTGCGGTTATATGACTTTCTCAAGCTTAGTCCTAAATTGAATAAGTTATGATCCAATTTAACATATAATTGCAACTATGTTAATTTTGTTGTTCTTGACATTATAATGGTTGTCAATGTGATTGTGCCTACACAACTGTAGATGTCATTCTAATACATGTGTTTTCTATTCATCTTAAATCATTATCATTGCAAATGTGAACTGTATCTCCATGAAAAATACGAAGGAAAACTCTGAAAAATGACAAACTAAAGTAACTTGTAAAGCTATAAAATTGTATTAATGTAAAAATATGAGTTACAAATCTTTATCTCTGCAAATGATGAAACAACTTGGTTATAGTGGAAAAGGATGTGGCACTAGCAAAGAAGGTATATGTGTCCCTATAGATCCTAATATGGAAGAAAAAACTCATGGTCTTGATGTTGTATGTTGTGGTTGTGTTGCTGATATGTGGTTGTAATTGATGTCAACACTATTAGAATTGATGTATTATAGGCTATATATGTTGAGGATATTGAAAAAATTGTTAAAGAAAGAGTTGTAGGTTGATAGTGGAATAGTGAAGGTCATGAAGGTTTCTTGCTCAGTACGTTGATGATCAGTCATTGTGGACTAAAGGGTTTATTGCTAAGTGTATCTAGTTTATCCATTAAAAGTTTCAGAGGCCTGCATGAAGATTTAATTGTGTTATGAACAGTTGTGTTCTGACAGTTTTTCTATGGCTTCAGTTAGTGTTTTTGATTGAAGTTGATGTGATTCTAGTAATTTGGTTGTTGTAGATGCTTCTCTGATGATTCTTGATGCTTGTGGATGGTTCTAGATCATGCTCTATCTTTGTTGCACGTTCGTGTTGATCGGTGTGCTCGTGGTCGGTGATTTTTCTCTTGCGTGTTCGGGTTTTTATGTTCTTTGCTGACATGGTGTTTGTAACGTGTTGTGGATTCTTAGAGATTAAAATTTGAATGTTTGACATGCTTGAGGATATTTTTTTAAGTCTTCATTTTGTTGTGGCTGATAGTGTTTGATTTGCATTGAAAATTTACTTATAAATTTGGGCCGACATTGTGTATATGTTCTATATTTTTGCCGATAGTTAATGTAATTCCATGTTGTGGATATATAAGAGTAGTTCTTTGTGTGAAATTTGGTAGTGAAGAATAGCTAGAGAAAATGCAAGTGTGCGAATAGTGATCTAATCTTTCAATTGCAGAGCAGAGTGTGAAGAAGTTTGAGCGAAGTGTGAAGGAGTGTATTTGTGCTTAACTAGAACTGTAATCAAGCTTTTGTAGAAGCTATTTTCTTAGTTCATACCCTGTGGATCTAATTTGAATTGCTGTAAGATAGTGTGTCTTCTAATTTTGGCAGTGAGACCTCTTGTATTTGATCAGTGGGCTCTAGGAAGTGTGCCTGAATGCATGTGCATTCCCATTATTCTTCTTTATACTTTTAATAGGGTATAATATTGTGGACTAACATCCACTGTGTTTTTTCCCTTAACAAGGTTTCCACATAAAAATCTTGGTGTTCTCTGTGTTTCTGATGTGTTGATTGTTTGTGGTTTATTGCTCATTCATTAGATCTAAGATTAAGTTAAGTTTGAAAAGTTTTAATATTTTGTGACAACTGATTCACCCTCCCCGTTTCTCAATTGTCTGTCCTTATTTTTCCAACAATTGGTTATTGTCCTTTCATATAAATCAACTCGTCAAACAAGTTATCACTTAATATCAACACTCTCACAAAGAATTCCTCTAAGCCAACTTTGACAATAGTGCATTTTGAATTGATAGACACTAGGGGCTGATACAAGAAGTTGGGTACACAAAAAGCTTAAAAAGTGGAAGTGTTTTTGCTGTTTTTCAAAATTTGTCACGCTTGGACTAAAAATTTGAGGCACTTACACAATGAATCTTTAAAAAAGTTAGTAATATGAAATTTATCATTTTGAATCTAGTTTCCAAATATGTAAATTATTCAAATACCCAAATTATAAAAATTAAATTTTGATAGGGATCTATAAAAACCAGTTTTTAAAAGTCCCTTTTTTTTACCATACCAAGCATGTGTACGGACACCACTTTTTGACCCAAATAAATGTAATTTTCTAATTCCTTTTGGGAAAAGAGAGATAACAACATGAAGATTGATGTGGATTTTTTTTTGTAAATTTTTGTTGAATATTTTTTTTTATTGAATTTTTATTGGCCTTAATTGTTGTTTTTAAAAATCAATGTGTATGAACAGAATAATTGGACCTAAACTAAAAAAAATTTGAATCTTTTTTTTTCATTGTGTAGAGAATTGTCTAAATTTTGATGCCATATAATTTTTTTTACAAGAAAATTAACCAAAAAAAAGTTATTAAAAAACAAAAAAAACTTGATATTTCATGTTTAAGGACTAGTTTGCTTAGAAATTAATTAAAAAATAGTAAAGATAATCCAATCTTAATAAAAATTATATATTTGGAAAGTATACATCATTTTCTCTAATGGGTTTTAATTTTTTAGATTGATTAAAAAAAAAAGTTCAACAACCATATTGCCAAAGTTGGACATTCTTTTTCAATTTTCCATAGTTTTTTAGTTGCATGTCAAAGGCTAAGGCTCGGATTGCCAAGCCTTTCCTAAGCCTAAAACCAAGGTTTCATGTGGGTTGGGAATTCAATTTTTAAATAATGCGTACGCGTTACAAAATGCATATGCGTTCTTTATTTTCTTGATTATTTAAAAAAAAAAAACTTTTTAGAAATACATACCCATTTTGTGTTCCAAAACGCGTATGTGTTATGCATTACAAAATGCGTATGTGTTTTAAAAAATGTACGCATTTCTAAAAGATATTTAATTTTTTAAATAAATGACTTGTATGTATTATAAAATGCGTACATGTTATATAACGCATACATGTTATAATGCATACGCATTTTTTTAGGCTTGGGTACAAAACGTGTATGTGTTTTAAAACATGTATGCTTTTCTAAAAGATATTTATTATTTTCAATAAATTATTTGTGCGTGTTATAAAATGTGTAAGTGTTATATAATGCATACGCATTGTAATGCATATGCGTTTTTTAGTGCATATGCATTTTTTTAGGCTCGGGTACCCGATCAATAACATATACGCATTTTCTGCGAGATTTTTTTTGTCTAAAACTTCCCCTCTTCATGTACCCAACTTCTTGCACTTACCTCTAGTGGTCTTGATTGTTATCATTTGGAACAAAAAAAAATCTTCATTTAATGTCAATGTCATCACACAAAAAACTAATGATTTGAATTTGATAGATTTTACACTCTATAGTAAAGGAAAGAACAAAATCTCCCATTCTAAAGATTCTTACAGTGTAGGTATGACATCTTATACTAAGCATGGAATATCTTTGTTGCAAAATAAAGGAGCATCCTCTACTATTCATAAAGAAGGAATCTTGTTGAGACTCGTCCAAGATATTTTGATATCTCTTCCTCTAAGAACATGAAAGAAATTGTATTACAAACATTCTTTTTGTGCAAATATTAGAGTTCATGGTCATTCTACTAATGAATGTAAAGATTTGAGTAATAAAATCCAACACCTTGAGTTTGGTGCTCTTCCTTCTATTGGGGAACCTAATTCCTCTAATCAATACTGATTTTCACTCTAGCATGTTTCTCATCAATCATCTCGACTCACCCTTGTCTTGCACTAAGTGGGGCAAGGGGTTAGGTAGCCTTTTCCTCATATGCCACTTCTTGTCTCTTTTGGTTAGTTGACCACCTTTCATGTATATGTAAGAGAAAGCTTGGGATGTGGATGACATGCCTTAAGTTTGCTTCCATGTGACGTACTGAGTTATCTTTAGCATTGTATTTTTTGGGGCAACCCTTCCATCCTATTGCATGACGTAACTTATTGGAAACATATGACTTGGCATAGGGCTTTACAAATAATTTCTCATGTCTTCTTATACTCTAAAGAAATTGCTCATAGCAATGGTGTTAGCAACCGCTTTAAAGTGGGGGCATACATTGACACTCATGTTTCATTGTGTGATTTTCTTTCTTCCTGCAATGCATCCTTTTCTTAGTGGTGTCATTGGGTTTGATTTCCTTCAAAGGTGTGACATTTCCTTGTCCTCTCTTGGAAACATTAGGTATAATGTTCCCTAGGATGAGACCTTGCACTTTTCCTCTCTTGGAAACATTTAGTAAAATGTTCCCCACAATGAGATCTTGTATTTATCTACTCTTGGAGACATTAAGCACAATGTTCCCTAAGGGGTGACCTCATATGAACTAAGTAAAATCCATTCAAACACCCCTCTCTCAAGTGTTGTTTTTTTTTCATACCTTATTAAAGTCATGGTGGTATGAATTTGATATGGTCCCCTAGGGCTCACCTAGTGAGTATAACTAACTTCACTAGCCCTTGTGAGCATGCATTTTTTTTCCTTTTGTCCTTATCAAAGTCATGGGGGTATGACTTTGATATGGACCTCTTGGGGTTCACCTAGTGAACAACTAGCTTCACTAGCCCTTGTAAGCATAAATTTTATTTGCATAGTGGAAAACATGTCCCACTTGTAAACCTCTCTTGGAAAAATAGCCTAGACCCAGTCCACAACACATTGGACGACCCATCGAAGCTTGATCCACAACATTTTTCTTTTCCTTTTACTTTTACTTTTTTCTATCTTTGATGGTGTATGTTTGCGGTCTAATTATGGATTCATATATCATTTGAATGCATGTTCCTTTGTGCCTATGTTAGTTTTACATAGGATATTGATCCTGGGGGCTTGGCCATCCTCTTGTTTATCTTCAACCTATCTTACTAACATTTGTACATTTGAACCCCTCTTGATTGCATGGTTGGCTACTTTTGTGTGAGTTTGAAGCAAGTTCATTCTCTCACTAAAGTGGGGGCTAAATGTAGTGTAGGAAATGCATGTTGTTGCATTTTCACACTTGTTTGGGATTGTTTTTCTTTTTTTATCCCTATTTATGTCTTAATTGGTCCTATTTTACATCCACAAGCCTAATAAACTATATCTTTTTTTGGCTAATCCCCAAAAACATCAATGGATAAATGAGAATTTAATGGTTTTCTGTGTCCCTAATTTTTGAGTTGGGACTAAGGCACTACCTATAAGGACATCTCTGTCCCCCAAAGGTCTTAGGACCCTGATTTCAAATGTGCCTTAAAGTGGCTCCTTTTTGGAGTCTATGCCTCGAGTTTCATGCCTCAAGACTAAGATGTCACCTAGGGCATCTTAGTCCCCCTTAAGGTATTTTAGGGATTTAATTTCAAATCTTTGTAGGATTTAGCCTCCTTTAATTAATTATTTCATATGTTGGCTTGTTATGGTGTAATTTCAAGATATTAAGCATATATAAGTATAATTAAAGGGTTCTTTCACTCATTTTCATATCAAGACTTTTGTAAGAGCATTTCTAATAGTGCATAATTAAGTTCATAAGAGCATTCAAGAGCAGTTCATCAAGCATTTGGAGACATCATCAAGATTCAAGCATCATGTCAAAGATCTTCTTGCATCATGTGTATTTTTGAGCTAACATTTGTGATGTAGTGTTTTGATTCAAGAAAACAATTCAAGTCAAGATCTATCAAGTATTCCTTTGATTCAAGATCTACATTCAAGCTAGCCATCTCACACAAGTTTGCAGATTTCACAACAAGGGTTTGGTGAGTTGCAACATAGCACTTTGTTCATTCATCATTTCCCTTCATTATTCTAGTGCATTCCAAGGTTTAATTACCACAAAGGGGTTTGACCAAGGAAAACCCCCATTTACTAACAATCAACAATTTTTTCCCTCTCTTGTGTGTTTGTGATTGGATATTTAGTTTGAAGACTTGAAGATCATTTGAAGTGCAAAGTTGTCATCTTCATAGAAACTCATGTATAGGCTAGATTTGGGAGTTTCGGGACCAGGGACTTGAGAAGAAGGAAGTGCAAACCTTGAGCTTCAACACCACCTTTAGAGATTCCAGAAATTCTAGATGGGAGTAAGTCACCACCTAGGTTCTCTTACTCCTCTCAAAGGTATTTTTTAGAGATTATTTTAGATCTAGTTTTGGCATCCAAAGATTCTGCATTTGCCCCGAAAAACAACATCAGGACTAAGAAAATAGTAAGGGCGTCTTAGTCCTCCATAACACATTTTTACATTTTTACATTACTAGAATCCTCTTCACATTTCCAAACTTCCTATGTACATACATCATAACTACCTATTGCTTGATTTCATCATGTGCATCATTCATTTAGCTTGCATTACTAGGTTTTGCGAGTTGAACGTTAAGTTATGTTTTCCAATCTTTTTCTTGGTCAAGAACCAAAGTCTTCCCACTCTTGATCAAGAACCAATGTATAGGTGGCCTAACCACATGGCTAACACTTGGATGCATAACATATTATCAATGAGGATGAGGATTAAGGTATGCTAAATTTTATTGTGTTAAAGGAGAAAAACTCAAGATATGAAGAGGATGGTGGTTAGTTAGTGTGGTATGCATGTGGGATGGAGGATAGATGAGATGTTTGCAGGATGTAGGATGTGGAAGTTTATGGTATGTAGGAATATAAAGGGATGTAAGGAGTAGGTTATTGAGGGATTTGAGATGAAAATGGGGAATAAAGGAGGAAGATAACTATGGGATGTAAGATGAAGAAGAATAAGGGACATATGCAGATTAAGGTGGAGTGATATATGTAGAGGAATAATGAGGGACATAAGAAGAGGAAAATATATGTTGGGATGAATGATATTGAGATGGGATGGAGGATGTGAAAGAAAAAGGGTTATAAAATGGAGTGGGTGTAGATTTGGTAGGTACAGTTCTAGCAACATGGGCCATGATTTGGGGTGTAGATTGATTGCATGTGAGTAGAAGGTATATTGAGTGGGATTTATGAAGTGGGAATGAGATTGTAGACAAATACTATGGTGGGTGTGGTAGATAAATTAGGAATTTAATTTAGGGTGGATAGATGTTAGACCAATAGATTATTATCAAGGATTAGATCTTGTGCTTGTGAATGTACATTGCCCCAAATCTATTATCAAGGATGGGTTCAAGTGGATTTTGTCTAATAATACATCCCAACTTAGAAAAATCAAGTCATGAGTGAGTTTGGTACATTGATTAATTATTTATTCTAATATGGATCATCCTTCCTATAATAAATTGCTAATTTAATCAAATTTCAAGTTTTAGAGTTAGTTATAAAGTCCTAAAATCTAGGAGAAAATTCTAGTTGCACTACTATTTCTGGTTCAATTATTATTAATTTTTTTGATGAGTTTTATGTCTCTCCTCCTAGATTCAAGTAATAAGTATTGTTATATTGAGGCATCCTTGAGGTCCAAGGTGATTGTTGATCCATTTGGTTTTAGGCTTACAATCATGTGATGGGCATGAAAGTGAGTTATATGAATGTGATTAGTTGTATGATGATGAGGTTGATTGGATTTCTCCTAAACTGCAAGGATGCAATTAAGTTGAGGGAGTGATTATTAGATGTTTGGTCAATTGTATCCTCTCTATAGTTAAGATCCTATGTTGAAGCTCATTTGGATGGATTTCCCTACCTGAGATAAACTCTATTTTGAAGTAAAAGAGATATCGATGCAAACTAACCTTTGGATCAAGGTGAAATAGTTAGGATAATTAATTAATAACTTGAGATTAGAAAATTAATTAAGAGATAATTGAAATGGGAAATTTTATTATGAATTAAAGTATCTTGACGAAGTTGTTGATGTTGTATTTGTGATACTAAATGTAAGTGTTGATTTAAGTTGTTTAACTATGTCCTTTTCTTATGAGGGTAATGTTGTAACTTTATTTATGATGTTTGAGGTGAAAAAAATGACTCATTTGGGTTGGTATTATGCAAAAATATTATTTGCTTCCAATTTTGGACTTTAGAGAACAATAGCTTTCATGCAAACCTAGGGATTTTCTCTATGCTTTTTACATGGGAGTAAATATGCCATACCATAAAGTGGATTCATCAATGTCGGAAAAGATTTGTTGATCTAAAGTTGGAAAATTTTATGTGATTATAGTTAAAAATTGGAAGGGAAACATATCTACCAAAACACAAAATGAATTTTTCAATTTAGACATAAATTTATCAAACAAATTAGGTTTTGGATAATTTTCAATAACAATAGACTAGTTGACCAAAAAAATGGATTCATTAATTAATAGAGAGGATCTATCAAGTTGAGTATGAATTCATTATTTGATAATTTTGCAATTTTGGCTATTGGATGATTGGATAAATTTGGGAAGGAATATTCATTGAAAGGTAAAGAAAATTCATCAATATTGAGATGAATTTTTTGAAGGATGAGGTAGATTCATCAATGGGTTAGAATGACTAGAAAAAAGACATAAAATATACAAAAGAAATCGAGGACACATGCTAGAATAATTAAGACATTTACATGTTTATCACATAAAAAGCATTCAAAACATGTTCAAATGCCCTAATTCAAGTAGGTGTGACAATTAGTTTAGGATAGAATAGAAAAATTGCTAAGACCGTCTATTAAATAAAGGATATGTAGGGATAACCTCATACATGTGAATTCATTTACTAAGGAGCACTTGAAAGTGTCACCCCAATGAATTTTTTCTTCACACCTAGATATACATCATGAGTAGATTCAATGTATGATATGTTTCCCTTAAACCACACTAACTAATGACCAAAGTCCTTAGACTACTAGACATAGTCACAATATGGGAGATTTCATAAACAAGGGGACAATTTAAAAATTATTGAGCTAAGAGGGTATCTCCTAGACTCTTCACCCCCAATTCTTGGAAAATTGAGGGTCTTGAGGATCAACTAGACACAACAATGGCCACTCCTTGAGGTACAAATTTCACTCTTCCACCTTTCTATACTTTTCTAGAATACATGGTTAAGGTGATCCCTTGGGGTGATGAAATCTCCAAGTAGGCATCCTAAAGTGATTGAGGGTACTCCCCTTACTGGCTTAACCTCACAACACCAACACATAAAGAAAAACCAATATGTAGGAAGAAAACTAGAGATTTTTATTTTTGAAATGGAAAAGAAAATTACATAATACATGGGCTTTCTGTTTACAAAATCATTAGTCATAGAAGTTGATCAAATCCTTCGAGTTTTGCTCAATGATCTTCTATCTCACACATACATGCCACTCTCCCACCTTCTCCTTTTCACACTGATGATCCAATTTTCTAAAACACAGATCGTTGAGAGCCAGGGTTCGCTCCTCCCTCATATTGTCTACCATTTTTGGAGTAAGGCATAAGACCTATCCCTAACTCGTGAAGCCTGAATTCATCCCTACCAACTTCTATTCTTTTTGGGTGTCATAGTTTCACCATGCCTCATACATTCCTTCACATTACAGAATAAGCCACTAGCCCAAAATCCAAAACTAGACCAACCATACTCAGCTAACTAAAGCTTATTCAACCCTTATTGAAGGAAAACAACACAAATTTATGCAAGATTACTCTTTGCCCTAGATGCTCCTACATTAGATACCTAGGGTAGGAAGAATTTTTTGAACATGGATTCACAAAATAGGGTTGAGTGGTAGTACCACCCTTTCAAACTACAAGCAATCCTTAGCCAACCCCATTGCTGAAATTGGTACCTGCAAGTACTTGTTCTTTCTCCTCTTCCAACAATTATCTAGAACAAGAAATCTCCTGCTCTGAAAACTCCGTTATTTACTCCTCTTAATTGATGTGGAATGAACTCCACCATAACCATACCTCCTCCAAATGTATCTCTCATTTACCTCTAATCTTGTGGGATTCAAGCCACCATAGTCTATCCACCTCTACCAATTGGTACCTGCACTTAACTTTGCAACATAATACAAATCCTTCTTTACATACCAATGATCCCTAATAGGGTCCAACTAAACCATCTCAACATGAAAAACATATTTATTAAATTCATTAAGGAAACATGTTACCTTATCATCACTTGTGGCAATTTCATTCTCCTCTTGCATGCCTTTGATAAGACATGCAACTCTATCACCTTCTTGTCCTCTAACTAGTGTGTCATGGTCCTTTTCCACTACTACAATCCTTTCATTCATACAAAACCCAATCATATCTTCATCACAAAAATTTAAAACATTATGCATTACCTCTGTTTTTTGGTAACACTACAATCGCTTGTTCATCATCACCCCCAAGTTGATCTATTTTTGCAACAGTTTTATCCATTGCTACATGTTGATCCTCATTTGAACATATACCAAAATCTAGGTGAACCTCATCACCTTCTGTTGCAACTTTCACTGCTACAATTATTCCTTCATTATCACTCTTCATGCCATTCCAACACAAACCAGATTTAGTTCTATCCTTACCAAAATATGAAAAAAATTAACCTTCTCATACCTAGTCATTCCATTCATATTATGCAAACTAGAATTTTCTATGCATTCACAAGATGTAGGTTTTACCTTTTCTTTAACTGTTGCCACTTGGGTTTCCTCTTCTTCAAATTTTTTCATTGCTCTCTATTTTTTGTGGTTGCTACTACCTTTGTATCTTCATCCTTCATGTCTTACAATAGACATCCCTCAACTTCAAGCTCAAGTTCCTCAATTTGTTCACTCACCCTCTTCCTCGGTGTCGACACATGCATGAAACTCTGCTACATCCTCTTTCTTTCCTACAACTAAGGCATCAATAGAATAATAATAAAAATTGCCTTCATCGCTTTTCTTCCTTTGTTTCATTTGCTCAATCTTTCCCCCCAATTCATTTATTTGCTACTGCAACTCTATCATTTCTTCTCGAAATATATTTTTGATTTCCTCCAGTTTGGGAATCCTTGGAACCCATCTAATGAAAAAAGTATTTTTGTCCTTTCTCTTTGAACCATTGTTAAGGCCACTCAAAGTCATAACAAAACAAATCTTCAACCCTCAAGTTTCACAAATGTAAATTACCTTACGTTCAGCAATCTATTTACAAATCTCCAACACCTTTAGATGTTAATGCAAATCCACACACTCTCAATGCTCTAACAAGTCCCTTTATAGTTACAAGTGCTCCTTGCAACAATATGTCACTCACACAACAATCCTCTACCAAACAAAGACTTTGGAAGATGCTTCCTTTACTCACCCTCTCACAGTGGAGGAACTCTAAACCTTTTATCTAGCTTTATCCCTACTGTAGGATAGTAGTTAGAGACCCTCTTTCATGCTTTCAATAAGCATACTTTCCCACAACTCTCTCTCTTGTAGCTTCACCGCATCACTCTTCACCACTCTTCACCCGTAGGTCCTGGTGCATACTTTGCACTCTCAAGATCTTCTAGCTCTAATACCACTTGATGGAGGGTACTCCCCTTACCGGCTCAACCTCATAACACCAACACAAATAGAAAAACCAATATGTAGGAAGAAACCCATAGATTTTTATTATTCTGAAATGGAAAAGAAAATTAAATAATACATGGGATTTTTTATTACAAAAGCATCATTCACACAAGAAAATCAGAGCCTTTGAATTCTACCCATTGATCTCCTATATCACACCTACATGCCACTCTACCACCTTCTCCCTATCACACCAATGATCCAATTTTTTGAAATACAGATCGTCAAGAGCCAGAGTTTGCTCCTCCCTCATACTATCTACCATTTTTCAGAGTAAGGCATAAGCCCTATCCCTGACTCATGAAGGCCAAACTCATCCCTGCAAAATTCTATTCTTTTTGGGTGTCAAAGTTTCACCATGCCTCATACATTCCTTCATGATCCAAGTAAGCCTTATCACTGAATTCTTCTATCCACTATTCACATTATGGAATAAGCCACCAACCTGAAGTCTGAAACTACACCAGCCATACTCAGCTAACTGAAGCCGATTCAACCCTTATTGAAGGAAAACAACATAAATTGATGCAAGATTGATCTTCGCCCTAGATGCTCCTGCATCATAAAGGGAAATATTCATTTAGACCTTTTGATCTCCAAGATTCCATGAAGCAAGAGAAGAGAGCATACATATGATCACACTCTTGGGTTGACTCACAAGAATTAGGTCAACTTAAGGTTTCTCATCTATAGGCTCACTAAATAGAGCAAGGAGAGAGCATATTCCTATAAGCAACATTAGACATGACACAAAAGGATTTAATTGACCCTTTAATGTATGTTAATGTGCCTAATTTAGTGGGAAGATTAGCCTTTGACTACTAAGATACAAAAGATGATGTTAGTAGTTGAATACGCCTCATCTTCAACTAATGATGGCTACAAGGACAACATAATATTGATCACATAGGAGATGAGTTAGTTGGTCAGTGGTCAAAATAATATGAAAATTAAGTAAAAAGCAAAAAAGCCAACAATTAACTATACCTGATAGATCTAGCGATCCATTGAGCATATTCTCTAATTTCGGGTATATTTGTTGAAGCCATAATTACATGTATTCATTAATTTATAGAACACTCTTTTTTTTGGTAATTAAGCAATGGAAAGGGTCATCAAACCTAAACAAAGAGTAGAACAAGGCTTATAGGCCACCAAAACAATCAAACAAAATAGCAGGGGTCATAGAACGAGCCAACACCCTACAAAAATTCTAACACCTAATGACACATAACAACATAAACAATATACCAACACAAAACAATAGTCTTAAGGAAAAAAGCAAAACTATCTTTACGAAGGGAACATAGGCCCATAAAGAGTAGCAAGAAAAAAACCAAAAACCACCAACCACCAAACCCAATTACTCCTTTGAAAAGCAGATAAGGTTCCATTCCTTCTCAAGTTGTTCCATACCCTAATGGTAGTGATCCATCGATCCAGTCACACCACCATCCAGTTGCTCCTCCACATCCCTAGAGGCTTGTTTCTTATGAAGGCCTTTCCTATCCTTCATTTCCCTAGTCACCATCCCAAAGATGGCCTTACACATTATGGCCAAAGTAATTACCATTAACCTATTGAAGGCCATGTCCATCTTGTCTAATTTTTGTTGAAGCTCACAAATTTGTGAAGCATAGGGCTCTAGGGGTCCAACATCATCCTACATTACCTCGCTCTTATCCTTCATAGACGTAAAATTTGAATCCCCTCCATGGCTTCCCTAACCATCTCCTTAATTTCACATTCGATATTCTAAAGCCCTTCCTCCTCATCCTCTGAATCTTCAACCATTGGTTGATCATCACCAAAACACTTTTGTTGATTGGAGATGGATTCACAAATTTATTCATTTACACTTTCGGTTCATGCATTCATTGATTTATTGTGTATTCACCAATCACAATGCATTTTTTCCAATCAAGAGATTTATTTGCCATTTTACACCTACATGTGAAAATAAAAATAGATTTTTTTTTGTTAGTCGACCTATGACATGGGTCCCACTAGTGTGTTAGAAATGTTTGCAAGATTTTTTGTCAATATGAATGATTTAAAAAAAGAGAAATAAAACAAACACTTGGATAAGGCATAGAAAGTCCAAATAGCATATAAAAATTTAACACAAAAAGCTATGCTAGAATTCTTGTTGTGTAAAAATTTTCCTAAATAATTGATTTGATGTGTGCTCATAAAAATTCAATGGCATAACATATATTTTCTGAAAATATGAGTGATATCTAATGGATGTGTTGGATGAATAAATTGATTTTGAGGTTGGAAAGATGGAGGGCTAGGATGAAATCATGGGATCAAGGATCAAGATTGATATGGTTCTCTCAAGTGATGAGATTGTGTAAGTGGCTCAATGAGAGTACATAAGACGATATGGGGTACATGGAGGTACCCTTAAAATATTTTCCATAAAGAAAACTTTTGTCTTTCACACTCAAAATTGACAAGGAAATGAATTTAAAATCTTTTGGGTACTTGAGGAAGCAAGAACCATGTCCTTGATGAGTTCTTTTCTAAAAGGAGAAAAAAAAATGAAAAAAGGACAAGGTGGGTTGGGGTCGGCATGGAAAGGGTTTGAGCTCACTTAATCAAGGATTAAGTGTATACATATGCTAATAAAGGGGTTAGGTGGGGATTAAAAGGTTAATAAGAAAAGTTGGATGATGTAACATGAGAGAAAATTATTTATTTAATTTATTAAATAAGGGAGATAAAAGGTAGTAATAAGAATGGATGAATAATTAGAATTAATTGTTTATCTTAGACTAAGTCTTAAAGGTGATGGAAAATCATCTTTGAGTTGACAGCATTTAAAATTATTGTTATCTTATGAATTTTTATTTTAACATCTAACAAATTTAATTTGCTAATAATTTAATTTCAAATATGTGACACTTTAATTTAAGAACCAATTCCCAACCACTTTCGTCCTTACTCCTTATAATTAAAAGACAATTTATTTTTATATTGAATCCATACAGAAAAAAAATCGCAAATAAGAAAATGTAGCCAGCAGGTTTTGGTTCTCCATGATTGTATAATTAAAAGGCAATTGATTTTCTTAGTCTAAGAAGATGACGTGTTTGTTTTCACACTTTCGTTTAGATACTCAACATTATGTCATGATTGCCCTGACCAGGTCTTACCCAGATATTAAAATCTTATCTTCGTAAGCTTAGAAATTTATAGATGCTTACAGACAAAATGATAAGGATGGCTTTGAGCGTTTGAAAATGCAATTAGTCATAATCGTTTCTGTCAGGATTCCTCGTTTCTCTCTCAATCCACGTTTGTGCCCATCCTTCTTTTTCGGTGAATCCACGTTTGTGACATTTTTCAAAGTCGAAGACTAACACAGCCTACGAGACAGGGACAAGTTACAGACGAAATGGCTTAAATTTAATTTAAAATTCATATACTTCACTGTTTTCATCTAACACAGCCCACGAGACAGGGACAAGTTACAGATGAAATGGCTTAAATTTAATTTAAAGTGCATATACTTTACTGTTTTCAATGTTCATGTGAAGCTTACATAGACTAAATCATACTTCTGACTAGTATGTATCGAACGGTCAAATTTGAATTCTAGCAAACGATTATCATTTTTTAGTATACTTCTAATACGAATAGGACTAACGCTGGACGGTCAAATTTAAATTCTAGTAGAGGGGGCTCGTTTTTGTTCTATAAAAAGCAGCTATCTGTGCATACTCATGGCATAACTGTATTGGATCCGAAACTCTAGCAGTTTACTATGATGAATAGTGGAAAGGGATGGAGAGCCTGTGCAGTGGTGTGCACGTGGTGGGTCTTTCTTGTAGCGGCTCAGGAAGAAGTAGTACTGAGTAGAAGTGGGTTTCCGCATGGATTTATATTCGGTACAGCCTCTGCTTCATATCAGTATGAAGGGGCTGCTCGGGAAGGAGGAAGAGGCCCAAGCATCTGGGATACTTTCTCCCATAAGCCAGGTTAACTTTCACTTTTGTATACATATATTAATCTTAATCTTCCATTTCTATCTATTGATTTTCTCTCTTGCATCCTATGTCCGAAACCATATAGAGGGCTAGTATTTCAGTAGCTAAGCATAAAAAGCAGCAACCGTAAAATGATTGTGAAAAATTTAAGACATTCAATATTATGTAGTTTTTCGAGTCAAATATATTGATCCAAGTTTCGTGAGTATGGTGTATATATGTTTTATTTAGCAGTGTAAATGAAACTGTATGCAGGGACAATCGCTGATGGGAGCAATGGAGATGTTGCTGTGGATGAATATCATCGCTATAAGGTGTGCTACTTCAGCATTTGATTCAAATCAGATATTTATCTGATCCATGAAAGATCATGAGCCCATTTTTTCTATTTTTTGTCATCTGAAAGCATTACTGTTTGCATCTTGAACTACATTAAAGAGGGATAGTGTAATTTACAAGAGGATGTGAAACTGATGAAGGACATGGGCATGGATGCATATAGGTTTTCTATTTCTTGGTCACGGATATTACCATGTGAGCCACTTGTTTTTCTTTCTAGACAAATATAGCTAGCATCGGCAGTGCCTTTCTTAAATTGATTTTTCTTTGGATACAGATGGCACTGTCAAAGGTGGAATTAACAAAGTTGGGATGGCCTACTACAACAACCTTATTAATGAGCTCTTAAAACATGGTAAATGTAAATCGTTTGCTACTATTGATGCAGAAATTAATGCAATACTGTTCAAGCAATAACCAACTCTTGTTTGTAGATATCAAGCCTTTCGTGACACTGTTTCATTGGGACCTTCCACAAGCTCTGGAGGACAGCTATGGAGGCTTTCTCAGCGAAAATATTGTGTATTTAACCTATCCAAATCATTAACTCCTTTATGCATCTATAGCCATATAGGATACCCATTGATTTCATTGAATAACAATTTTGTGTGCATTAAGGAGATCTGTTATCTTATACACGCAGGAAAGATTTTGAGGCTTACACTGAAGTGTGCTTTCAAGAGTTTGGCGATCGAGTCAAACACTGGATTACATTAAACGAACCTTATTCCTACGCCGCTGGAGGATATGACAGTGGCACATTTGCACCCGGTCGCCATTCCTCTTCTAATGGAAGTTCAAGCACAGGAAATTCCGCAACAGAGCCATATATTGTAGCCCATAACCTCCTCCTTTCTCATGCAGCTGCAGTGCGTGTATACAAGAGCAAGTACCAGGTGATCCACCTTTCTCCCCCAAACCTTTTCTATTCAAAATCACATTCTACCAATTTTAGTATGACAATCTACCATTTTATGTGTAGGCGATGCAGAAGGGATTGATCGGGATTACATTAGTGAGCAACTGGTTTCTTCCCTATTCAAAATCAAATTATGACCAGAAAGCCGCCCAAAGGGCCATAGATTTTATGTTTGGATGGTAAGAAAACATCTTTTTAAAACATTCTACTAATGCTCATTTCAGGTGCTCGTTCATATGAAATTGACTGGCCATGCAAAACAACAGGTATATGGATCCGATTACAAAAGGGAAATATCCATCAAGCATGAGACAGCTTGTTGGCGAGCGTTTACCCAAATTTTCTGCCCATCAATCTGCCCTGGTGAAAGGTTCATTTGATTTTCTGGGCTTAAATTATTATACAAGCCTCTACGCTTCTGACGTTTCAATGCTACCTAATCCCATGAACACAAGCTATACATTGGATTCTCAAGCTAATTTAACAGGTACACGTCTTTTATTTCTTTCTTTAAAGGACATGAATTGACCTGTTCTGGCAATGTTTTATCAAAATTGCACTTAATCTCTCACATGGGTTGCTATGGAAATCTTATCAGCTTGGAGAAATGGGATGCTCATCGGACCAGTGGTAAGGTCTCAGAATTTTCTTAAGAACTATTAAAGAAGCAATATTATGAGTAACGTGGCCAGAGTTTAATTTTAATTGCGGATAATAGGCAGGATCGACTTGGCTTTACGTGTATCCGCGTGGAATAGGAGAGCTGTTGAAGTATATTAATCATACATATGACAATGCACTCATTTTCATCACAGAGAATGGTAAAACATTTTAGAGTGAATTGAACTGGCAAAAACAATTTTTAATGATGCACAGTTAGCTTAAAATTTTGGCTATCCATATACAATAGTGCAATAAAATTTATTGTTGTTATTAGTATTAAAAAAAATGTTATAAAATAAATAAATTTTATTTGTATATTATCAAAGTTATTATTTTTTCAAATTAATAAATTTGAATATATTTTAATTGTGTAGGTATTGACGAAAAAAATGATGATGCATTGTCATTGGCACAAGCTCTTAATGATACTTGGCGAATTGATTTCCATTCAAAACATTTATCATTTGTTCAACAAGCAATAAGGTAAATCTTTGTGAATTTATATATTTTTGTTTTATTTATAGTATTGCATACTAAAACATTATGATGGTTGAATTACATGGCCGGATCCAACATACATGGTTACTTTGCATGGTCTTTGTTAGACAACTTTGAGTGGATAAATGGCTATACAGTTCGATTTGGTCTTCATTACATTGATTATAAGAATAACTTAAATAGATATCCGAAAGCATCAGTTTATTGGTTTAAGAAATTCTTGAAATAAATATATTATAAAGTACACTTTGTGTATCAATAACAAGAGTTATGCTACAACTATAATCCTTCCTAAGGGTTGCAAGGATAATTTGCAAAAGTCATATTTGTATGGAGTTTTTTCTTTTCACGAAGTTGTTCAATCAATGCTTGAACAAATTGTAAAATATAAGAAAATAAAAACTCAATTAATTGTTCAATAATCTTGTCTATTCATCTTCGATTACTATTAAACTGAAGATTGAGACTAATTATTTTTGTAAACAATAAATTTCAATATGCACCATTAACTAATTGTATCATAATCTAGTCACCCATCCTTTATTCGTTTGTCAAAAATAAAGCATGATAGAAGGTTTTAATATAATTCATGTGGTCATGTGCAAGAAATTGGATCCACAAAATATTCAAAAAGTGGAAATATTTTTCCTAATCCTCAAAAATTGTCACAGTTCGAGTGAAAATTTGAAGCACTTACATATTGAATCTTAAAAAATATCAATAATATGAAATTTAGTATTTTGAGTTAGTTTCCAAATATGTAATTTATTCTAATATCAAGATAATACAAATTAATTTTTAATAGGCATGTATAAAAACCAAAGTTTAAAAGTTACTTTTTTGGAACCATATCATGCACGTGTATGGGCACCATAATTTGACCTAAATAAAATTAATTTTCTAATTCCTTTTGGGGAAAGATGTCTTAGAAACTAAAGATTGATGAGAATATTTTTTATAATTTTTTTAAATATATTTTTTTATTAATTTTTGATTAGCCATAATTACTATTTTTAAAAACCACCTTGTACGGACACCATAATTTGACCTAAGCTAATCATTTTAAACAAAATAACTATGTATGGAATTATTTGTAGATTGACATCATATTATTTTTTACAAAAAATAACAAATTAAAATTATTAATAAAATAAAAAATCCTGTCATTTCAAGTTTATGGGCTAGTTTCCTTATAAATTAATAAAAAAATAAAAAACATAATACAATTATAAAAAAATTAATTGTTTGAAAATAGACATCATAATCTATAATGGGTTTTAATTTCATAAATCAATTATGAAAAAAAAAAATCATCAACTATATTGCTAATGTCAATTATTTATCTTGACATTGCCTTAGTCTTTTAGTTGTAGGTTCAAGGCTAAGGGTTGGATTACGAAATATTTTCTAAGCCTAAAACAAATCAAAAATTGCATTGGTATTTCAGTTATTTTAGAATGGGTGCCCACTTTAAAGCGGCTACCTGTTTAGGAATGAAATCCCAATCTAAGACATGGTATCCTGTTCTTAAATGGGTGCCCATTTTTTCCAAAACGAGTACCCGTTCCTATTAGCAAATTTTTTGGTTGAAACTTATCCTCTTCATAGACCCATGTTACAACTGAAAAAAAGTGTTTACATGTACCCAAATAAAGATGAGCCAAGACACTTATGTTGAGAAAATAATAATTTCCATCTACAACTTGTGCTTTAAATTGCACACATAATTAAATAGTTGTATATGGCTAAGATTATTTTACTTTTGTGTATTATTACCCTCATGTACTTGAAACCTATTAATTTGTGTTAGCAAGTATAATTCCTACTATGAGCATGGTCCTAATAATGTCTCAATTTTTTTGGCTATACCAAGATATATTTATCCTAATAAAATAATGAGTGAAAAGAAGAAAGAAATGTGAAAATACTTCCTAAGATAATCTTAGAGGAGAGTATTGTAAAAAAATTATTTCTTTACAATTGTATAAAGAAGAAACAAATAAAAAATAAGAAAACATCATATCAGAGATTTGATTTACATTGATTGTTTTTTGAAAATTTGATTTACTTGATGTATTATTTAGTAAACTAAACATAGATAATATAACACACTTATAGAGATATTATTTACAATAGTATTACTAGCTAGAGATCTAGAGTTATTTTGATAGCATAACAATACCTACAAACTCACTATCAAAAACCCCCATCTCAAGCATCCTATAAATAAGAGAAATAGTACACAAAATAATCAAATGATAATGGCAAAATTATGATCTAAAACCAATAGATAAAGTGGCAGACAAACGATAAGATGATTTCATAGGTTAAAAAATATATTCTTTCCACTTGTCATAAGCATATCATAAGCCATTCACTGATAAAAAATTCTATTTCGGTTTCATTATCTTAAATTAAAATTTTATATGATATGTCATAAAATTCTCCATAAGTTACTCAACAAGTGTAACTCCCTTTTACAACTATTTTTAAGTCTTAGAATTTTTTATATTTCCAATGTAGGAGATAAAACTTTCAAATGACACAACTTTTGATTTGGGAGGCTATTGGGGCCTATTTTTTTAAAATTGTAGAAATAACAAATATTGATGTAAAAGGTATCAAGGGAGGTGATTTTGAGCAAAGTTTGAGAAATTGCCTAAAAATAAAGCTTCACAATTAAGTTTTTATGTTTTATAATTTAAAAAATACATTCTTTATACACTTAAACATTGAGAGATAGGTTGAAACACCTTTCCTAACATTCTCTCACTTGTCAAAAAAATTTAGAGCAAAGTTAGTGCCAACACTTTTGAACTAATTGTTGGTGGTCAAGAAGCTAGCAAGCTCATAGCTCCATCTAAATTGTTGTGTGCTCATTGAATTTGTAAATGTATTTACAATATTTTGAAAAGTACCAACATTCTCTAGCATAACCCTCTCATCCTCTACCATGTCATAAACTAAACAATAATAAAGATCAATATAATTAATCCTCACATGAAAGGTCTTTTTATTTTCCATACATATTTCACCCTAATTGTTAAATATAATTATATCCTAGAATTAGCCTCACACGAAAGGTGAGTTTAATTGTCATATATATTTCACACTAATAGCTAAATATAATTATAATAGCTCCTAGACTAAGCCTCACATATAAGGAAAATTCTTAAATGATTTTTTTATAAGCACATGTGAGTAGATATCATAAACTATGATTCTACAATGGATAAAGCTGTAGACACCTAAATTTGGACACTTAATTTATCCAAATTTATCCCCTTTCATCTAAGCATCCCTTATTTTCATTAATTAAGTAATATCGCTATTATTTAATTAATACCCTTAATTCTTCTAATCCCTAAGATATTTAGTTAATAATTAAATACCTTATCTCTTTAATCCCCCTTTCATCAAATGAATTAAATAAATATGACATTTATTTAATTCCTCACATGTCACATCCTCCATCATTTTCATCTAATCCTAATCCATCTTCTAATCTCATCATTAGAGAGGTGCACATGCCTAATCCTTGATTAGGATGTGTCACATCCGCCAACTTTTGGAAGTTGGCATCTAATCTCTCTTAGCCACCTAACCCTCTTCTAATCCTTCATTAAGTAGCCTAATCAACCTCCCAAGGAATTTTTAATTATTTTTATCCTTCCAAGGAATATTAAAATCCTTTTTTCTCTTCCCCGTGTGATCTTTGACTTGTCACATCAAGTCATATGTGGACTCTTCCCCATGTGATCTTTGACTTGTCACATCAAGTCACATGTGAACTCTTTCCCATGGAATCTTTGACTTGTCACATCAAGTCACATGTGACAAGTTCTTACCTTTTTAGGCGCCTTGTCTTATCCAAGGTATTTTCTACCTCTCCCTTTGGAACCTTTTGTTATCCACAAGATTCCATAATCATGTGAATTTTAAATTCACTTTTTATTCCTCCAAGGAATCTTCTCATCCCCCAAGGTACTTTCAAAGTACTTACATCCTTCTTCCACCTCATGTACCCTCCTTCCACCTCATTTACACATCACCATTTCTAAGCCATCTCACATTCCACATGTCAAGATGTGAGGGCTTGTGAGTCCTCAACTCACCATAGGCTTTCATCTTGACCTTGTTGGATGAATCTCAACCGTTGAATTCTCTAGAGAATTTAACTTCCTCTATAAATACCCCCTTTGTTCTCTCATTTGAGGGGGAGATCATTGTGCTAACAAAAATCTTGCAAATTTTTTATTTGAGCCATACTTAGCTAGAATTTTTAGTTTCTTGCATACAAGATATCATCTTCATCCATTTTCCATCCATATTGCATCTCATTCATACATCTTTTTCCATCAAGAGGAGCATATATCATGTCAACAGTCAAAGGGCCAACCAAAGGAGCAACTTAACAAGGTATTATCGTTCCATCTATTTTGTTAGGTTTAACTTTTGGCCCAATCTTGAGGTGTTAGGTGCTTAGGTGGTTTGTTCCATGTTTTATGTTGCTGCTCATTTATGAGACCACATTTATTCCTGATCACAAAAGCAACCAAAAAATGTGGGTTGGTCATTCAACTAATAACACCACTAAACAAGGTGAATATATATCCATAATTATATATTATACTATCAACATTCCTAGCCCAATTAGAATCCACATATCCATGAGTAGTCACTAAGTGTGAGTCCCATAAAGATCTACCATTATAAAAAAATAGAGTACTTGGAGTACCATGCAAACATCTAACAACCCCATTCATTGCATCTTAATATACTTGTCCAATATTGGCAATGAAATGGTTTAGGAATCAATTTTCTTGGGTTATTTTTGGTCATTTATTATATTTTAAGCTTCCAATAGCAAAAATTATAAGATACTCTTTTTATTTCTTCTATCTCACGAGGATAACTCAAACACTGCTTAGTTGATAAATTAGTACCCATTGAAATAATATCATCCAAAGGTCTATAAGATAACATGTTCACCATTGAGTTCACATAATTACTTTGACCCAATAAAATAATTTTATTAGCTCTATCTCTTTTAATAATCGTCCCCAAGATGAATCTATCCATCCCTAATTCCATCTCAAATTACACTATAAGCTAAGGCTTTAATTTATAAGTCATTCCCTTCCTTTTACTGAAAAAATATTCTAACCATATAATGCAATGATAAAGGAAAATCTCTCCATCTTATAGTAGATGTAATGATCTATTAGAGTTGATAGTGAAACCAATAGCTCCTATAAATCACCTACAACCAACATGCCTATAACATGAAGAGACAAAAAAATAGAAAAATGATTGTGCTATGACACCCTGAGAAGAGAATTGATATAGAAAATAATTTTGATATGAATCTTTATTGATTGAATATGGATTAACGAATGATTACAATGTATAATAATGAGATCTTAAGGTATGTGTAGGATCATGATGGGCCAAAAAGTGGCAATGTGAAAAAAAATTGTTTTGCATCGACCAAAAAATGCAAAAATCTCGAGTTGACTTTTTTTGGCTTAGGTGTCAGTACATTGCTCCAAAGCAATGCCTAATGCAAGAATTACGTATCAGATATTGGATCCAAATCAGATATCCAATTTGAATAAGATGGATCGGATATAAATACATATCAGGGGCCTTTTAAAATCATTTCAAGCATTTTAAAGAGTTGAGAGTGCACAGTGAGAGCGACGTTTGGAAATTAGATATTCGATTTGAGTAGATATCCAATTTCTAGGGTAAGATTTTGGTTGTTTTTTTTGTTTTAATCAATTTTTCTATTAGTTATGTATAATTTTAAGTAGTTTTTTTATGGATTTTTATTAAAAACTAGGGTTTTATTTATTTATTTATATTAAAAACTTGAGTTTACAATGGATTTTTATTAAAAACTAATGTTTATTATGGATTTATATTAAAAACTAGTGTTGTTTATGGATTTTTATTAAAAACTAGGGTTTTTTCACAATAATTTCATTTATATTGTGTAATTTCAATTAAATTAATTAGTTTTTAACTTTAATCAGGTATTATGGTTGAGAATGAAAATGCACAAATGCAAAACGCTCCACCACCTTCACACTCATCAATTGAAGACTTAATCGGTGAAAAATTGGAGCAATTGAGGGGCATTTGTGATGTTTATAAGAAAATCCCTCAATTATCCTAGATGACAAACACATTGAAGGAAATGATTAAAAATATAGAAACCCTCTCCACCCAAAATAATGCCTTTCTTTTGTGGCAAGAAACCATGAGGGAATATTACTCCTATAGATTGTCTTACATTGATGTGAAAGATCTCCAAATAACAAAAGCCCCAATAGCCTCTTTATATGTTAACCTCTGCACTGGTTTTCCAGTTAATGTTAATAAACCAAAAAATTCTATAAAATGGTGCATGAATAAGGACATTGTAGATAACTTTTTGGATCGTTGGTTTATGAATTTTGATAAACCACCCAACAACAATAGTAATATACCATTTTATGTTATTAAAATATTATACACTCAGTTTGTGTTAGGGAATTATGTCAATTAATTTGACATTAAACCCTTCCAAGGCGTCAGTGGAGGTATGCCCCAAGATAGACCAGGGGCAGTTAGAGTAGTCCAATGCCCATATGTTCCATCTCCTCCCCTTCCCCTATCACCTCCAGTACATCATCTAGATATTATCAAGGATGCAATCACACAAACTATTCAAGCTATTCACTCTTTGAGTGGTCTTTTGGTTTCCCATATTTCTACAGTAGCTCAACCACATTCTAGTGATGTTGGCAATGGGGGTATGTATAGGATCATCATGGAAAAAACAAGCCCTTAAGTGGCAAAAAATTCAGAAAAATTAGAGTTAGGCAACTTGACGTAAAAATTTGAATAAGTTATCTATATTATTTCAAAAATATGTAAGAATAGAATTTGTAGCAAATTGAATGTAGTTTCTAAACTACTAGGTTTATTTAAAAAAAAATCTATTTATGAAAATTTTAAATTTCAATGCAGTAGTACTTAAATTTCAGGGAAAAAATAAGAAGTAAATGTAACCACCTAACCACGATAAAATGATAATATTTTCTAATAAGATTTTAGATATAAGTAGAGGACTCATGTCTAGATGTGATGCATATTTTTGTAATTTTTTCCAAGTAAATAATTAATTATGAATTTTTAATTACAAATTTTAAAAAATATGAAGACTCGTATGTTTGAGCACCTTAACTTGGTCAAAACTTCATGAAATTCATATTATTTTTAATCCTATAGTATGTGAATCATAGAATGTGATGCATGTTTTGGATTCAAAAATGTGATACTATTTGAAAGCTATAGATGTTTTTCAATCAACCTATCAATCAGGACTTCAGTCATAATTCAAGTAGAAAATGAATAATAAATATTTATTAAATTCAAAGTAAAGCATAATTTATATTGGTGGAAAGCTGAGAATCTCCTTTAAAAACCCTTTTTGTTTCATCAATTTTGGGTAAAAATAAAATTCATCAGCCACATACCCTACACATACCCATCATATCGCCACTTTTTGGCCCATCATGATCCTGCACATACGCATGGATTGAGTGTTGCTACATCATGCTCCTTAGGTCCACATATTTGTGTGTCACATACTTGCACTATGTGCCACTAGATATGCTTGGGTCCTCTTGTAGAGCCCATTGAGCATCCCTTGGAAACTTCTGATTATGACATCTAGGATGTGGACATTATAGGAGATCAAACACAAGGGAGTGGAGCACACCCTTCAGAGTCCTCTCCTACTAGAGAAGGGGATGTTGGAATAGTTACACAGGTAAGATTTAAGTTGTAAATCCATAACATGCATTTGTTTTTAAATGAATATTAATAAGAGATAAGATCAAGTACTAATATTTATTTACATGGTCTATTTAAAAGTTGATGTATGAGGAGGAGCTCACATAGGTGACTGATAGCACCATTAGGGACATTTCATTTGGCCTCGACACACATACAGTATACATTTTTGCACTCAATCATTTACATTTTTTTATTATATACTTGTTTGTCATTTGAATTGTCATTAATGAAATTATATATTAACTTATATGTTTATCTTATTTTCCTCTTTTAGAAAACACCTAGTGCGAGCGAGGTGCAATGCTGTCTAGACTATGGAGGCGCAATGTTAGATAAGGGAAAGGTAATTGAACTCAAATTTGATTGAATTAATATTTTTAAGATCTTGTATTGATTATACATACATCGACATAGATTTGTAGTTTCATATGTACTTGTAATTTTTATGTATAAAAAGTTATGAGATATACATCATTGTTGACAAGTGTCACAATGCCTGAACGAGTAGGTATTGGAACACCTCAAAGAGTAGGTGTTGAAACACATCAAGGAGGAGGCGTCGAAACACCTAAAGGAGAAAGAAAATGATCAACCTAAAGAGGTATGTGTTTATTTTATTTTTTGTTTGGTAAATACGTTCCTATTACCAACAATTGTATGCTAACTTGGATCAATTTTATGTTTTTGTTCACAAATATAGATTGACCTTTCAAAAGTTGGTTTGGTTGGTTCTTTGAGAGGGGCATATTCTAGGACTCCTGACCCTTTGAAGAGACGTATATTTTAGGTAATCAAGATTTCAATTTTAGAGTTCAATTATAATTCAATGTATGTTGCTTTTGATGTTAATTATTCAATTTTAAATTATATAGTATAACTAATCACAATTGTGGTTTGAATTTTTCTTGTGTAGCTACCTTAAGAGCCAAAGAGTTCTTCAAAGAGGCTTCATTTTGATGATCCACCAATAGTTTAGGATGAGATAGACATTTTGGCATGTAAATTTTGAATAGATATCAGGATTGCATATGCCACATTTTGTAAAACTTTTTTTGAGTTGGCATTGATGCCATTTTTGTATATGGACATACACTTGATTATTGGATAATTTGATATATAGAAGTTGACAATCAAAATTTAATTTTTTCCTCATGTGCATGATTAAACTCTTTGAAAATTTAATCTTGAGGAATGGTTAAATATCAATGTAAAATAGCATAAAAAAGAATGGTTATATTATGTAGTTTATATTCATATCGCTGATTACATTGCATTGCACATATTTCAAACTCAAAGAATTACTTCACATTGCATAACTAACAACTAGATGTTGATAGATGAAAAAATTTCAATTTCAATATAGTTTTTACAAAGTCAACCTAAGCATTTATGGAATTACTTCACATTGCATAACTAATAACTAGCTAGGAGCAGCTATCAATTGCATTTTCTTGTCATGGAATTCTATGAGATCACATTTCTTTGAGGCATTTTTTCAAAAAGTTCACTGCCTTGTCTATACTACCACATTTTTCATACATGTCTACCAAATATTTTTATCAAACAATTCACTAGCTTGTTGCTATGGCTAAAATCCTAAAACAAGTGTTTTCAAACAAGTTATGGATGCTTGGAAAAATTCTATAAAAGCATAATAGTAAGCAATAGCATAGACAAGGAAATGAACTGTTTGAAAAAAATGCACCAAATAAATGAGGTATCATGGTGATGGAATGCCATGAAAATCAAAAGCAATTTTGATTCTCATGGCATTCCATCACCATGAGACCTCATTTCTTTGATGCATTTTTTCAAATAGTTGACTGCCTTGTTGATTGTCATGGCATTCCATCGCCATGAGACCTCATTTCATTGAGGCATTTTTTCAAACAGATCATTTCCTTGTCTATGCTACCACATTTTTCATGCATGTCTATCAAAGCATTCTATCAAACATTAAATTTCTTTGTTCCTATGGCTAAAATCCTAAAACAAGTGCTTTCAAACAAGCTATGGATACTTGGAAAGAATCTAACAAAGCATAATACTAAGCAATAACATAGACAAGAAAATAAACTGCTTAAAAAAAATGCCTCAAAGAAATGTGGTCTCATGGTGATGGAATGCCATGACAAGAAAATTGCTATAGATTGTCATGGCATTCCATCACCATGAGACCATGTTTTTTTGAGGCATTTTTTCAAATAGTTCATTGCCTTGTATATGTTACCACATTTTTTGTACATCTACCAAAGCATTTTATCAAATAGTTCACTACCTTGCTGATGTGGCTAAAATCCTAAAATAGGTGCTTTGAAACAAGCTATATGGATGCTTGGAAAATGGTGCAGGAGCACCTTGGAAATAGAGGACTAGATGATGGTTAGTTGATGCAACCAAGGATGGCAAACCACTCACTTTCACAATACAAGGGATTCCTAAACACCTTTCTCAACTTAACTCTTAGATATATTTAACAACTCTTGCAACTAATCATCATTCTATACACCCATTTTAGTCCCCTTCAACATACTTCCAACTCACATAGGACTCCTTTGGAACAACTTCACAAATCATGCAAACTACACTGCTCGACCTAGCCAAATAGGCTAAATTTCCAAAGCAACCACCCTTGGAACACTGCACAGACCCTAAAACTTGTTGGGGCAGCACTGAAAAGATGAAAAAACCTCAAATTTTTCCATTTATCCTCTGGAACTCACCCTCTAAGACCCTATTCCACCAAACCCTCAAATTGCTCAAATTTGGTAAGGGTTTATTGAAAAACCTACTTGTAGACTACCCCAGAATTTACCATCAACTCCAACACCCTTGAATAACCCTGTACAAGCTTAAAAGAACAAGAAAAGTGACTTCCCTCAAACAATTCCCACTTTTACCCTCTCTAACCTCACTCTTTCATGTAAAAACACCCCAAATGCCATCTGGGGCATTACCAAAAATCATAATGTTGACCTTCCCTATAGAAGAAACAATGAAAACATGTTTATCTATCCTAAATTAGCCTATCCACTGAGTTACAACATCATATAGTGGGTGGAAGGCTTAAACTCCATTTTAAATGCACTCAAACCCTTGGAACAGGGCTCACAGACCGACCTCCAGTAAAATGCCTCTTAAATGCACAAAAATGAATGAAATTACATGAAACCAAGTTTGTGAAGAATTTAACTCTGCTGCCCACTAGTTTCCATTAAAAAGAAAGCAACAAGCTATGGTCTCATGGCTTTTTTCGCATGAAAATCAGTGTTGGAGTTTGGTTGGAGGCTGAAAACTACTTGTAAGGGAATAAATAAATCTTTTTCTACAACTCGTATGACCAAACCGAATATTCCATCACATCCAAATGGGTACATTAAGGTTAGGTATGGTCCATTTTCACACCCAAATAGGCCGAAGCAGTCTGAGCTACGTTCAATCGATGAAATCCCTTAAGAGTCCAAAGTGCAAAAGGGCAACAATCTTTCACAGACTATTACTCAGAAACCGTGATGCCTACAAAAAAAAATTCTAAGGGCACAAGATCATGTTGGGCCCTTATACAATAACCTCTCAGTTTTTGCTATCTCAGAGGCATTTTCCCATGGTGACAAGTTTTCAGTTGAGGGAAAAGTTGTTAGATGCAAGCAGTGTAAAGTTGCAAAGTGGTGCAACTTTCATTCTGCAACTCGTACGACCAAACGGATTGTTCCAACACATCTAGATGGGTATGTTTATGCTAGGGATGGTCCTCTTTTGCACTCAAATAAACTGAATCACTCTGAGCTACATTGGACCGATGATTTCCCTTAAGAGTCCAAAGTGCTAAAAGGAAATAATCTTTGAAGGGATATTTCTTAGAAACCATGATGCTTAGAGACTCTGTGTTTGAGGATACGATATTGTGTTGGGACCATCTACAATAACCTCTCTTAGTTTTTTCTATCTCAGAGGCGTTTTCCCATGGTGACTAGTTTTCAGTTGAGGGAAAAGTTGCCAAATGCAAGTAGTGTAAAGTTGCAAAGTGGTGCAACTTTCTTTTTGCAACTTATACGAACAAAGGGACTATTCCAACATGTTTCGATGGGTACTTTTACACTAGGGATGGTCTCATTTTGCACCCAAATACGTCGAATCACTCTGAGCTACATTGAACCGATGATTTCCCTTAAGATTCCAAAGTGCTAAAAGGCAACAATATTTGAAGGGCCATTTCTTAGAAACCATGACGCTTATAGACTCTTTTTCTAAGGCTATGGGATTGTGTTGGGACCATATACAATAACCTCTCTTAGTTTTTTACTATCTCGAAGGTGTTTTCCCATGGTGATGAGTTTTTAGTTGAGGGAAAAGTTGTCAGATGCAAGTAGTGTAAAGTTGCAAAGTGGTGCAAATTTCATTCTGCAAATTGTACAACCAAAAAAACTATTCCAACACATCCATATGGGTAAATTTATGCTAGGGATGGTCCTCTTTTGTACCCAAATACACTGTATCACTCTGAGCTACATTGGGCTGATGATTTCCCTTAAGAGTCCAAAGTGTTAAAAGGTAGCAATCTTTGAAGGGATATTCTTGGAAATTGTGACACGTATAGACTCTCCTTCTGAGGATACGAGATCGTGTTGGGACCATCTACAATAACCTCTCTTGGTTTTTTCTATCTCGGAGTTGTTTTCCCTTGGTGATGAGTTTTTAGTTGAGGGAAAACTTGCCAAATGCAAGTAGTGTAAAGTTGCAAAATGGTGCAACTTTCATTCTACAACTTGTACAACCAAATGGATTGTTTCAACACATCTAGATGGACACTTTTATGCTAGGAATGGTCCTATTTTGCACCCAAATACGCCAAATCACTCCAAGCTACATTGGATCGATGATTTCCCTCAAGAGTCCAAAGTGCTAAAAGACAACAATCTTTGAAGGGCTATTTCTCGGAAACCGTGATGCTTACAGACTCTCCATCTAAGGCTATGAGATCATGTTGGGACTATCTACAATAATCTCTCTCTATTTTTGCTATATTGGAGGAATTTTCCCATGGTGACGAGTTTTTAGTTGAGGGAAAAGTTGTCAAATGCAAGCAATGTAAAGTTGCAAAGTGGTGCAACTTTCATTCTACAACTCATACGACCAAATAGATTGTTCCAACACATGTATATGGGTACATTTACGCTAGGTATGGTCCTCTTTTGCACCCAAATACGTTGAATCACTCTGAGCTACATTGGACTAGTGATTTACCTTAAGAGTCCAAAGTGTTAAAAGGCCATACCATCTATTGTACGGTCTATAGCTCGATGGTATGGCCATGGTAGATGTTATTAGGATTTTATAAGGTGACTATGTGGGTTTGAAGAGCTAGAAAGGTTTGTAGTTGAGTTGGTCAGTTTCCATGCATGGAAAAAATGAGTGAAATTAGGTGAAAAATGATGGTTAAAACATGTTAATGTCAATGAAACATGGGGGAAGTAATATTTAAGGTTGGATCAAGCCTGTACAGGTCCTAATAGACATGTTTGATGAGTTTATAGGGTGTGGCAATGTTGGAAACATTGATTTCCTTAAAAACCTCATGAAAGTTACTAAAAATGAGGGTTTGTTGAAATAGAGCTTTAGAAAGCGTATCTCAACAAAACAAATTGTGGTTTTGGTAGTTTGGTAGGATTTTTAATGTTTTCTCCATCGATCTAGCAAGTCCCTTGATGATTTTGGAAGATGCATTGCACCACACTCCTACAATATTTCATTAGTATGCAAAGTAGAATGGATATAGCATAATAGTTCATGGTACATTGAAAACTCCACATGGTATTTTCAACAAGTATTATGAATTTTAAGAGGAACATAATAAAATGGATTCAAACCTTCAAAAGTCCTTTGTGAGATTTCCATATTTGGATGTGTTTCAATAAATGTTTTGAACAACATTTTTTGGCTTGATTCCAAGAAATGTTTAGGATGTAGTGTATGGTCTCGATTACCAATTCTTAATTTTAAAACATCCTTTGCATTGGGTGATAATCTAGAGTTATCGTGAAAAAATTGTTGAATTACCTACTTTACATTATCGATTAGCTTCTTATCAACACTTGGAAGCCTCCCGACAAAAGCCCATGTTTTATTTTGAAGAGGATCATCTATTCTTTCTCTTCTTGCAAGTGCTCTATCCAAATTTTTATGATTTATTTCCAAATAAATACAATTTTATCGCATAAAATGAGCCTTTTTCAATTGATGGCTTACTAGGGTTGTTGTAATGACTCTCCAAGTAGCTCTCTTATCTTTTTCCTTGTTATTTTTTTCAATAGACTTGAGAGCATTACAAATTTTTTTGACAATAATAGAATTTTTTTTGGTCTTGTTGCTCACACAAATCTTCAATTTGGCTAGCAAAGGTCTCATATTTTACATCTTTAGCAATTGTACAAAAAGTTGGCATTTCTCAATCAATGTCTTATTGCTAAAATATTGGTTGAAAATTCTTGTAGCCCACAACTGAATAGTTCGTATTGACCTCTTGCCTTCAAAATTGTTTGTAATGTTTTCATCAATTTCAAGTAACCATTTAGGGGTTATTGAAGGTCTTGAATTTGGAATATGTCTTTCTTCCACACAAGGTTCTTCATTTCTCATGTAATATGGTGAAACATAATTTATAGTTGGTTCAATATTATGTTCAACATCTTCAATTCCAACATTTTCACTGTGAACATTTTCAATATCAATTTGAATATCATGTTCAACATCTTTGATTCCAACATTTTCACCTTGAACATTTTCATTATCAATTTCAATATTTTCATTCTCAATTTGAATATCATGTTCAACATCTTCCATTCCAACATTTTCACCTTGAACATTTTCAATATCAGTTTGAACATTTTCATTCCCAATTTCAATATCATGTTCAACATTTTCACCTTGAACATATTCAATTTCCTCTTCACTTGAAAGACCATAGGGCTCAGGTTCACCAATATTTAACATACCTTTTCTTATCTACCTATGAACTTCTTTAGATTTATTTGTCTATATGCTTCATTTTTTTTCTTTTGTAAGCTTTCTCTCACATTTTTTCTTCTGACAACTGTTGCTCCCCATTATACCTCATAAAAGATGCTAAAAAATCATTTCTTATGAAAAATTTGAGTAGAAGATGCTCCAAAAAGTTGATCTTTGTCTTTTCCTCTCTGAAACTGTGTTTTTTGCCTACAAAGCCTACAAAAAGAATGTAGGGTATGTTGGGATGCACAAAATGACCCACATGGGTTTTTTCTATGGCCCACAAATCTGATATCAGATAAAATCTGATATCAGATAAAATCTGATATCAGATAAAATCTGATATCAGATAAAATTTGATATCTGATTTGAAAAAAAATTTAAAATGTTTTGTAACAATAGGATTTTAGTGCTAAAAATTGGATATCTAATTTTTGCACACATAGATCTAAGAGTAATTATGAGGTG
>VDFB02000003.1:500876673-500912796 GCA_007258455.2 Sequoia sempervirens | reverse complement strand
ATTATAATAATCAGTGGCAACCTACATATGGCCCATCACCCCCTTGGAATACCCCTCAATCACATTGGCCTAACTATCAGAGTCCTCAATGGCAATCTCCTCAAGGAGGTTGGTAGCAACCACCAGGACAATGGACTCCACCCTAAGGTAACTGGCAGTAGAATCCTCAATGGAGAAGTCCACAACAATGGAAAAACCAATCCCCTACCTCTGCAATTTCAGCAGCCACAGCCTCAGGCCCTCATGCCACCTCCTGCAGCACCTACAACAAATACTAGCCCTCCAAAACAAACCCCTATGCCTGCTCAACCATTGCCAAATCCTAATAATAAGCAGCAACAACAGCAGCCTATGTATTTTGTAGAAGCCAATCAGTATCTAGCTTATGCCCTGAATATTCATGATATCCATCTCAGATCTGGAACCACAGTTCCTACTCCACAGCTGCCTGTAATTATGAAAATTTCAGATTCTGCCTCTAAGCAATCTACCAAACCTGCAGAACATATACCTGTATTAGATATTGTCTCTAAGGAGCTTGTCTTGCAGCATCAGGCCAAACTGCCTTTTCCTCAGAGATTGCAAATTACTACATCAAACTCTATGGAAGAGCCTACCTTTGATATTTTGGATCAGTTGAAGAATGTACACATTCAAATTCCCCTTTTCCAAGCCATTAAAGATGTCCCAATTTATGAAAAATCCATTAAGGAGATCTATTTAAAGAAACCAGGAATCTAAAGAAAAAGGATCCCCAAACTATCCATGTTCTAGGACAGTTGGTAGATATTATGTTAGGGAAGGTAGTCATTCCAAAATATACTTACCCTAGGAGTCCTGTGGTACAAATAAATATTAATGGCCAGATAGTAAAGAATGTTTTGATTGACCTTGGTGCAGCCATCAATGTAATGACCAAAAATACAATGGAGTATTTGAATATCTTAAACATTTGATCTACACCTACAATCCTGCAGATCGCTGATAGTTCTAGAGTAAAGCCTGATGGAATGGTAGAAGATGTTATTGTCATCCTTGAGTCTTGGGAATACCCAGCAAACTTCACCATATTGTCCACTAAGGAAATTTTGGGAGGATATCCTATTATTCTAGGTAGACCATGGTTAGCCACTGTTAATACTTTTATAAGATGCCGCTTAGGAGACATGACAATTTCTGATGGTTAGTCAAGAAAGAAATTGGCTTTATACCCACCTGCTCAGCCTCAGCCAAACTTGTCTCAACCAATTTGGCCAGATTTAGGAGAGGAAACTGAAGAAGTCAATTCATTGGATCAACTAATGATGCTGCAAACTAATCCATTTTCACAACTTCAAAGTGAGGATGACCTGCTTTTACATATTTTGCAGTCTAATCCTGGTCTAAGTAGCCCATCTATTGCAGATAGTTGTGTTCAGTAGTGTTTCCTACAACAACTAAATTCTAAGGACCCGATACCTAAATATCCTATAGTTTATCATAATTTACTTCCATATGAAATACAAACACCACCTTTATCAGTAGCTTCCATGAGTGATTTTATCAGGCAAGTAGAAGTGTCTCTAGGCCGTTGTCTAAATATAAATAATAAGCTGCCTCAATCTCAACAAGCTGCCCTAGTCACAATGTTGCAAGAACAACATATAGATTTTGCATGAGACTATGGGGATATACAGGGAATAGATCCTCAACTTTGTACTCATAGGATCTACATTAAGGAAGACTGTTTACCTGTTAGATATCCTCAAAGAAGGATAAACCTAACACTTAGGGAAATAGTTAAAACAAAGCTCCAGAAGTTACTTGATGCTGGTTTTATCTACCCCATTTCAGACAGTCAATGGGTGTCTCCATTGGTAATTGTCCCTAAAAAAGGTGGAAAATGGACAGTTTGTGTAGACTATAGGGAGCTGAACACAATAACTAAAAAATATCACTTTCTACTTTATTGACCAAGTACTAGACTCCTTGTCTGGGAAAAAGTATTTCTCCTTTTTGGATGGATATAGTGGCTATAATCAAATTAGAATCACCCCTGAGGATCAAGACAAAACAACTTTTACTAGTCCATGGGGTATTTTTTCCTAATCTGTCTTACCTTTTGGACTGTGTAATGCACCTACAACATTTCAAAGGGTAGTGATTAGTATTTTTGCTGATATTTCTCATGATTCTATGGAAATCTACATGGATGAATTCACTACTTATGGAGTTACTTATGAAGAAGCATTGGCCAATCTGGAAAAAGTGTTGAAAAGATGTCAGGAGTATAATTTGTCTTTGAATAGTGAGAAATGTTTCATGATGATGCAAGAGGGAATTGTTTTAGGCCATCATGTCTCTCAAGCAGGAATTTAGGTTGACTCTGCAAAAATAGAAGTTATTCTAACTTTTCCAACACCTACAAAACAAAAGGATGTTAGAAGTTTCCTAGGACATGCGGGATATTATAAAAGATTTATCAAATATTTTAGCAAAATAGCTAGTCCATTATATGCTTTATTGACTAAGGATTCTGATTTTGTCTGGACTAAGGCCTATGACAAATCTTTCCTACAGCTTAAGAACTTACTTACTCAGGCACCTATTCTTCAAGGATCGAAGTGGAACCTACCTTTTTATATACACATAGATGCTTCTGATTATGCCATAGGGGCAGTCTTAGGATGAAAAAAGAATTCCGTTGAGCATGCCATATATTTCATTAGCAAAAAATTTCAAGGCCTTGAATTAAACTATACTGTCATAGGAAAGGAATTGCTAGCAATTGTGTATGCCTTGAACAAGTTTTGACATTATGTCACTGGTTACTAAATATTTGTTCATATAGATCATGCAGCAATAAGATACCTCATGAATAAGCCTACCATATCTAGTAGATTAGCAAGATGGCTCCTATTATTGTAGGAATTTGATATCATAGTTATTGATAAGTCAGGCCGAGCAAATGTGGTTACAGATTTCTTATCAAGACTTCAAACATCTACACCTGACACTCTTGAGGTAATTAATGATAGCTTCCCTGATGAACATCTATTTTCTATTGCTGCTCAAACTCCATGGTATGCAGATATCACAAATTATTTAGCAGCCAACAAAATTCCAGCACACTTCTCACCAAAGGAAAGACAATCATTGGTAGAGAAAAGTTTTAACTTTTCATGGATTGTAAACTATTTATTTTATACAAGACCTGACCAAGTCATGAGAAGATGTGTGAGGGAAGATGAGACCTATGACATTTTACATGCCTGTCATGATGAGCCATGTGGAGGGCACTTTGCAGCCAAGAGAACATCTATGAAAGTGCTCAATACAAGATATTATTGGCCCACACTACACAAAGATGCAGCAGCCTATACCAGGAAATGTGACAGATGTCAATGCATGGGGAGACCAACAAGGTCTGATGAAATGCCCCTGCATCCACAAGTGGTCATTAGTCAGTTTGACAAATGGGGCATGGATTTTTGTTGGGCCTATTCATCCTCCATCCAATGGAAAATCATACATTTTGGTGTGTACTAATTATGTAACCAAGTGGGTGGAAGTGAAAGCAATGACACATGTCCATGACAATAAAGTTGTTGAGTTCCTGTATGAGAAAATTTTTACTCAGTTTGGAGTCCCAAGGGAGCTTGTTACTGATCAAGGAGCTCAGTTTACATCCAACTTAATCACTACACTGATGAATGATTACAAGATCAGGCACAGAAAGTCTAGCCCCTATCACCCTCAAGCCAATGGCTAGGCAGAGGTTACTAATAGAGAAATTGAGGCAATCCTTACAAAGATAGTCCAGTTACATAAGAAGGATTGGAGCAGTCACCTACCTGAAGTAGTTTGGGCCTATAGAACAACATGGAAAACAACTGCAGGGTTTACTACTTTTGAGTTACTCTATGGTAAGACTGCTATGTTTCCAATAGAGTTTGAGCATAAAACCTTGAGGACTACTCTCTAGCTTAAAATTGATATCTCTGAGGCTCAAAAGGAACGTCTCCTGTAGCTGAATGCATTGGATAAGCTAAGGAAAGCTACCATGCAGCATACTGAAACTATCCAATACCAAAGAGAGAAATGGCATGACAATCATATTTGAACTAAGCAATTCTCTGTCGGTGACTGGGCATTGCTATATGACTCCAGATACAAAGAAAATCAAGGTAAAATAACCACACGCTGGCTTGGTCCTTATGAAGTAGAAAATGTATTTGATAATGGCTTAGTGCAGTTAGCCACAATAGATCTAGTTTGATTCAAGCTACTAGTTAATGAAAACTGACTTCAGTTGTATCATAAGCCAGCATCTGAAGATGAGTTTCTACAATAGTTTGTTCCAAATACGGCCACTGATCTTCCTACAGCGAAAGGATTCGGTATTTCTCTTGTACCATCTCTTTAAATTCCACATTGCATGCACATAATAAAGGTTTCCTTTTCAAGGACACCACGTTCTCCATTCCCATCCATCACCACCATTCATTGTCTTTTCTTCCACATCACCCATCCTATCATACCGCCTCATTCATTGTTTCTATTCCAGCCGTCATTTCATGGTGCGTTGTAATTTTCCCAGCACGTATGAGCATTAATTGAAAGGTACGTGATATCTTTTCTTAATCACATTATTTATTTATTTCATTTATTCAACAACTACTATGTACATATTAGTCTTTATTGCCCATGCTTCACCTGTCCTTTCGTCCATGTGTGGACACATGTCAACTTTTAAGTAGTGGGCAAGGTAATCCATTTCAAACCTTTTCTTATGTCATTGTCACAACTAATAAAATATTTTTATTCTTCTTGTACTTTCCAAATATGGCTGTGTGTTTTATCTTAAACAATATTAACTGCTTGATATGAGTAGTTCCTATAATCATTACATGCAATTATCTTTCGAGTCATTCTTGGAAAAGAAGAGAAAAGTGATGGCAGGACAGAAAGAAGCAAAGCAGAAGAATTTTCTTTTGCATTTTCAAAAAAGGTTTGGGTTTCTAGAATCTCAGATGAGGTAATTTGAAAATATGGGTGGTCAATTGGTAAGACATGAGCCTATAGCTCATGAGCTCTTAACACAGAATCCTCAAACAATGTAGGCGTTTAATAATTGTGGTTGGCTAAACTATTTTTTGAGGTTAGATACTTTCAATGAGGAAGCTGCTAGGGAATTTTTAAGAACTCTTTCAAAAGGGGAAGCTTTAGTATGGGGTCTAATAGTGGTTGTAACAAAAGAACAAATTGCTGAAGTAACCGAGCTTCCTACAGTAGGGGAAAATTTCTCTTCAGATGCTATTTCTGCTAGGGCAGAATTTACAGTGCCAACTGATGGACCTTTGGAGGTCTCTAAACAAGGCTACAAATGAGTGTCACTACCCTTTCCATATTCAGAATATGCTGCATTTATAATCAAGTATTTAACCCATGAGGGATGCTTCTCCTATTTACATTCTTACCATTTTAAGTTATTGAGCCATATGAGGCATGGGTTAGCTGTTAATGTCCTGAATTTCTTGTTAAATCTATTAAAACAAAGTGCCCATGAAACCCAGAGGGGAAGGGACAATTAAATTTTCCATCATGCCCTTATCAAACTATTGATTGAGCATTCACTGAGGGATGTGTCACCCTTTTCATGGAAAGAATTTATTGCCCAAAATGGTCTACAACTTCCTAGGCCACCTAGAGCAACCCCTGCAGCATCTATTCCTGCGGCCTCCACATCAGAACCCTCTACTAGAGTACAAACAAGGTCTACTAGTAGAAGAGAAAAATGAAAAATGAAGGTAGGAGAATCATCTAGGGCAGAACAAACCCCAAAGTTTGACCCTCATGCTCAAAGACAACAGTGTCCATCTCCTGCAGCACCTTCTCCTGTAGCAGTTCCTCTTGCAGCAACACTTGTTGCCACTGCAGTTTCTCTATCATCCTCTTCTATTGAGTCTGAACCCTCTAGGCAAGTCAGAAAGAGGAAATCCATGAGAGTGCCTCCTGCAACTGCCACATTGCCAAAAAGAGTTTCAGTAAGGAAACAATGTAAAGTCACCTCAACATCTGCTCAACTTGAAGTTATAATAATTTTAGAGGAGTCTGAAGAACACAGCCATGATGATTCTCAAAATATACCTAAGAATGTTTCACATAGCCCACATGTTGTTCCTAAGGAAATGCAGAATGAATCAATGGAAGTTGATGAAACACAAGATGATAGTAATGAAAGGGGAATGCCAAGTCTTGATGACTTGGCTGAAGCAACTAGGAAAATTTCAAAGGAAGTACAATCTCCTCCTGTACAGCAACATGAATTCATCCTACAACAAGAGGAAGAACAACCCTTGGAAGTGGCCAATGAAGCTTCATTACCCCATGCAACTTGTCAAGCCATGGTTTTCTACAAAAAGACATTTTTGATTGAATTTTTGGAATAGTTTAAGACCACATGGAGGCTGGTCACATTTCAAACCTTGAGTTTCTGCCACCTAGCCAAGACTGAAATTCAACAAAGAATTTGTGAAGAAGAGAAGAAGAAGTTGAAAAGAGAAATTGAAAGACAGAAACAAGAAATCCAGGAGATGAAAAAGAAAATGGATGAAATGTTGAAAATAATTGGTAAGATTGTGGAGTGTAGGCCACTGCCCAAAGTCTATGCCATGTGCCTAAAAGAACAATTTCTTTGGTTCCAATTAATGAGGGTTTCAAGGAATTTAGATCTTGTCATTAATACATCCAAAGAATTTTATGATGCATACCAAGTGGCTCCTAATTGGCTAAATAATTCTTTATGTGAATTCTATTTGCATGGATTGATAATTCCCTCTGAAACAGAGTGGAATCCACTTCTGTACATTGGTGACATCCATTTGAGGTCACTTATGTCATGGGTAGCCAATGAAACCAATTATGGCAGACAACTGGAAGCCTATGAAGAGGTTGAAAGGGATGAGCCCATACCACTGTGATTAGAAAGCATAGATCCTTATACAATGTTAAAAACTTGGTTCACTGTAGCATATGGGTTCAACAATCAAGTAGAAAGAGTAAAAATATTTGATATCAGAAAACAAGTGTATGAGGAATTCAAAGGCCAACTGTATCTATTCTGGAAGCTTGCCTCTTCCAGAATTGAAAAGAGATGGGGGAAATTGACTGTTGGGCTCAGAAAATATGAGCCACATAGCCCCCTAAGTTTTAAAGCAGCCCTTGGAAGGACAGAGAGGTACATTCAGCTTGGTCTTTAGAAGAGGTTCGAATTATGGTTGCCACTAACATTTCGACCTCTGGTTTTAATGTGGCCACTTTATCCCTATCATGCTACAGATGTTAATAGGGATGCAAAGAACCTCATATATGAAAGATGGCAAGATTTCAGAGGTTTCTATTATAAATTTAGGACTATGCCAAAAAGTCATACTGCTTCTACGGATTTAAGGGAAACAGCCAGGAAGCTTAATGCTACTGGACCATTATCAGGTTAAGTAGGGGGCAGATGATGAGCTCAGGATATGCTCATAATTTGAGTATCATGATGTATTAGTAATATCTCTACTTTTATTACTAAAGGATGTTTTAACTCTTTTATTAAAGACTTTTTATCCAAAATGGGTGGTATCCTATAGCAATACATTCCTACATTCCTACAGCCTAACATCTCCATGTGTCTTATTAATTACCCTGTTTTGACTTCCCAAACAACTGATATAATGCATATGGTTTTTGAATAATGGGATAGATTTAATAGGTGATTAATAAATGTATCGCGTTGTTTTCCACGCATGCCTTCTTTTGCCTTTGTCGCCTTATACATCGCAGGTTGTTGAAGGGAGCATGAGCAAGTCAAGCATAGATCTTGGCCCTAAAGTAAAGTCCTTTTCCTGCATGACGTCGAGGAAGTTGTTCCAGCGAAAACTCTTTGTCCGGGTCGTTGGGAAGAAACTGAATAATCATTTAATCTAGAAAGAGTGGAATGCTAAATCTTCTCCTTGGATCAGGTTGAATGGATATGCTTTCATTTATGAGAAGTTTGTTCCTCAGTTTCAAGATATTTATGTCCACGTCTTTCTCTGTTAGAGTTGAGTAGTTAGTTGTTTTTATGGTTTAAATAAGTGTTCCTCCTGCGTGAGTGAAAAGAGGATGACAAGCATAGCATAGCAAATATAGAAGGATAACATGTAAGAGTTAGTATGATAATAAGAGATAGATTTTTGTGTTAGTTTTCATATGAGCAGAACAATGTATACCATTCTGAGTTTATGAATAAAAGCTGATGAAGTTCTGAGTTCAACTCTTGCATAGTTAGTTGATGCTTGCTAAGGGGGCCCACTTAGTAAGTATCTGTAGTTAGTTAGTTAATCGTTTATTTTCTATTGATCATAAGTTAGATTTCATTTTGGAAAGTTTCAATGCAAACTCAATCTTATATTGTTCCTGCAGCATAAGGCCAGTTCATAGTTTGTCTCTCAATCATAGTTGTTATGGTTTCTACTTTGATTAAGTCTAGAAGGCTTTGCATTACATTCCTATAGCATAAGTAGAATTCCTTTCACGCATTTATTTCTAGTAAATTGTGATTGAAACTAGTTCTTAGTGTACATATAGTGCCGCTCCATTTCAAGTATACGTTCCTTGGTTTGACAAAGTAAATGAACGACCATAAGAAGATGCTAGTCACGTGTTGGAATGTCCAATTCCCAAGTTAGGATTTTTCGTGACTTTTATATCCTTTTGTGGGCACGACCACCCAGTCCATAATGCATTGGGTGACCAATCAAAGCTTCATCCACAACATTTTTCTTTTTCCTTTACTTTTTCTTTTTTCTATCTTTGATGGTGTATGTCTGATTATTGCTTCATATATCATTTGCATGTGTGTTCCTTTGTACCTATGTTATTTTTACATAGGATATTGATCCTGGGGGCTTGGCCACCCTCTTGTTTATTTTCATCATATCTTACTAACATTTGTACATTTGAACCCCTCTTGATTGCAGGGTTGGCTACTTTTGTGTAAGTTTGAAGCAAGTTCATCCTCTCACTAAAGTGGGGGCTAAATGTAGTGTAGGAAAATGCATACCGTTGCATTTTCACACTTGTTTGGGCCCACTTTGCTTTGTTTATTCCTATTTTTCTTAATTTGTCCTATTTTGTATCCACAAGCCTAATAAACTATATCCTTTTTTTGGCTAATCCCAAAAAACATCAGTGGATAAATGATAATTTAATGATTTTGTGTGTCCCTAATTTTTGGGTTGGGACTAAGGCACTACCTAGGATGTCTTTGTCCCCCAAAGGTCTTGGGACCCTGATTTCAAATGTGCCTTAAAGTGGCTCCTTTTTGGAGTCTATGCTTCGAGTTTCATGCCTTGGGACTATGACATCACCTAGAGCATCTTAGTCCCCCTTAAGGTATTTTAGGGATTTAATTTCAAATCTTTGTAGGATTTAGCCTCCTTTAATTAATTATTTCATATGTCGGTTTGTTATTGTGTAATTTTTGGATATTAGGCATAGATAAGTATAAATACAAGGTTCTTTCACTCATTTTCATATCAAGAATTTTGTGAGAGCATTCCTAATAGTGCATAATAAGGTTCATAAGAGCATTCAAGAGATATTCATCAAGAATTTGGAGACATCATCAAGATTCAAGCATCATGTCAAATATCTTCTTGCATCATGTGTGTTTTTGAGCTAACATTTGTGTTGTAGTGTTTTGATTCAAGAAAGCAATTCAATTTAAGATCTACATTCAAGCTAGCCATCTCACACAAGTTTACAGATTTCACAGCAAGGGTTTGGTGAGTTGTAACATAGCACTTTGTTCATTCATCATTTCCCTTCATTATTCTATTGCATTCCAAGGTCTAATTACCAAAAAGGGGTTTGACCAAGGAAAACCCCCATTTACTAACAATCAACAAGTTTTCCCGTCTCTTGTGTGTTTGTGATTGCATATTTAGGTTGAAGACTTGAAGATCATTTGAAGTGCAAAGTTGTAAAGTTGTAAAGTTTTCATCTTCATAGAAACTCGCGTATAGGCCAGATCTGGGAGTTTCAGGACCAGGGATCTTAGAAGAAGGAAGTACAAACCTTGAGCTTTAGCACCACCTTTAGAGATTCCATAAATTCCAGATGGGACTAAGTCACCACCTAGGTTCTCTTACTCCTCTCAAAGGTATTTTTCAGAGATTCTCTCAGATATACTTTTGGCATCTGAAGATTCTGTATCTGCCCCAAAAAACAACAGCAGGACTAAGAAAATAGTAAGGGCGTTTTAGTCCTCCATAACACATTTTTACATTTTTACATTTCTGGAATCCTCTTCACATTTCCAGACTTCCCAGATACATACATCATAACTTCCTATTGCTTAATTTCATCATGTACATCCTTCATTTATCTTGCATTACTAGGTTTTGCGAGTTGAACGCTAAGTTATGTTTTCCAATATTTTTCTTGGTCAAGAACCAAAGTCTTCCCACTCTTGATCAAGAACCAATGTATAGGTGGCCTAACCACATGACTAAAACTTGGAGGTATAACATATTACCAATGAGGATGAGGATTAAGGTATGCTGAATTTTATTGTGTTAAAGGAGAAAAACCCAAGATATGAAGAGGATGGTGGTTAGTTAGTGTGGTATGCATGTGGGATGGAGGATAGATGAGATGTTTGTGGGATGTAGGAGGGTATGTGCAGGATCATCATGGAAAAAACAAGCCCTTAAGTGGCAAAAAAATTAGAAAAATCAGAGTTAGGCAACTTGATGTAAAAATTTGAATAAGTTATCTATATTATTTCAAAAATATGTAAGAATATCTGTAGCGAATTGAATGTAGTTTCTAAACTACTAGTTTTTTTTTTTAAAATCTATTTGGTGAAAATTTGAAATTTCAATGCATTGGGTACTTAAATTTTAGGAAAAATAAGTAGGTGTCTGTCTCAACCACCCTAACCACAATAAAATGATAATATTTTTTATAAGATTTTAGATATAAGTAGAGGACTCATTCTTGATGTGATGCATATTTTTTGTAATCTTCTTCCAAGTAAATAATTAATTATGAATTTTTATTACAATTTTTAAAATATATAAAAATCGTATGTCCTACCTTAACTTGGTCAAAATTTCATGAAATTCAATTTTTCTTTTTTTTAATCCTATAGTATCTGAAGCATGTTTTGAATTCAAAAAATGTGATACTGTTTGAAAGTTATAGATGTTTTTCAATCATCTTATCAATCGGGAATTTAGTCATAATTTGAATAGAAAATGAATAATAATTACTTATTAAATTCAAATTAAAGCATAAATTATATCGGTGGAAAGCTGAGAATCTCCTTTAAAAACCCTTTTTGTTTCATCATTTTTGGGTAAAAAAATAGTCGTCAGCCACATACCCATCATATTGCCACTTTTTGGCCCATCATGATCCTACACATACCCAGGATGTGGAATTTTATGGTATGTAGGAATATAGAGGGATGTAAGGAGTAGGTTATTGAGGGATTTGAGATGAAAATGGGGAATAAAGGAGGAAGATTATTGTGGGATGTAAGATGAAGAAGATTAAGGGATATATGTAGATTTTGGTGGAATGATATATGTAGAGGATTAATGAGGGACATAAAAAGAGGAAAATATATGTTGGGATGAATGAGATTGAGATGGGATGGAGGATGTGAAAGAAAAAGGGTTGTAAAATGGAGTGGGTGTAGATTTGGGAGGTACAAATCTACTAACATGGACCATGATTTGGGGTGTAGATTGATTGCATGTGAGTAGAAGGTATATTGAGTGGGATTTATGAAGTGGGAATGAGATTGTAGACAAACACTATGGTGGGTGTGGTAGATAAATTAGGAATTTAATTTAGGGTGGATAGATGTTAGACCAATAGATTATTATCAAGGATTAGATCTTGTGCTTGTGAATGTACATTGCCCCAAATCTATTATCAAGGATGGGTTCAAGTGGATTTTGTCTAATAATACTTCCCAACTTAGAAAAATAAAGTCATGAGTGAGTTTGGCACCTTGATTAATTATTTATTCTAATATGGATCATCCTTTCTATAATAAATTCCTAATTTAATCAAATCTCAAGTTTTAGAGTTACTTATAAAGTCCTAAAATCTAGGAGAAAATTTTGGTTGCACTACTATTTTTGGTTCAATTATTTTATTTTTTTTGACAAGTTTTATGTCTCTCCTCCTATATTCAAGTAATAAGTATTGTCATATTGAGGCATCCTTGAGGTCCAAGGTGATTGTTGATCCATTTTGTTTTAGGCTTACAAACATGTGATGGGCATGAAAGTGAGTCATATGAATGTGATTAGTTGTATGATGATGAGGTTGATTGGATTTCTCCTAAAGTGCAAGGATGAAATTAAGTTGAGGGAGTTATTATCAGATGTTTGGTTGATTGTGTCCTCTCTATAGTTAAGATCCTATGTTGAAGCTCATTTGGATGGATTTCCCTACCTAAGATAAACTTTGTTTTGAAGTAAAAGAGATATCAATGCAAACTAACCTTTGGATCAAGGTGAAATAGTTAGGATAATTAATTAATAACTTGAGATTATAAAATTAATTAAGAGAGAATCACAATGGGAAATTTGATTATGAATTAAAGTATCTTGATGAAGTTGATGTTGTATTTGTGATACTAAATGTAAGTGTTGATTTAAGTTGTTTAACTATGTCCTTTTTTTATGAGGGTAATTTTTTAGCTTTATTTATGATGTTTGAGGTGAAAAAAATGACTCATTTGGGTTGCTATGATGCAAAAATATTATTTGTTTGCAATTTTGGACTTGAGTGAACAATAGATTTCATGTGAACCTAGGGATTTTCTCTATGTTTTTTACATGGGAGAAAATATGCCAAACCATAGAGTGGATTCATCAATGTAGGAAAAGATTTGTTGATCTAAAGTTGGAAAATTTTATGTGATTATAGTTAAATTTTTTAAGGGAAATATATCTACCAAAACAAAAAGTGAATTTTCCAATTTAGACATAAATTTTCCAAACAAATTAGGTTTTGGATAATTTTCAATAACAATAGACTAGTTGACCAAAAAAATCGATTCATTAATTGATAGAGAGGATCCATCAAGTTGAGTATGAATTCATTACTTGATAATTTAACTTTGGCTATTGGATGACTGGATAAATTTGGCAAGGCATATTCATTGAAAGGTAAAGAAAATTCATCAATACTAAGATGGATTTTTTGAAGGATGAGGTAGAATGGGTTAGAATGACTAGAAAAAGGACATATAAAATATACAATAGAAATCGAGGACATATGCTAGAGTAATTAAGATATTTACATTTTTATCACATAGAAAACATTCCAAACATGCTCACATGCCCTAATTCAAGTAGGTGTGACAATTAGTTTAGGATAGAATAGAAAAATTGCTAACACCATCTATTAAATAAAGGATATGTAGGGATAACCTCATACATGTGAATTCTTTTACTAAGGAGCACATGAAAGTGTCACCCAAATGAATTTTTTCTTGACACCTAGATATACATCATGAGTAGATTCAGTGTACGATATGTTTCCCTTACAACACACTAACTAATGACCAAAGTCCTTAGACTACTAGACATAGTCACACTAGGGAAGATTTCATAAACAAGGGGACAATCTAAAAATTATTGAGCTAAGAGGGTCTCTCCTAGACTCTTCACCCCCAATTCCTGGAAAATTGAGTGTCTTGAGAATCAACTAGACACAACGATGGCCACCCCTTGAGGTAAAAATTTCACTCTTCCCCCTTTTTATACTTTTCTAGAGGACATGGTTAAGGTGATTCCTTGGGGTGATGAAATCTCCAAGTAGGCACCCTAAAGTGATTGAGTGTACTCCTCTTACTGGCTCAACCTCACAACACCAACACAAAGAAAAACCAATATGCAGGAAGAAAACCAAAGATTTTTATTTCTGAAATGGAAAAGAAAATTACATAATACATGGGATTTGTAATTACAAAAGCATCAGTCACAAAAGCTGATCAGATCCTTCAAGTTTTACTCAATGTTCTCCTATCTCACACCTACATGCCAATCTCCCACCTTCTCCTTATCACACCGATGATCCATTTTTTTGAAACATAGATCGTTGAGAGCCAGGGTTCGCTCCTCCCTCATACTCTCTACCATTTTTGAAGTAAGGTATAAGCCCTATCCCTGACTCACGGAGCCTGAATTCATCCTTGCCAACTTCTATTCTTTTCGGGTGTCATAGTTTCACCATGCCTCATACATTCCTTCATATTCCAAGTAAGCCTTATCACTAAATGTCACTATCCACCTATTCACATTAAAGAATAAGACACTAACCCAAAATACAAAACCAGACCAACCATACTCAGCTAACTCAAAATTATTGAACCCTTATTGAAGGAAAACAATACAAATTGATGCAAGATTGCTCTTTTCCCTAGATGCTCCTGCATTAGACACCTTGGGTAGGAAAATTTTTGTGAATATGGATTCACAAAATAGGGTTGAGTGATAGTACCACCCTTTCATACTACAAGCAATCCTCAATGAACCCCATTGCTAAAATTGGTACTTACAAGTACTTGTTCTTTCTCCTCTTACAACAATTATCTACAATGTAGAAATATCCTACTCTAAAAACTCTATTCTTTAATCCTCTTCCTTGATGTGAAATCAACTCCACCATAAGCTTACCACCTCCTCCAAATGTATCTCTCATTTACCTCTAATCTTGTGGGATTCAACCCACCATAGTCTATCCACCTCCACCAATTGGTACCTGCACTTAACTCTGCAACACAATACAAATCCTTCTTTACATACCAATCATCCCTAACAATCTCTAACTAAACCATCTCAACATGAAAATCATATTTCTTAAATTCATTAAGAAAACATGTTACCTTATCATCACCTATGGAAATTTCATTCTCCTTTGGCATGCCTTTGATAAGACATACAACTCTATCACCTTCTTGTCCTCTAACTAGTGTGTCATGGTCCTTTTCCACTACTGCAATCCTTTCATTCATACAAAACCCAATCATATCTTCATCACAAAAATTTAAAACATAATGCATTACCTCCTTTTTCTGGTAAAACTACAATCACTTGTTCATAATCACCCTCAAGTTGATCTATTGTTGCAAAAGTTTTATCCATTGCTACATGGTGATCCTCATTTGAACATATACCAAAATCGAGGTGAACCTCATCACCTTCTATTGCAATTTTCACTACTACAATTCTTCCTTCATTATCAGTCTTCATGCCATTCCAACACAAACCAGATTTAGTTCTAACCTTACCAAAATATGAAAAAAAAAAATTAACCTTCTCATACCTAGTCATTCCATTCATATTATGCAAACTAGAATCTTCTATGCATTCACATGATGCAAGTTTTACCTTTTCTTTAATTGCTGCCACTTGGATTTCCTCTTCTTCAAATTCCTTCATTGCTCTCCACATTTTGTGGTTGCTACCATCTCTATATCTTCATCCTTCATGTCTGCCAATAGACATCCCTCAACTTCAAGCTCAGGTTCCTCAATTTGTTCATACTCACCCTCTTCCTCAATGTCACATGTATGACACTCTACTACATCCTGTTTATTTCCTATAGCCAAAGCATCATTAGAATAATAATAAAAATTACCTTCAACTCTTTTCTTCCTTTGTTTCATTTTCTCAATCTTGTCCCCCAATTCATTTATTTGCTACTGCAAATCTATCAATTCTTCTCGAAATCTCTTTTTTATTTCCTCTAGTTTGGGAATCCTTGGAACCCATCTAATGAAAAAAGTCATTTTGTCCTTTCTCTTTGAACCATTGTTCAGGCCACTCAAATTCATAACAACACAAATCTTCAACCCTCAAGTTTCACAAATGCAAATTTCGTTATGTTTGGCGATCTATTTACAAATCTTCAACACCTTTAGATGTTATTGTAAATCCACACACTCTCAATTCTCTAGCAAGTCCCTATGCAGTTACAAGTAGTCCTTGCAACAATATCTCACTCACACAACAATCCTCTACCCAACAAAGACTTGGGAAGATGCTTCCTCTACCCACCCTCTCTCAGTGGAGGAACTCCAAACCTTCTATCTCCTATCTCATACCTACATGCCACTCTGCCACCTTCTCCCTATCACACTAATGATCCAATTTTCTGAAACATAGATTGTTGAGAGCCAAAGTCCACTCCTCCCTCATATTTTCTACCATTTTCAGAGTAAGGCATAAGCCCTATCCTTGACTCACGAAGGCCAAACTCATCCCTTCCAAATTCTATTCTTTTTGGGTGTTGAAGTTTCACCATGCCTCATACATTCCTTCATGATCCAAGTAAGCCTTATCACTGAATGCCTCTATCTGCTATTCACATTATGGAATAAGCCACCATCTTGAAGTCTGAAACTAGACCAACCATACTTAGTTAACTGAAGCCAATTCAACCCTTATTGAAGGAAAACAACATAAATTGATGCAAGATTGATCTTCACCCTAGATGCTCCTACATCATAAAGGGAAATATTCATTTAGAAATTTTTATCTCTAAGTTTCCATGAAGCAAGAGAAGGGAGCATACATATGATCACACTCTTGGGATGAATCACAAGAATTAGGTCAACTAAGGTTTCTCATCTATAGGCTCACTAAATAGTGCAAGGAGAGATCATACACCTATAAGCAACATTAGACATGACACAAAAGGATTTAATTGACCCTTTAATGTATGTTAATGTACCTAATTTAGTGGGAAAATTAGCCTTTGACTACTAAGATACAAAAGATGATGCTAGTAGTTGAATATGCCTCATCTTTGACTAATGATGGCTACAAGGACAACATAATATTGATCACATAGGAGATGAGTTAGTTGGTCAGTGTTCAAAATAATATGAAAATTAAGTAAAAAGAACAAAAACCAACAAGTAACTATACCTGATAGATCTAGCGATCCATTGAGCATATTCGCTAATTTTGGGCGTATTTGTTGAAGCCATAATTACATGTATTCACCAATTTATAGAAAACTCTTTATTTTGGTAATAGAAGCAAGGGAAAGGGCCACCAAACCTAACCAAAGAGTAGAACAAGGCTTATAGCCCACCAAAATAACCAAACAAAATAGCAGGGGTCATAGAACCAGCCAACACCCTACAAAAATTCTAACACCTAATAGTGTAGAACAACATAAAACAATATACCAACACAAAACAATAGTCTTAAGTACAAAACCAAAACTATCTTTACAAAGGGAACATAGGCCCATAAAGAGTAGCAAGCAAAAAACAAAAAAACACCAACCACCAAACCCAATTACTCCTTTGAAAGGCAGATAAGGTTCCATTCCTTCACAAGTTGTTTCATAGCCTCATTGTACTGATCCATCGATCCAATCATACCACCATCCAGTTGCTCCTCCACATCCCAAGAGGCTTGTTTCTTTTGAAGGCATTTCCTAACCTTCATTTCCCCATTCACCATCCCAAAGATGGCCTTACGCATTATGGCCAAAGTAATTACTAGTAAACTATTGAAGGCCATGTCCATCTTGTAAAATTTTTGTTGAAGCTCACGAATTTGTGAAGCATAGGGCTCTAGGGGTCCAACATCATCCTACATTACCTTGCTCTTATCCTTCATAGACTGAAAATTTGAATCCACTCCATGGCTTCCCTAACAATCTCCTTAATTTCACATTTGATATTCTGAAGCCCTTCCTCCTCATCCTCTGAATCTTCGACCATTGGTTGATCATCACTGAAACACTTTTGTTGATTGGAGATGGATTCACAAATTTATTCATTTACACTTCGGTTCATGCATTTGTTGATTTATTGTGTATTCACCAATCACAATGGACTTTTTCCAATCAAGAGATTTATTTTCCATTTTACACCTACATGTGAAAATAAAAATAGAATTTTTTTTGTTAGTCTACCTATGACATGCGTCCCACTAGTGTGATAGAAATGTTTGCAAGATTTTTTGTTAATATGAATGATTTAAAAAAAGAGAAATAAAAAAGACACTTGGATAAGGCATAGAAAGTCCAAATAGCATATAAAAATTTAACACAAAAAGCTATGCTAGACTTCTTGTTGTGTAAAATTTTTCCTAAATAATTGATTTGATGTGTGCTCATAAAAATTCAATGGCATAACATATATTTTCTGAAAATATGAGTGATATCTAATGGATGTGTTGGATGAATAAATTGATTTTGAGGTTGGAAAGATGGAGGGCTAGGATGAAATCATGGGATCAAGGATCAAGATTGATTTGGTTCTCTTAGGTGATGAGATTGTGTAAGTGGTTCAATGAGAGTACATGAGATGATATGGGGTACATGGAGGTACCCTTAAAATATTTTCCATAAAGAAAACTTTTGTCTCTCACGCTCAAAATTGACAATGAAATGAATTTAAAATCTTTTGGGTACTTGAGGAAGCAAGACCCATGTCCATGATGAGTTCTTTTCTAAAAGGAGAAAAAAATATGAAAAGAGGACAAGGTGGGTTGGGGTCAACATGGAAAGGATTTGAGCTCACTTAATCAAGGATTAAGTGTATGCATATGCTAATAAAGGGATTAGGTGGGGATTAAAAGATTAATAAGAAAAGTTGGATGATGTAACATGAGAGATGAAATTAAATAAATAAAAATTGTTTATTTAATTTATTAAATAAGGGAGATAATAGGTAGTGATAAGAATGGATGGATAATTAGAACTAATTATTTATCTTAGACTAAGTCTTAAGGGTGATCGAAAATCATCTTTGAGTCGACAGTATTTAAAATTATTGTTATCTTATGAATTTTTATTTTGAGATCTACCAAATTTAATTAGCTAATAATTTTATTTCAAACTGTGAATGAAGATGCACAGGAAAAAATGCAGAATAACAGAGTAAAGAAAGAGTGAAAAGATGAGACAAAGAATTTACAGTGGTTCACCAATATTGGCTACGTCCACTATCTTAGCAGGGCAAATCTTATTCATCAGTCTTAATTACAGTATACAATCTGTATATATATTTGAATACAGCATAAGAAACTAAAGGAAGTCTAATGGCCAAAGACCTCAACCATTGGGTCATACCAAAGGCCACGACCGTTGGGCTTCATACTTTAACAAACTCCCACTTGAAGACCAATGAAGACTACACCAAAACAAGACTTCCCCTGCAAATCCTCTAGGATCAAATTGGTACAAGACCGAGAGAAGTCCTACAGTATTCAAACTTCTCTCGCAAGACTGCCTTTGTCAAAGCATCAGCTGGATTCAAAATTGTATCAATTTTAGCAACTCGTAGCTTTCCTTCTTCGATGAAATGGTGAACATAGTGATGCCTCAAGTCAATATGCTTAGAGCGACGTTGAGATGTGTGATGCTTAGCCATAAAAATGGCACTAGTACTGTCACAGAAAAGAACAAAATCAGCTTGCTTATAGCTCAACTCACTTAACAAACGCTACAACCATGTCATCTCCCTGGCTCCTTCGGAGAGAGCCATGTATTTAGCCTCAGCAGTAGAAAGAGAAACACACTGTTGTAAACGGGAAACCTAGCTAATAGCTGCCCCAGAAAATGTGAAAACATAACCAGTAGTAGACCTTCATTTTTCTAAATCTCCGCCTAAGTCAAAATCAAAAAAACCTTGTAACTGAGTATTGTCTCTTCCAAAACACAACCCATAATCAGAAGTACCTATAAGATACCTTAAGATCCATTTGACTACCTCCCAATGAGGTTTACCAGGATTACTCATAAATCGACTGATGACTCCCACTGCATGAGCAATATCCGAACTAGTAGAGACCATGGCATACATAATGCTGCCAACTACAGATGTATAAGGAATGCCCTTCATAAATTCCTGATCTTCATGAGTGGTAGGACACATGTTGGAAGATAACCGAAAATGACCAGCTAAAGGAGTACTGACGGGCTTAGCATTGGTCATGCCAAATCTATCCAGAACCTTATCAATGTATTGTTGCTGTGACAACCTGATTTCCCTCCTCTTTCTATCCCGAGAAATGGTCATACCAAGAATTCTTTTCGCTGCCCCTAAATCCTTCATAGCAAATCTGTTAGCTAACTGATCCTTAAGCTCACGGATAATCCGCATGCTAGTGCCGGTTACTAACATGGCATCAACATAGAGAAGAAGAATAACAAATTCACCATTAGGAAGTTGTTTGAAATAGACACATGGATCAGATTCACACCTTATAAACTTATGCTCAGTCATGAAACGATCAAATTTAAGATACCATTGTCTTGGCGCCTACTTGAGCCCATACAAACTTCGCTTCAACCTGCAATAGAGATGTTCCTGCCCCTTTTTGGAAAATACTTTAGGTTGCTCCATGTACAATTCTTCATCAACATCCCCATGTAAGAATGTAGTTTTGACATCAAGCTGTTCAAGCTCAAGATCTCTAATAGTGGCAAGACCCAAAACAGCTCGAATGGTTGTCATTTTCACAACTGGTGAAAATATCTCATCAAAATTGATTCCTTTTTGTTGCCCATAACCTTTCACAACAAGTCGGGCCCTATAACGTTTCTGGCCTCCATCTCCCTCCTTCAATTTGTATATCCATTTTTTCTTCAATGCTTTTCTATCTGGCGGAAGGGGTACCAAATCCCAAGTTTGGTTTGTGAGTAACGACTCCATTTCCTCATGCATTGCATCCTGTCATTTAAGGCAATCAACACTGTTAGTAGCAACTTTAAAATTAGCTAGCTCTGTCTGATCGGAGATCAACAACTTGGGCTCTGCCTCTGCACAAAACAATAACTCGTAATCTGAGAACTTAGACGGAGGTTGCCGCTACCTGGTAGATCGTCTTAGGGTATTAGCGGATTGAAGAACATTTCCTAGCAATTTGGTGTCCTGTGAGACTGACTGTGAAGAATCACGAATTTGTGGTTGGAAATCACCACAACCCGTAGGCCGAACAACACCTACAGTTGAAGAAGAGAGTTCGTGGCTGTCCCCGCGTGATGCATCAAGACAGGGAGGGTGCTCTGGTTGCGGTTCCTTAGGATGGCAGAAAGCCCCAACATGAGATGGCTGTAACCCACGAGAATCATCACCAGGCGAATTAACCAAGACCCCTCGATGCCGATCACAAAGTGAATCAGTGTTTTTAAAAGATGCGAACTCTAAACCAATCGGTGTCTCCAGGGAATGACCTGGCAAACAATGCGAAGACTCAGATAAAAAATGTCGATTGGCAGCATCAAACCGTGAAATATCAGCACTAGGCGAACCCTAAAAAGAGGGTAAGGATGTGGAATTCAATCGTTCCATGCTCGGACAGAATTCACCTGGGAGACGCCCTGTGCTGGGCGATGAACTTTCAGAAACTGGCCCAAAATTCTGACTGTCGCCTGAAGACAGAGAGCTTGAAAGAGGGGAGGAAAGTGAAATGACGAAAGAAACTCCCACTGGATTTGAATTCAGCAAAGACTATGATACTCCAGGTGAAGAATTCTCAAAAAAAGACAAAGGAATATACTCTGTAACTAGCTTATCTCGAGCTTGGAAAGCAGGAAAAGATTTCTCATTAAATACTACGTCTCGACTACGGATAATTGTCCTGTGAACCGGATCCCACAACCAAAATCCATATTGATCTGTGCCATACCCAACAAAGATACAACGCCTAGACTTAGCATCTAATTTAGTTCGCTTCTCCTTGGGAATAAGAGCGAACGCTTCGCAACCAAAGACGCGTAGATGGCTATAAGAAATCCATTTGCACATCCACCTCTCTTCTGGAATATCAAAATTTAATCGAGAAGAAGGTGCTCGATTAATCAAATACACAGTAGTATTACATGCTTCCGCCCAAAATTCTTTACCCATACCAGCATTAGAGAGCATACACCTAGCTCTTTCTAGAATTGTTTTGTTTAACCTTTCAGCAGCACCATTCTCTTGAGGTGTAAAAGGAACAATTTTTTATTCTGCGAATACCATTATCCGCACAAAAATTATCGAATTCTAATGAACAGAATTCACCACCATTATCTGTTTGTAAACATTTAATGCTATGCCCACACTGATTCTCAACTAGATCTTTAAAAACTTTAAATTTACTAAACACCTCAGATTTTCGATTGAGCATATAAATCCAAACCTTCCTAGTACAATCATCAAGGAATGTGACAAAGTAATTCGCACCTCCAACAGAGGTTACCTCAGTAGGCCCAAAAACATCTGAATGAACTAGCTCCAAAGGTGTTGTCTTCTTGTCACGACTGTTCTTCAAAAAACTGACCCGTTTTTGTTTTCCATAGAGACAATGATCACAAAACTCCAAGTCAACGTATTTTAGACCTGGAAGTTGTCCTCTTTTGAGCATGACTTCAAGTCCTCATTTGCTCATGTGTCCAAGCCTTTGATGCCACAACTCGGTCCCACTATCCTCCACTGTCAACACAGCTCCTACATCAGCATGACTTTCAAAAACATAAAGACTGCCAACTTTATTTCCCTTTGCAATCACCAAAGATCCCTTAGTCACTTTCCAAGTTTTTGCAGAAAAATTAACTTTGCAACCTTGTGCATAGAGTTGGCTAACAGATATCAGATTCCGTTTTAATTTTGGAACATGACAGACATCTCTTAATAGCCACTTACGTCCGCCACTTTGCTATAACAAAACATCCCCTTTACCAATGATATCACAAGCTTTATTGTCACCTAAGTAGACACTTCCAAACTGAACTTCCTGGTAGTTTGTGAAAACCTCAGTGCATGAAGTGGCATGAAAAGATGCACCTGAGTCCAACACCCATGAGTCTAAAGTGGTGTCACTTGTGGAGAGGATTAAAACACTTTCCTCTTTATCAAAAAGAGTATTGACTTCGCTGTCCTGAACCTTTTCTTGCGCCTTCTTGTAAGAACGACAATTCTTTTTGGTGTGACCAGCTTTACCACAAAACCAGCAATCACCAATTTTTCCTCTAGATTTCGATTGTTTTGCAGATTTTGATCTTCTTCTATTATTGTCTCTGCCTCGATCTTGAGGCCTGCCCCTACTCACCATGGTCAAGGCATCATCGGAAGGAATCTCTTGATTTTTCCTTCTCATGTCTTCGCTTAGAAGAGTTCCTGCAACATCATCAAAAATCAACTTGCTCTTGGTAGCCACCGAAGTGCTAACTGCCATTACTATAGCTTCCCAGCTACTAGGTAAAGAGCACAACAACAAAATAGCCTTAATTTCACTATCCAAATTAATGCCCACCGAAATCAATTGAGTAACTAAGGTATTGAACTCATTCAAGTGATTTGAAACAATCCCACCTTCTTTCATTTTCAGATTGTACAATCTCTTCATGATAAATACCTTGTTCGAAGCGGAAGCCATCTCATACATAGACGAAAGCTTGTCCCACAACTCCTTCGAAGTCTTTTCTGTTGAAACGTTGAACAAAACGTTACTGGACAGCGAAAGGAAGATCGTAGCTCTTTCCTTTTTGTCCAACTTCTCCCACTCTTCATCTGCCATCGAAGATGGCTTCTTCGCTTTCCCTTCAAGTGCGAGTGAAAGATCCTGCTTAATCAGCAAAGACTCCATCTGCACTTTCCATAAACCGAAATTCTATCCCCCGAATTTCTCTATCTTTGATTCCTCCATAACTCAGGAAATTCGACACTGAATTCCCAATAACTACTGCTACACCACCGAGCTCTGATACCAATTGTGAATGAAGATGCACAGGAAAAAATGCAAAATAACAGAGTAAAGAAAGAATGAAAAGACGAGACAAAGAATTTACAGTGGTTCACCAATATTGGCTACGTCCACTATCTTAGCAGGGCAAATCTTATTCATCAGTCTTAATTACAGTATACAATCTGTATATATATTTGAATACAGCATAAGAAACTAAAGGAAGTCTAATGGCCAAAGACCTCAACTGTTGGGTCATACCAAAGGCCATGACCGTTGGGCTTCATACTTTAACACAAACATGTGACAGTTTAATTTAAGAACCAATCCCAACTACTTTCGTCCTTACTCCTTATAATTAAAAGGCAATTTTTTTTAATATTGAATCCATACAGAAAAAAATCACAAATAAGAAAATGCAGCCAGCAAGATTTTGGTTCTCCATGATTGTATAATTAAAAGACAATTGATTTTCTTAGTCTAAGAAGATGACGTGTTCATTTTCACACTTCCATTTAGATACTCAACATTATGTCATGATGGCCTTGACTAGGTCTTACCCAGATATTAAAATCTTATCTTCCTAAGCTTAGAAATTTATAGATGCTTACAGACAAAATGATAAGGATGGATTTGAGAGTTTGAAAATGCAAATAATCATAATCGTTTCTGTCAGGATTCCTCGTTTCTCTCTCAATCCACGTTTGTGTGCATCCCTTCTTTTTCGGTGAATCCACGTTTCTGACATTTTTCAAAGTCGAAGATTAACACAGCCTACGAGACAGGGACAAGTTACAGACGAAATGGCTTAAATTTAATTTAAAATTCATATACTTCACTGTTTTCATCTAACACAGCCCACGAGACAGGGACAAGTTACAGATGAAATGGCTTAAATTTAATTTAAAGTCCAAATACTTTACTATTTTCAGTGTTAATGTGAAGCTTACATAGACTAAATCATACTTCTGACTAGTATGTATCGAATGGTCAAATTTGAATTCTAGCAAATGATCATCATTTTTCAGATCATACTTCTGACTAGTATGTATCGAACGGTCAAATTTGAATTCTAGCAAACGATCATCATTTTTTAGTATACTTCTAATACGAATAGGACTAACTATGGACGGTCAAATTTAAATTCTAATAGAGGGGGCTCATTTTTGTTCTATAAAAAGTAGCTATCTGTGCATACTCATGGCATAACTGTATTGGATCCGAAACTCTAGCAGTTTACTATGATGAATAGTGGAAAGGGATGGAGAGCCTGTGCAGTGGTTTGCATATGGTGGGTCTTTCTTGTAGCGGCTCAGGAAGAAGTAAAAGTACTGAGTAGAAATGGGTTTCCCCATGGATTTATATTCGGTACAACCTCTGCTTCATATCAGTATGAAGGGGCTGCTCGGGAAGGAGGAAGAGGCCCAAGCATCTGGGATACTTTCTCCCATAAGCCAGGTTAACTTTCACTTTTGTATACATATATTAATCTTAATCTTCCATTTCTATCTATTGATTTTCTCTCTTGCATCCTATGTCCGAAACCATATAGAGGGCTAGTATTTCAGTAGCTAAGCATAAAAAGCAGCAACCGTAAAATGGTTGTGAAAAATTTAAGACATGCAATATTATGTGGTTTTTCGAGTCAAATACATTGATCCAAGTTTCGTGAGTATGGTGTATATATGTTTTATTTAGAAGTGTAAATGAAACTGTATGCAGGGACAATCGCTGATGGGAGCAATGGAGATGTTACTGTGGGTGAATATCATCGCTATAAGGTGTGCTACTTCAGCATTTGATTCAAATCAGATATTTATCCGATCCATGAAAGATCATGAGCCCATTTTTTCTATTTTTTGTCATCTGAAAGCATTACTGTTTGCATCTTGAACTACATTAAAGAGGGATAGTGTAATTTATAGGAGGATTTGAAACTGATGAAGGACATGGGCATGGATGCATATAGGTTTTCTATTTCTTGGTCACGGATATTACCATGTGAGCCACTTGTTTTTCTTTCTAGACAATATAGCTAGCATCGGCAGTGCCTTTCTTAAATTAATTTTTCTTTGGATACAGATGGCACTGTCAAAGGTGGAATTAACAAAGTTGGGATGGCCTACTACAACAACCTTATTAATGAGCTCTTAAAACATGGTAAATGTAAATCGTTTGCTACTATTGATGCCGAAATTAATGCAATATTGTTCAAGCAATAACTAACTCTTGTTTGTAGATATCAAGCCTTTCGTGACACTGTTTCATTGGGACCTTCCACAAGCTCTGGAGGACAGCTATGGAGCCTTTCTCAGCAAAAATATTGTGTATTTAACCTATCCAAATCATTAACTCCTTTATGCATCTATAGCCATATAGGATACCCATTGATTTCATTGAATAACAATTTGCGTGCATTAAGGAGATCTGTTATCTTATACACGCAGGAAAGATTTTGAGGCTTACACTGAAGTGTGCTTTCAAGAGTTTGGCGATCAAGTCAAACACTGGATTACATTAAACGAACCTTATTCCTACGCCGCTGGAGGATATGACAGTGGCACATTTGCACCCGGTCGCCATTGCTCTTCTAATGGAAGTTCAAGCACAGGAAATTCTGCAACAGAACCATATATTGTAGCCCATAACCTCCTCCTTGCTCATGCAGCTGCAGTGCGTGTATACAAGAGCAAGTACCAGGTGATCCACCTTTCTCCCCCAAACCTTTTCTATTCAAAATCACATTCTACCAATTTTAGTATGACAATCTACCATTTTATGTGTAGGCGATGCAGAAGGGATTGCCCGGGATTACATAAGTGAGCAACTGGTTTCTTCCCTATTCAAAATCAAATTATGACCAGAAAGCCGCCCAAAGGGCCATAGATTTTATGTTTGGATGGTAAGAAAACATCTTTTTAAAACATTCTACTAATGCTCATTTCAGGTGCTCGTTCATATGAAATTGACTGGCCATGCAAAACAACAGGTATATGGATCCGATTACAAAAGGGAAATATCCATCAAGCATGAGACAGCTTGTTGGCGAGCGTTTACCCAAATTTTCTGCCCATCAATCTGCCCTGGTGAAAGGTTCATTTGATTTTCTGGGCTTAAATTATTATACAAGCCTCTATGCTTCTGACGTTTCAATGCTACCTAATCCCATGAACACAAGCTATACATTGGATTCTCAAGCTAATTTAACAGGTACACGTCTTTTATTTCTTTCTTTAAAGGACATGAATTGACCTATTCTGGCAATGTTTTATCAAAATTGCACTTAATCTCTCACATGGGTTGCTATGGAAATCTTATCAGCTTGGAGAAATGGGATGCTCATCGGACCAGTGGTAAGGTCTCAGAATTTTCTTAAGAACTATTAAAGAAGCAATATTATGAGTAACGTGGCCAGAGTTTAATTTTAATTGCGGATAATAGGCAGGATCGACTTGGCTTTACGTGTATCCGCGTGGAATAGGAGAGCTGTTGAAGTATATTAATCATACATATGACAATGCACTCATTTTCATCACAGAGAATGGTAAAACATTTTAGAGTGAATTGAACTGGCAAAAACAATTTTTAATGATGCACAGTTAGCTTAAAATTTTGGCTATCCATATACAATAGTGCAATAAAATTTATTGTTGTTATTAGTATTAAAAAAAATGTTATAAAATAAATAAATTTTATTTGTATATTATCAAAGTTATTATTTTTTCAAATTAATAAATTTGAATATATTTTAATTGTGTAGGTATTGACGAAAAAAATGATGATGCATTGTCATTGGCACAAGCTCTTAATGATACTTGGCGAATTGATTTCCATTCAAAACATTTATCATTTGTTCAACAAGCAATAAGGTAAATCTTTGTGAATTTATATATTTTTGTTTTATTTATAGTATTGCATACTAAAACATTATGATGGTTGAATTACATGGCCGGATCCAACATACATGGTTACTTTGCATGGTCTTTGTTAGACAACTTTGAGTGGATAAATGGCTATACAGTTCGATTTGGTCTTCATTACATTGATTATAAGAATAACTTAAATAGATATCCGAAAGCATCAGTTTATTGGTTTAAGAAATTCTTGAAATAAATATATTATAAAGTACACTTTGTGTATCAATAACAAGAGTTATGCTACAACTATAATCCTTCCTAAGGGTTGCAAGGATAATTTGCAAAAGTCATATTTGTATGGAGTTTTTTCTTTTCACGAAGTTGTTCAATCAATGCTTGAACAAATTGTAAAATATAAGAAAATAAAAACTCAATTAATTGTTCAATAATCTTGTCTATTCATCTTCGATTACTATTAAACTGAAGATTGAGACTAATTATTTTTGTAAACAATAAATTTCAATATGCACCATTAACTAATTGTATCATAATCTAGTCACCCATCCTTTATTCGTTTGTCAAAAATAAAGCATGATAGAAGGTTTTAATATAATTCATGTGGTCATGTGCAAGAAATTGGATCCACAAAATATTCAAAAAGTGGAAATATTTTTCCTAATCCTCAAAAATTGTCACAGTTCGAGTGAAAATTTGAAGCACTTACATATTGAATCTTAAAAAATATCAATAATATGAAATTTAGTATTTTGAGTTAGTTTCCAAATATGTAATTTATTCTAATATCAAGATAATACAAATTAATTTTTAATAGGCATGTATAAAAACCAAAGTTTAAAAGTTACTTTTTTGGAACCATATCATGCACGTGTATGGGCACCATAATTTGACCTAAATAAAATTAATTTTCTAATTCCTTTTGGGGAAAGATGTCTTAGAAACTAAAGATTGATGAGAATATTTTTTATAATTTTTTTAAATATATTTTTTTATTAATTTTTGATTAGCCATAATTACTATTTTTAAAAACCACCTTGTACGGACACCATAATTTGACCTAAGCTAATCATTTTAAACAAAATAACTATGTATGGAATTATTTGTAGATTGACATCATATTATTTTTTACAAAAAATAACAAATTAAAATTATTAATAAAATAAAAAATCCTGTCATTTCAAGTTTATGGGCTAGTTTCCTTATAAATTAATAAAAAAATAAAAAACATAATACAATTATAAAAAAATTAATTGTTTGAAAATAGACATCATAATCTATAATGGGTTTTAATTTCATAAATCAATTATGAAAAAAAAAAATCATCAACTATATTGCTAATGTCAATTATTTATCTTGACATTGCCTTAGTCTTTTAGTTGTAGGTTCAAGGCTAAGGGTTGGATTACGAAATATTTTCTAAGCCTAAAACAAATCAAAAATTGCATTGGTATTTCAGTTATTTTAGAATGGGTGCCCACTTTAAAGCGGCTACCTGTTTAGGAATGAAATCCCAATCTAAGACATGGTATCCTGTTCTTAAATGGGTGCCCATTTTTTCCAAAACGAGTACCCGTTCCTATTAGCAAATTTTTTGGTTGAAACTTATCCTCTTCATAGACCCATGTTACAACTGAAAAAAAGTGTTTACATGTACCCAAATAAAGATGAGCCAAGACACTTATGTTGAGAAAATAATAATTTCCATCTACAACTTGTGCTTTAAATTGCACACATAATTAAATAGTTGTATATGGCTAAGATTATTTTACTTTTGTGTATTATTACCCTCATGTACTTGAAACCTATTAATTTGTGTTAGCAAGTATAATTCCTACTATGAGCATGGTCCTAATAATGTCTCAATTTTTTTGGCTATACCAAGATATATTTATCCTAATAAAATAATGAGTGAAAAGAAGAAAGAAATGTGAAAATACTTCCTAAGATAATCTTAGAGGAGAGTATTGTAAAAAAATTATTTCTTTACAATTGTATAAAGAAGAAACAAATAAAAAATAAGAAAACATCATATCAGAGATTTGATTTACATTGATTGTTTTTTGAAAATTTGATTTACTTGATGTATTATTTAGTAAACTAAACATAGATAATATAACACACTTATAGAGATATTATTTACAATAGTATTACTAGCTAGAGATCTAGAGTTATTTTGATAGCATAACAATACCTACAAACTCACTATCAAAAACCCCCATCTCAAGCATCCTATAAATAAGAGAAATAGTACACAAAATAATCAAATGATAATGGCAAAATTATGATCTAAAACCAATAGATAAAGTGGCAGACAAACGATAAGATGATTTCATAGGTTAAAAAATATATTCTTTCCACTTGTCATAAGCATATCATAAGCCATTCACTGATAAAAAATTCTATTTCGGTTTCATTATCTTAAATTAAAATTTTATATGATATGTCATAAAATTCTCCATAAGTTACTCAACAAGTGTAACTCCCTTTTACAACTATTTTTAAGTCTTAGAATTTTTTATATTTCCAATGTAGGAGATAAAACTTTCAAATGACACAACTTTTGATTTGGGAGGCTATTGGGGCCTATTTTTTTAAAATTGTAGAAATAACAAATATTGATGTAAAAGGTATCAAGGGAGGTGATTTTGAGCAAAGTTTGAGAAATTGCCTAAAAATAAAGCTTCACAATTAAGTTTTTATGTTTTATAATTTAAAAAATACATTCTTTATACACTTAAACATTGAGAGATAGGTTGAAACACCTTTCCTAACATTCTCTCACTTGTCAAAAAAATTTAGAGCAAAGTTAGTGCCAACACTTTTGAACTAATTGTTGGTGGTCAAGAAGCTAGCAAGCTCATAGCTCCATCTAAATTGTTGTGTGCTCATTGAATTTGTAAATGTATTTACAATATTTTGAAAAGTACCAACATTCTCTAGCATAACCCTCTCATCCTCTACCATGTCATAAACTAAACAATAATAAAGATCAATATAATTAATCCTCACATGAAAGGTCTTTTTATTTTCCATACATATTTCACCCTAATTGTTAAATATAATTATATCCTAGAATTAGCCTCACACGAAAGGTGAGTTTAATTGTCATATATATTTCACACTAATAGCTAAATATAATTATAATAGCTCCTAGACTAAGCCTCACATATAAGGAAAATTCTTAAATGATTTTTTTATAAGCACATGTGAGTAGATATCATAAACTATGATTCTACAATGGATAAAGCTGTAGACACCTAAATTTGGACACTTAATTTATCCAAATTTATCCCCTTTCATCTAAGCATCCCTTATTTTCATTAATTAAGTAATATCGCTATTATTTAATTAATACCCTTAATTCTTCTAATCCCTAAGATATTTAGTTAATAATTAAATACCTTATCTCTTTAATCCCCCTTTCATCAAATGAATTAAATAAATATGACATTTATTTAATTCCTCACATGTCACATCCTCCATCATTTTCATCTAATCCTAATCCATCTTCTAATCTCATCATTAGAGAGGTGCACATGCCTAATCCTTGATTAGGATGTGTCACATCCGCCAACTTTTGGAAGTTGGCATCTAATCTCTCTTAGCCACCTAACCCTCTTCTAATCCTTCATTAAGTAGCCTAATCAACCTCCCAAGGAATTTTTAATTATTTTTATCCTTCCAAGGAATATTAAAATCCTTTTTTCTCTTCCCCGTGTGATCTTTGACTTGTCACATCAAGTCATATGTGGACTCTTCCCCATGTGATCTTTGACTTGTCACATCAAGTCACATGTGAACTCTTTCCCATGGAATCTTTGACTTGTCACATCAAGTCACATGTGACAAGTTCTTACCTTTTTAGGCGCCTTGTCTTATCCAAGGTATTTTCTACCTCTCCCTTTGGAACCTTTTGTTATCCACAAGATTCCATAATCATGTGAATTTTAAATTCACTTTTTATTCCTCCAAGGAATCTTCTCATCCCCCAAGGTACTTTCAAAGTACTTACATCCTTCTTCCACCTCATGTACCCTCCTTCCACCTCATTTACACATCACCATTTCTAAGCCATCTCACATTCCACATGTCAAGATGTGAGGGCTTGTGAGTCCTCAACTCACCATAGGCTTTCATCTTGACCTTGTTGGATGAATCTCAACCGTTGAATTCTCTAGAGAATTTAACTTCCTCTATAAATACCCCCTTTGTTCTCTCATTTGAGGGGGAGATCATTGTGCTAACAAAAATCTTGCAAATTTTTTATTTGAGCCATACTTAGCTAGAATTTTTAGTTTCTTGCATACAAGATATCATCTTCATCCATTTTCCATCCATATTGCATCTCATTCATACATCTTTTTCCATCAAGAGGAGCATATATCATGTCAACAGTCAAAGGGCCAACCAAAGGAGCAACTTAACAAGGTATTATCGTTCCATCTATTTTGTTAGGTTTAACTTTTGGCCCAATCTTGAGGTGTTAGGTGCTTAGGTGGTTTGTTCCATGTTTTATGTTGCTGCTCATTTATGAGACCACATTTATTCCTGATCACAAAAGCAACCAAAAAATGTGGGTTGGTCATTCAACTAATAACACCACTAAACAAGGTGAATATATATCCATAATTATATATTATACTATCAACATTCCTAGCCCAATTAGAATCCACATATCCATGAGTAGTCACTAAGTGTGAGTCCCATAAAGATCTACCATTATAAAAAAATAGAGTACTTGGAGTACCATGCAAACATCTAACAACCCCATTCATTGCATCTTAATATACTTGTCCAATATTGGCAATGAAATGGTTTAGGAATCAATTTTCTTGGGTTATTTTTGGTCATTTATTATATTTTAAGCTTCCAATAGCAAAAATTATAAGATACTCTTTTTATTTCTTCTATCTCACGAGGATAACTCAAACACTGCTTAGTTGATAAATTAGTACCCATTGAAATAATATCATCCAAAGGTCTATAAGATAACATGTTCACCATTGAGTTCACATAATTACTTTGACCCAATAAAATAATTTTATTAGCTCTATCTCTTTTAATAATCGTCCCCAAGATGAATCTATCCATCCCTAATTCCATCTCAAATTACACTATAAGCTAAGGCTTTAATTTATAAGTCATTCCCTTCCTTTTACTGAAAAAATATTCTAACCATATAATGCAATGATAAAGGAAAATCTCTCCATCTTATAGTAGATGTAATGATCTATTAGAGTTGATAGTGAAACCAATAGCTCCTATAAATCACCTACAACCAACATGCCTATAACATGAAGAGACAAAAAAATAGAAAAATGATTGTGCTATGACACCCTGAGAAGAGAATTGATATAGAAAATAATTTTGATATGAATCTTTATTGATTGAATATGGATTAACGAATGATTACAATGTATAATAATGAGATCTTAAGGTATGTGTAGGATCATGATGGGCCAAAAAGTGGCAATGTGAAAAAAAATTGTTTTGCATCGACCAAAAAATGCAAAAATCTCGAGTTGACTTTTTTTGGCTTAGGTGTCAGTACATTGCTCCAAAGCAATGCCTAATGCAAGAATTACGTATCAGATATTGGATCCAAATCAGATATCCAATTTGAATAAGATGGATCGGATATAAATACATATCAGGGGCCTTTTAAAATCATTTCAAGCATTTTAAAGAGTTGAGAGTGCACAGTGAGAGCGACGTTTGGAAATTAGATATTCGATTTGAGTAGATATCCAATTTCTAGGGTAAGATTTTGGTTGTTTTTTTTGTTTTAATCAATTTTTCTATTAGTTATGTATAATTTTAAGTAGTTTTTTTATGGATTTTTATTAAAAACTAGGGTTTTATTTATTTATTTATATTAAAAACTTGAGTTTACAATGGATTTTTATTAAAAACTAATGTTTATTATGGATTTATATTAAAAACTAGTGTTGTTTATGGATTTTTATTAAAAACTAGGGTTTTTTCACAATAATTTCATTTATATTGTGTAATTTCAATTAAATTAATTAGTTTTTAACTTTAATCAGGTATTATGGTTGAGAATGAAAATGCACAAATGCAAAACGCTCCACCACCTTCACACTCATCAATTGAAGACTTAATCGGTGAAAAATTGGAGCAATTGAGGGGCATTTGTGATGTTTATAAGAAAATCCCTCAATTATCCTAGATGACAAACACATTGAAGGAAATGATTAAAAATATAGAAACCCTCTCCACCCAAAATAATGCCTTTCTTTTGTGGCAAGAAACCATGAGGGAATATTACTCCTATAGATTGTCTTACATTGATGTGAAAGATCTCCAAATAACAAAAGCCCCAATAGCCTCTTTATATGTTAACCTCTGCACTGGTTTTCCAGTTAATGTTAATAAACCAAAAAATTCTATAAAATGGTGCATGAATAAGGACATTGTAGATAACTTTTTGGATCGTTGGTTTATGAATTTTGATAAACCACCCAACAACAATAGTAATATACCATTTTATGTTATTAAAATATTATACACTCAGTTTGTGTTAGGGAATTATGTCAATTAATTTGACATTAAACCCTTCCAAGGCGTCAGTGGAGGTATGCCCCAAGATAGACCAGGGGCAGTTAGAGTAGTCCAATGCCCATATGTTCCATCTCCTCCCCTTCCCCTATCACCTCCAGTACATCATCTAGATATTATCAAGGATGCAATCACACAAACTATTCAAGCTATTCACTCTTTGAGTGGTCTTTTGGTTTCCCATATTTCTACAGTAGCTCAACCACATTCTAGTGATGTTGGCAATGGGGGTATGTATAGGATCATCATGGAAAAAACAAGCCCTTAAGTGGCAAAAAATTCAGAAAAATTAGAGTTAGGCAACTTGACGTAAAAATTTGAATAAGTTATCTATATTATTTCAAAAATATGTAAGAATAGAATTTGTAGCAAATTGAATGTAGTTTCTAAACTACTAGGTTTATTTAAAAAAAAAAATCTATTTCGTGAAAATTTTAAATTTCAATGCAGTAGTACTTAAATTTCAGGGAAAAAATAAGAAGTAAATGTCTGTCTGACCACCCTAACCACGATAAAATGATAATATTTTCTAATAAGATTTTAGATATAAGTAGAGGACTCATGTCTAGATGTGATGCATATTTTTTGTAATTTTTTTCCAAGTAAATAATTAATTATGAATTTTTAATTACAAATTTTAAAAAATATGAAGACTCGTATGTTTGAGCACCTTAACTTGGTCAAAACTTCATGAAATTCATATTATTTTTAATCCTATAGTATGTGAATCATAGAATGTGATGCATGTTTTGGATTCAAAAAATGTGATACTATTTGAAAGCTATAGATGTTTTTCAATCAACCTATCAATCAGGACTTCAGTCATAATTCAAGTAGAAAATGAATAATAAATATTTATTAAATTCAAAGTAAAGCATAATTTATATTGGTGGAAAGCTGAGAATCTCCTTTAAAAACCCTTTTTGTTTCATCAATTTTGGGTAAAAATAAAATTCATCAGCCACATACCCTACACATACCCATCATATCGCCACTTTTTGGCCCATCATGATCCTGCACATACGCATGGATTGAGTGTTGCTACATCATGCTCCTTAGGTCCACATATTTGTGTGTCACATACTTGCACTATGTGCCACTAGATATGCTTGGGTCCTCTTGTAGAGCCCATTGAGCATCCCTTGGAAACTTCTGATTATGACATCTAGGATGTGGACATTATAGGAGATCAAACACAAGGGAGTGGAGCACACCCTTCAGAGTCCTCTCCTACTAGAGAAGGGGATGTTGGAATAGTTACACAGGTAAGATTTAAGTTGTAAATCCATAACATGCATTTGTTTTTAAATGAATATTAATAAGAGATAAGATCAAGTACTAATATTTATTTACATGGTCTATTTAAAAGTTGATGTATGAGGAGGAGCTCACATAGGTGACTGATAGCACCATTAGGGACATTTCATTTGGCCTCGACACACATACAGTATACATTTTTGCACTCAATCATTTACATTTTTTTATTATATACTTGTTTGTCATTTGAATTGTCATTAATGAAATTATATATTAACTTATATGTTTATCTTATTTTCCTCTTTTAGAAAACACCTAGTGCGAGCGAGGTGCAATGCTGTCTAGACTATGGAGGCGCAATGTTAGATAAGGGAAAGGTAATTGAACTCAAATTTGATTGAATTAATATTTTTAAGATCTTGTATTGATTATACATACATCGACATAGATTTGTAGTTTCATATGTACTTGTAATTTTTATGTATAAAAAGTTATGAGATATACATCATTGTTGACAAGTGTCACAATGCCTGAACGAGTAGGTATTGGAACACCTCAAAGAGTAGGTGTTGAAACACATCAAGGAGGAGGCGTCGAAACACCTAAAGGAGAAAGAAAATGATCAACCTAAAGAGGTATGTGTTTATTTTATTTTTTGTTTGGTAAATACGTTCCTA
>VDFB02000003.1:500785373-500876573 GCA_007258455.2 Sequoia sempervirens | reverse complement strand
GGTATACATGGTTAATGGTAGAGGGTAGAGGTTTTAAGGGTTTAGGGTTTAAAGGTTAAGGGTTTAGGGTTAATGGTAGAGGGAGAGAGTTAGAGGGAGTGAGCAAGAGAGAGAGAGATCCTAGGAGAGGTTAGGAGAGAGACTCAAGGAGAGAGCAGAGGGTAGAAGGAGAGATAGGAGTGATTGAGTGAGAGACTTGGGAGAGAGAGGGAGAGAGAGAGAGAGGGAGATGGGGTTAGGAGAGAGAGACTTGAAGGAGAGAGTAGAGGGTAGAAGGGAGAGAGATAGGAGTGATTGAGTGAGAGACTTGGGAGAGAGAGGGAGAGAGAGAGAGAGGGAAAGAGATAATATTTAAATATTATACATAATAATATAATATATTATATATTAAATACATAATTCAGTAAGAGATTATATAAATTGTATATTATATATTGCATTATAAACTATATTTTATATTATATATTAAAAATTATAAACTTTATTGCATTTTTGAAATCATATATTATAAATTGTATAACATTTTTTAAACTCATATCTAAAACATATAGGATATCCAATTCAAATCGAATAATTGGATATCGGATTTGAATCGGATATCCGATATGTCTGACACAAAATTTAATGCCTAGGTATTAGTCTCAGGCTTGCTTTGGAATTTGGTTCGGACCTACCAATCCTAAGAAGTCAACACAAAAAATGTGTTTAACAACTTACCTTGCTTTTCCAGACTTCACCCATTTAGCTAATGACTTTTTTTTACCCAAAATTGATGAAATGAAAAGGGTTTGTAAAGGAGCTTCTCAGATTTCCACCAATATAAATTATACTTTACTTTGAATCTAATAAATTATTATTATTTATTTTTTATTAGAATTACGTCTAAAGTCCTAATTGATAGGCTGATTGAAAAACATCTATAACTTTCAAACAGTATAACATTTTCTAAATCCAAAACATGTGTCACATTCTATGCTTTGCATACTATAGGATTAAAAAAAATGAATTTCATGAAGTTTTGACCAAGTTAAGGTGGTCAGACATATGAGTTTTTATATTTTTAAAAAATTGTAATAAAAATTCATAATTAATTATTTACTTGGAAAAAAATTACAAAAAAATATCCATCACATCTGGACATGAGTCCTCTACTTATATCTAAAATTTTATAAAAAAATGTTATCATTTTATTATGGTTAGGGTGGTCAAACAGACACCCACTTCTTGTTTTTTCCTTGAAATTTAAGTACTATTGCATTGAAATTTCAAATTTTCACCAAATAGATTTTTTTTTTTTTAAATAAACCTTGTAGTTTAGAAACTACATTCAATTTACCACAAATTCTTTTCTTACATATTGTTTCAATAATATAGATAACTTATTCAAATTTATATGTCAAGTTGGTTAACTTTAATTTTTCTGAATTGTCATTGCCAGTTAAGGGCCTATTTTTTCCATGATGATCCTGCACATGCCCCTTATATAAAAAATATAAGTGTGCTGAACAAGACAACTGAAAGAGGGGGTGAATCTGTTGTCACAAATTTCAATTTTATAATATTCACCAAAACTTAGATCAATCACAATTCTTAACTCTGATAAAATGATTAAACATTAAATGGAAGTGTGGAATCTAAAAACCATCACACAAACATAGTAACACTAGATTTACGTGGAAAACCCAATGAGGGAAAAACTAGGGTGAGGATTAACTCACACTATAGAGAATATCAAAACCAATTACAAAAGGCTGACTGCTTGAGAAAAAGGCTCACTACCAAAACAAGGACTCGTCTAGATCAGGGCTCACTGTCCAACAGAGCTAAGAACACAAAGGGATCACTGTCACAAAGATTCAAAGAAGATAGAAGAGATATATTACAAAGAGAAGACAATCTCAATGAAATAGAGAAATCCATCTTAGTTTTCTCAACCACTTGCAAACATGCATGAATGATAGAGTCCACCTTCAGCTCACTGCATCCAGAAACTCAACATTTAGACTTTGCACTAATCTTCCACACTCACATTACATTCTCCACTTGATTCGCACCTACTTCACATCTATCTACTCTATTTCTTTGCACTTATCTCTTTGTCCTACTTTCACCACTAGCTTATCATGTATTTATACCATCTTCAACTTTTAAACATGTCCAAAGTTAGCCATCCATCATTAAATTCAAATTCGGTCTATGCCAAAACATCCTAGGGTGGAATTAGAATGAGTTCAACCCAAACACACACTTGATGAGGACCCAAATAGGTCCCAACACACTTCATCAATTTTGAAGGTAGTGTTTAGCACAAGATCATCCAAACTAGTGTAAAACACAGAACAATTAAGCACGATCCTTATAGATGCTGAAATTATATTCAACATTATCATAAAAATTAACTCTAGATCCACAATTCATAAGACTTAACCATGGAGAAATTTTGGCTAACAACATTTGTCCTAGACCTCAGCTAGATACACACAAAACCATAGTTCACAATTGGTGAACACAACTCGCACTATACAATGAATCAAAAATAAAGAATTTGGATATACCAACTTCCAACAACCATGATCAACATGTCTAAACCACACACACATAGAAGAAAATCTTAGAAAAAAACCCAAAACAACCACTGAACACCTGCAATCTTCCTTCAATATAATTTTCTCTACATCCTCAACATATACAACCAATAACCTGCATCCATGGCATTAATGACAACAGCAACCAGTTGATAACCAATTAACTAGTTGACATCAATGACAACACCTTGAAACAACTTCTTCATACTTGCAACAATCTCCCCCTTTTTCATTGATGGCAACACATGATGTGAAAAACCATCAAAGACAACATACTATCTCTGAACATACTTCTAATGATTTTTCTTTTTGTTTCTCCCCCTTAGTAGATAATCTTTTTCATTTTACATCTTTATCTTTTTGCATCTCTCTCATCTCCCCCTTTGAAATCAATGGCAAAGTAAAAAGATGTTTTACATTGATTTCTCCTTTGTCATTAGAAATAGAATACTCTCTCAATGACAACACATGACACTACCTACTCACCCTGAGAGGTAGCCACCAAAACATTAGTCCAAAAGAAAGGTAGATCCATAGATCCACTGGACTAATGCATCTCCATATGCATCTAGTTCAAGAAAGGAGGGGAAATGACACCTAATTTTTCTCAGAGATACTTAAAAGTATCTTTAGGAAGAGCCTTCATGAAAATATCAACAATCCAGGATCCTTCGTATGGACATAATCAAGCTTTACTTCATTCTCCACAACCTTCTCTCTCAAGAAATTATATCTGATAGATATATGCTTTTTCCTCGAGGGCATCACTAGATTCATTGAAATGTTAATTGCACTTGTGTTATCACAGAAGATAGAAATAGGGTCATTATACACAATTGTGATATCTTTCAATGCTTGTTTCATCCATATAACTTGTGTACAGCAAGATACAACAACAATATACTCAACTTCAATAGTAGATAGGGAAACAAAATCTTGCATTTTACTCAACCATGCCACCAATCTACAACCAAGAAAGAATGCACCACCACTTGTACTTTTCCTATCATCTACACATCCAACCCAATCTACATCTGTATAATAACTTAGTGTAAAGTCACTATCTTTAGGATACAAAAACCCATAATCCATAGTGCCATTCAAATATTTTAATATTCTTTTAACAACAACAACATGTGTTTCTTTAGGATCTTCTTGAAATCTAGCCACAAGATAGATAACATGCATAATGTTTGGTCTAGTAGAAATTGAATGTACAATAGTCCACCAATCATAGATTTATACTTGCTTTGATCAACCTTAGGTGAATCATCATCTTTACCTAATTTGCAACCAGTCACCATAGGAGTGCATACCGGTTTGGAACCATCCATCCCAAAATTCTTCAACATCTCTCTTGCATACTTAGACTATGAAATAAAGATTCCTTTCTCTATTTGATTAATTTGCATCCCAAGAAAGAAATTCATCTCTCTAAACATAAACATTTCAAACTCTTTTTTCATCCCTTCCGCAAACATTTTACACATAGTTTCATTTCATCCAAAAATAATGTCATCAACATATACAACCACAATCAATATTTTGTCATTCTGAACTTTAAAGTATAGGTTACTATCCGTCGTACCTTTGTTGAAACATTGTTGAATCAAATACCTGTCTAATCTTGCATACCAAGCTCTAGGAGCTTGCTTCAAACTATATAAAACTTACTCCAATCTATAGACCATATCCAGTTGATGTGACAAATGAAAACCTTTTGATTATTCCATGTAGACTTCTTCTTCTAGCTCACCATTAAAAAATGCAGACTTGACATCTATCTGATAGAATTTGAAATCTCTATGAGCAGGAAACACTAAAAAAAAATTGAGCTTCCATTCTTGCCACTAGAGAAAAAATACCCTAAAATTCTACGCTTTCTACATGTAACCCTTACACATAAGCCTTGCTTTGTTTCTGACCACTTCTCCATTTTCATTCAACTTATTTATGAATACCCACTTTGATCCATAATGTTTTTGTCTTTCAATCTTAGGAACAATTCCCAAGTTTGATTCTTCTCAATTTGCATAAGTTCTTCCTTCATTGCTTCCATCCAATGCTCATGTTTACATGCTTCACTTATAGTCTTCGGTTCAATCTCAAAAAGTAAAACACGGATTTACTTCACCAGTAGCAACTCTACTTCTTGTCAAGACTCCTTTTGTCTTCTCTCCAATGATATTATTTTATGAATGATTATTTTGCACATATCTAGGTATCTTAGGTGACACTACCAAAGCTTCTTCTTCTTTTTCCACTTCTTCATTATGCTTCTCTTGCTCATCCTTTTCCTGCTCTTCCATAATTTCTTCAATTCTTACACAATCAGGTTCATTAGATACATATGCATCAATATCAATTGAATTATTCATTGCTTCATCAACTTTGACATTTGAGCTTTGTACAATCTTCCTTAGTCTTTTGTTAAAACATCTGTAAGACTTGCAAAATATTCAAGAAAAATTCCTTCATCACTTCTTGCATCAAACTTTCCTAAATTTTCTTCATCCCTTCTGATATAACATTTTCTTCCAAATCTCTTTAGATATTTAATAGTAGGAATTCTTCCACACCATAGCTCAAAGGGGGTCTTTGTATTGTTTTCTCTTGCTTGAACTCAATTTAATACATAAATAGAAGTGTGAATAGATTCTCTCCACTAAAATTCTAATAAAATTGCCTCAGTAATCATTGATCTTACAACCTCTTGAACTATTATATTCTTGCTTTCAACAACTCCATTCTGCTAAGGAGTTCTGCGAGTAGATAACTGTCTTTTTATTCCATGTACTTCACAAAACATATTGACCTCATGGGAAGTGAATTTACCACCTCTATTAGACCTTAATAATTTTATCTTCAAATTTACTTCATTTTCAACCATAGCTTTGAATGTTTTGAATCTATCTAATGCATCTAATTTCTCTCTAAGAAATGTAACCCATGTATATCTAGAATAATCATCAATCAAAAGTGTAAAGTACCTTTCACCTTGTAGGATTATCACTCTTGTAGGACCACATAGATATGTATGAATTAAATCCATTAGTCCAGTAGTATATTGTTCCTTTGATCTGTAATGATTTCTTGTTTTCTTCCCAAACTAACAATTCCTACAAATAGCATTAACAAGATTTGTAATTCTTAGTAAATCTCTCATGACCTGAACTGAACTAGTCCTTTTCAAGTTATCAAAATTCATATGAAACATTCTCTAATGCCACAAAAAACTGTCAATAATTTGAGTCATAAAGCATTTTCCATTAGCACTGTTAAGTTATTAGATATTTCCTTCATATATTTCTTTCCTGCAACAATCACTATTCTGGATCCTTTCGTGATCACACATCTTTCATCCTCAAATACAAGATTATATCCTTTACTACACATCTTCCCAACACTCAAAATATTATGCCTTAAACCCTTAACATAATAGACATCATCAGTATTTTCAAGTTTAACACCAATATCATCTCCAAACATAACTAATATCATCTCCAAAAATAACTAATCCATCATCATAATTTTCAAGTTTAACAAACTTACTCTTATCACCATTCACGTGATGTGAACAATCACTATCAACAACCCAATAGTTATTTTCATGTTTAGCATGTAGGGAAGAGATTATAGTACCTTCATTTTTCTCCTTCTTTGGAGGGCATTCCTTCACCTGTTTTCAGAATTAGCAGAAGTAGGTTCATCTTTTATAGCCAAGAGCAAGAATTCATTGTCATTAGGATCTCCATAATTATATTCCTCATCAGATATACTAGCATCCTCATTCACATAATATGCTTTATTGATCTTCTTACCTTTATTTTCTTTCTCATATCTTTTTTTATTCCTCTTAGCTCTTTCTAGAAACCTTGTAGCATAATGACCTATTTCTCCACAACTAAAGCATTTAAAGGGTAACTTACCTTAATACTTGCTAGAGCCTTTCTTCACCTTTCTCACAAAGTTAGTTTCTTGTTCAATATTTTCTTCATCTAGATCTTCAGCTTTCATAGCCTTAAAAGCAGTATCTGATTTGGATCCATTTCTCAAATTTGGCTTTCTCATCTCATTTGATGTCAGAGTTCCCAATAACTGATCTTTAGTATAATTCTTGTAATTTATTTGTTACAAAATAGCACATAAGCTTTAACATTCTCATCTTCATGGACATATGTAGGAACTCAAACTATATCTCCAAATTCAGCATTTTTTCCTCTTTGACCCTTTCATCACTTTCATTTCCTTTCCTAGAGCATTCCAGACTTCCTTACCAGTATTCAGATTTTGAACTTTAATCAACTTGGAATGTACAAGACTATTCTTCAAAATGTACTTTTCCTTATTGTTCGCTTCATGTCCCTTGATCTCATCAGCTATAATTAGACCATAAGCAGGAGGAGTGTAAGGATTCTTGTAAGATTTCTCCACATCATATTCATAATACTCTAGATACTCTTCCATCAGTATTTTCTAAATAGCATAGTTAGTTCCATCAAACCTCAGATAAACATGAGTGAATTTTCCAGCCATCTGAGACCTTCCTTAAGAAGTTAATCTCTTCTCCAAGGAACCAAGATCTAATACCCATTGTTGAACAAGATAACTGAGAGGGTGACTGAATCAGTTGTCACAAATTTCACTTTTATAATAGGGTATGTGCAGGATCATGATGGGCCAAAAAGTGGCAATATGATGGGTATGTGGCTAAAGAGATTATAGTACCTTCATTTTTCTCCTTCTTTGGAGGGCATTCCTTCACCTATTTTCAGAATTAGCAGAAGTAGGTTCATCTTTTATAGCCAAGAGCAAGAATTCATTGTCATTAGGATCTCCATAATTATATTCCTCATCAAATATACTAGCATCCTCATTCACATAATATGCTTTATTGATCTTCTTACCTTTATTTTCTTTTTCATATCTTTTTTTATTCCTCTTAGCTCTTTCTAGAAACCTTGTAGCATAATGACCTATTTCTCCACAACTAAAGCATTTAAAGGGTAACTTACCTTAATACTTGCTAGAGCCTTTCTTCACCTTTCTCACAAAGTTAGTTTCTTGTTCAATATTTTCTTCATCTAGATCTTCAGCTTTCATAGCCTTAAAAGCAGTATCTGATTTGGATCCATTTCTCAAATTTGGCTTTCTCATCTCATTTGATGTCAGAGTTCCCAATAACTGATCTTTAGTATAATTCTTGTAATTTATTTGTTACAAAATAGCACATAAGCTTTAACATTCTCATCTTCAAACATATGTAGGAACTCAAACTATATCTCCAAATTCTGCATTTTTTCCTCTTTGACCCTTTCGTCACTTTCATTTCCTTTCCTAGAGCATCCTACACTTCCTTACCAGTCTTCAAATTTTGAACTTTAATCAACTTGGAATGTACAAGACTATTCTTCAAAATGTACTTTTCCTTATTGTTCGCTTCATGTCCCTTGATCTCATCAGCTATAATTAGACCATAAGCAGGAGGAGTGTAAGGATTCTTGTAAGATTTCTCCACATCATATCCATAATACTCTAGATACTCTTCCATCAGTATTTTCCAGATAGCATAATTAGTTCCATCAAACCTCGGATAAACATGAGTGAATTTTCCAACCATCTGAGACCTTCCTTAAGAAGTTAATCTCTTCTCCAAGGAACCAAGATCTAATACCCATTGTTGAACAAGATAACTGAGAGGGTGACTGAATCAGTTGTCACAAATTTCACTTTTATAATAGGGTATGTGCAGGATCATGATGGGGCAAAAAGTGGCAATATGATGGGTATGTCGCTGACGACTTTTTTTTAACCCAAAATTGATGAAACAAAAAGGGTTTTTTAAGGAGATTCTTAGCTTTCCACCAATATAAATTATGCTTTATTTGAATTTAATAAGTAATTATTATTCATTTTCTATTTGAATTACGACTAAAGTCCTAATTGATAGGCTAATTGAAAAATATCTATAGCTTTCAAACAATATCACATTTTTTGAATCCAAAACATATGTCACATTCTATGCTTCACGTACTATAGGATTAAAAATAAAAAATGAATTTCATGAAGTTTTGACCAAGTTAAGGTGGTTAGACATACAAGTTTTTATATTTTTTAAAATTTGTAATAAAAATTCATAATTAATTATTTACTTGGAAAAAATTACAAAAAAATATGCATCACATCAAAACATGAGTCCTCTACTTATATTTAAAATATTATAAAAAAATATTATCATTTTATTGTGGTTAGGGTGGTCAGACAGACACCTACTTATTTTTTCCCTGAAATTTAAGTACTACTGCATTTAAATTTCAAATTTTCACCAAATATATATATATTTTTAAACAAACCTAGTAGTTTAGAAACTACATTAAATTTTCTATAGATTCTATTCTTACATATTTTTAAAATAATATAGATAACTTATTCAAATTTTTATGTCAGGTTGCCTAACTTTGATTTTTCTAAATTTTTTGCCACTTAAGGGCCTATTTTTTTCCATGATGATCCTACACATACCCAATATTCACCAAAACTTAGATCAATCATAATTCTTAACTCTGCTAAAATTATTAAACATTAGATGCAAGTGAAAAAACTAAAAAACATCATAGAAACACAGTAACACCATATTTACATGGAAAACCCAATGAGGGAAAAACTAGGGTGAGGATTAACTCACACTATGGAGAATATCAAAACTGATTACAAAAGGATCACTACCAAAACAAGCACTCGTTGTCTGGATCAAGACTCACTGTCCAATAGGGCTAAACACCTAGAGGGCTCACTGCCACATAGATAAAAAGAAGATAGAAGAGATATGCTATAGAGAGAAGACAATCTCAATGGAACAAAGAAATCCACCACATTTTTCTCAACCACTTGCAAACATGCATGAATGATAGAGTCCACCTTTACCTCACTCCATCTAGAAACTCAACATTTAGACTTCACACTGATCTACCACACTCACATTACATTCATCCACTTGATTTGCACCTTCTTTGCATCTATCTACTCTATTTATTTGCACTTATCTCTTTTTCCTAATTTCACCACTAACTCATCCTATATTTATACCATCTTCAACTTTGAAGCATGTCCAAAGTCAACCATCCATCATTAAATTCAAATTAGGTTCAAGGAACCAAAAAATCCTAGGGTGGAATTAGAATGAGGGCGACCTAAACACACACTTGATGAGGACCCAAATAGGTCTCAACATTCTTCATCAATTTCAAAGGTAGTGTTTAACACAAGGTCGACCAAACTAGTGTAAAACACATAGAACAATTAAGCACAATCCTTCTAGATACCGATATTATCTTCAACATGATCATAAAGACTTAACTCTAGAACCACAAGTCATAAACGTAACCAAAGAGAAATCTGGAACAAGAACATTTCTCCCAGACCTCAGTTGGATACACAAAAAACCACAGTTCACAACTGGTTAACATAACTCACATTGTATAATGAATTGGAAACAAAAAAATTGGATATAGCAGCTTCCAACAACCATGATCAACTATCTGAATCATGCACACATAGAGACAAATCTTGGACTAAAACCCAAAGCAATTATTGAACACCTGCAATCTTTCTTCAATACAATTTTATCAATATCCTCGACATATACAACCAATAACCTACATCCATGAAATTAATGAGAACAACAACCAGTTGATAACCAATTGATCAATTGACATCAATGAAAACACCTTGCAACAAATTCTTCATACAAGTTGTAACAAAGTGAATATTAAATTAGATAACGACAAGTTTCCTAATCATATGCTATTAGAGAACATGACCTAGAAATAGAAAAAAATCTTAATTTTAGTTTAAGTTATATAAATAAAAAGGACATAATATTTATTTAATAATTAATTAATTTTTTATTTATTTATTTTCAAAAGTGGCAAGCCACTATATATTTCTATTATGGGTATGTGCAGGATCATCATGGAAAAAATAGGCCCTTAAGTGGCAAAAAAATTAGAAAAATCAGAGTTAGGCAACTTCACATAAAAATTTGAATAAGTTGTCTATATTATTTCAAAAATGTGTAAGAATAGAATCTGTAGAAAATTGAATGTAGTTTCTAAACTACTAGGTATGTTTAAAAACAAAAAAATCTATTTGGTGATTTTTTTTAATTTCAATGCAGTGGTACTTAAATTTCAAGGAAAAAATGAGAAGTAGGTCTCTATCTGACCACCATAACCACAATAAAATGATAATATTTTTTTTTAATATTTTAGATATAAGTAGATGACTCATGCCCCGATGTGATGCATATTTTTTTGTAATTTTTTCCAAGCAAATAATTAATTATTATTTTTTTATTACAAATTTTTAAAAAATATAAAACTTGTATGTCTGACCACCTTTACTTGGTCAAAACTTCATGAAATTCAATTTTTCTTTTTTTAATCCTATAGTATGTGAAGCATAAAATGTGACACATGTTTTGGATTGAAAAAATGTGATACCATTTGAAAGCTATAGATGCTTTTCAATTAGCCTATGAATTAGGACTTGAGTCATAATTTGAATAGAAAATGAATAATAATTACTTGTTAAATTCAAAGTAAAGCATAATTTATATCGGTGGAAAGTTGAGAATCTCCTTTAAAAACCCTTTTGGTTCCATCAATTTTGGGTAAAAAAATAGTCGTCAGCCACATACCCATCATATTGCCACTTTTTGGCCCATCATGATCCTGCACATACCCTTATATTATAATATATTTTACATAATCTTGGTTCAAGCGAGCATACCATTAGGAAAGAACTAGGAGAAGAAAACCTTTGGTTATAGCTCAAGAAAATACAAAATTTTCCTACAATTTGCTACCCCAACCAAAAAATATCACTTTTGCATTTGTAGACAATATCCTTCTTTACAATGTGAATTGATAACCCCTACTACATATCAAAATTAACCCTTCGTAGATAATTTGTAACACCCATCCCTTTACATAAATCCCTCTTTACAATGTGAACTGATAACCCCTACTACATATCAAAATTAACCCTTTGTAGATACATTTGTAACACCCATCCCTTTACATATATGATATGATTCCCAATACCTACTAACAGATCCACAAATTCGATGACTGATTACTTAAGACTCCTGAGGGCTATACAGAAAAAGATTGAAAAAACTTAGTAAGAAGATGATTAATTTAGCACCCCCTTAAATTAAACATGAGAAGAAGCTAAAATCCTAATGATGAATGAAAGAATGGATGAATGAGTGGATCTTGGCTACATGGCTTGACAAGGAACTCATTTATATAAACAAATGAATCTCTCCTAACTCAAAAATGACAATACCTCATGGAAAAAAGTCATCTCCAAAAGAGAGAAAAATAAATAAACGTACTCCTTGGAGAACTTGATATGACCCCCTAAGGACTTATATTTTCACAAGTACAATAGATGTCCCACTAAAAGGAGAGAAAATATGGGAATATGAATCCCCCATAAAGAAGTAGCTCTTGTGCTAATGATGAAATCCAAAAGCTAAAATATAATTGATTGCTTAAAAAAAATTTCTCCCATTACAAGGAAAAAAATACACGAGCGATAGGAGAAGAAATTCCCACAAGTTGGATAAATAGGAAATCCAAATAAAAATGTGTTGAAAGAATGAAGAAGGAACCCTTTGATGTCTTGTCATTGATACCAACATTATTTGTTGATAGTTTCTATCCAGGATCTAGTAAACAAGTTTTGTGACACTTTGATATGATAATTTGGTCTGAATTTTCTCATGTTATAATATTGGCTTATGTGGTTATAGTATGTTGTATAGGACTACTAAATACATCTATGTTCCAAATTTCACTTATTTTGGTCAACTAGGTTGAAAGTTACAAATGACAGAAGTTTGAAAAATTGTATTTTGGCTTATACAGTGCAAAATGACATGAGTTATCTAGTTTGTATTCCTCTAGTGTTTGGATTCAGACTCTATAATTTTTGGGAGATGGTTTACAGGTGTCAGTGCTACATATATTCTAGATAGAACATGCTTATATGACCATATGAATGATTGATGCTGGTTTGATTGGCTCATTCTTTGATTAATTCTAATCCCTGGCCAATCTTATACTTGAATTTGTGCAAAGAAGTTTAATATGTATTGTGTGTTGACTTTTTATTGATCTCAAGATTTTTCATTGATATCAATTGATGTTTTTGGTACTTGATATTGATGTAACATGAAGGAGAGGTTGACATGAATGAAAGGTTGATGTCAAAGAGATGTTTTTCAAAGATACTTGGTTTGACATGAAGGAAAGGTTGATTTCAAATTGATATATTCTTCTTCAAAGTACATATTCTTTGCAAATGTCAAAGTCACCATGCTTTGCATCTAGAACTCATGGGCTCTATTAGAGATCTAAATTCAATCATAGGTGCACAATTCATTAAGGGTTTGACATGGTTTAGGGTTTAATCATTGGGTAACATGTTTGCTTTAAAACCCTAAATAAATTTTATTGTGCAAAGTTAATAGAAAATTCACTTTTTTCTATGTTTGGAAAGTGACTGGTGATACAAGGTTAAAGGAAGTTTAAGTAAAACTTAAGGGGGTTAATTTCATTGGTAATTGAACCCTCTACAAGTTCTTGAAAAGTTAACATTTTTTGTTCGAATGATCAAAGAAAGATCAATGATCATCATTCAATTATATTCTAGCAGGTTTTGAAGAATCAAGGGTTTATATTTAAATTTTTTGAATGGTTATTTCTAGAAGGTTGAGCTTTGATAGGAAGTTTGGCAGTCGCTATATTCAGCTCTATTTTGTAACTATTTGAATATTGAAAGATCAATGGGTACTTTGATGGTGCCAAATTTGAGATAAACATCCTAGATTAAAAGACCTTTTGTATTCGAATGGTCATGAGCTTTGGATTGGGTTTTTATATGAATTTGGTATTTTGGTGACAAGTGAATGTATGTCTTTTAAAGGAAAAATAATGAAAAGAAAATATAATTAGTTTTTCCTTCTACAATTCAAGATGGTGTTGTTTTTATCAAAGCATGATGATAGCAAGTGGAGTCAGTAAATTTACAGAGTTGTGAGTTTTAGAATGTTGTTATAATGCTTTGATAAGTGTGAACAAGTGTGTGGAAGCTTGTGTTTTGTGAGAAGGTTTGAAAGACAGTAATAACATGGTTTTGTGTGAGGAAGTTTTGAATAAAAGAAGCCACTGCATTATTATGTTCATTGCATGTGTGTTATGCATTGGAAATTTAGTGACCATTGTTTGAGATCTTGAATTATGTTGGAATTATAAATCATAACAGGGAAATGATCTAGTAAAGTTTTCTTTGTTTCCTTGCAACTCAAAGAAGGTGCAGTCAAGATGAGAGTAGATGATTGAAGAAAATCCTTAATGTTTTTTTGTTCATTATTCATTTCTATCTGCTTATTGTATTTGATGTGTTGAGGGGAGTCTTGGTAAGGTGTTTTGTTTATTTTTGGAAAAGGGTATGTGGTTTTGAATGTGAAATAGAAAAGATTAGATGCAATTTTAAGATTATGATTGTGATATGGATGAATAAGGGAGATGAATTTTGTTGAAGAACTAATGTAGAGATAGAGCAATGAATTGTATGGAAACAGAGTAACCCTCTAGTTTTTTTCTTATTAATTCTTAAGTGTGGTAAGATTACTAGTGAGGCATACTAGATTTCTAGTGAGGGAAATTGGGTTGCCATTGAGGAAAATTGAGAAGACAATGAGGAAGACTGAGTAGCCAGTGAGGTAGATTGAGTAGCTAGTGAGGCTTTTCCACTAAGGAATAGAGTGTAGCCGATGAGGCATGCAATATGTATTCAACATGTTTTTAGCCATTGAGGCTTAATGAAGAAAAGTTTCAGAGTGGTTTTTCACCCTTTTAGGGTTTTCCACTCATAAAACATATGTTATGTTTTTCTCTTTGTGGTGTGCTTTATTATGCTTCATTAATCATCTCTGATTTAGGTATTATATTCATATTTTCATATGTTTTGTACATATAATATCTAGATTGTTTGAATTATTTTCAATAGGGCCTCTTTGAATAATCAAGTGAGTGAAGTTTTGAAATTGGGTTTTTCTTTTGACCACTGATTCACCCCCCTCTCAGTGGTCCTATACTCAAACGAGTTGTATTAGAGCCTTGGGTTCCTTGCACAAGTTTAATCAACTTGGAAGATCTTGGTAGTGGAGTACTTATCATGGCAAAAATTAAAAGAAACAAAGGAAAAAGAAATACCCATTAGAATGCAAAACAACTATAAGATAGTGTAGTGTAGGAAAATGCATACCCTTGCATTTTCACACTTGTTTAGGTTCGCCTTGTTTTATTTATCCTTATTTATGTCTTAATTGGTTCTATTTTACATTCACAAGCCTAATAAATAATATCTTTTTATGGCTGATCCCAACAAACATCAAAGGGTAAATGAAAATTTAATGGTTTTGGTTGTGTCCTTGATTTTTGGACCAAGACTAAGACACCACCTAGGGCATCTTTTTCCTCCAAAGGTCTTGTGGCCCCCTTTTTGGAGTTTTTTCCCCAATTTTTAAGCCTTGGGACTAAGACACCACCTAGGGCTCCTTAGTCCCCCTCAAGTTATTTTCAGGATTTAATTTTAAATCTTGGTGGGATTTAGTCTCCTTTAATTCATGAATTCTATTGATGGTTATTTTTTCACATTCTCAACATAGACAACACAAAAGTGTGCTATCTCTCTTGAAAGGTGAAAATCTACAATTAAGTTCCAAAAAATCACCCCAAGGTCTCTTGGGTGTCAGGTCATGACAATGCAAAAACAACTCATTTGATTGATGTGATTTGTTGGTAATCACAAGTGGCCTTTATGGTTTACTAAGCATGGGAATTTGGGTCTGTAAATGGATTTTCATAAAGTTTGGAAATGTTGGATAGTTGTTGGAAGTTGAAAACAACAAACTAAAACTCCTTATGTTCATCAGAATTGGCTTTACAATGATGTTGGAAATTGTCTTTAACTTCAGATTTTAAAGAAAGGTCAAAAGGGTGAAAGGGTTAGAAGTTCCTTAGACCTACAACTAATGTGAAAAAAACAATAGAGGATGCTACAATGGATAGACTTCCAAAATTGAATCCTACTTAACCAGGGACAACCCATAGTCTCATAGAATTAGTGCAATATTTAAGGGGTCTTTGCAGATTTTCAAACTGTATATTCACCTTTTAAAGCATGAAAAACAATGGAACTTAAGTGCAGGAATATAAGTGAGCTCAAAATAAATTTACATGACCATTTATCATCAAAATACAACCAAAAGTATGAGTTGGAGATGCATCAAACATAATAGCATACATCCACCATTAAAGCACAAAAATGAACTATTAACTAACATGAACTTAAACTTGAAACAACAAAGAAAAAGTTAACTATTGGGGATAGAATCATGCACACATGGAGAGCAATACACAAGAAACCATAAAAAATAATGCTTTCCTCATATATTTCTTTGCAACATGTCTTTACACAACAACTCATCTCTCCTTTGAAAATGAGAGGATGCCCCTATTTGTAGTTTTTAGAAAGTAGAATGAATGGACAAGACTCATTTACAATGAGTCAATTAGATTCATTCTAACTTAGGGCTTCACCTACCCCTCAATATATAGTACAATATAAAATAGACTTTTTTCTTTTTCCCTATTTTGTTTCCTAGTCTATTTTTTCTTTTAGCTACCTCTATCCTTTACAACTATTTCAGCAAGTATTTATCATCAATAATGGGATTTATAGACTCCTTTTGCATTGTTGTGTATTCCAAAAACTTTTTGATCATGGCTAACAACTTCTTTTCTTTCGTGAGTTCACTTTTAAAGATTTGGAAGGTAACTCTTTTGAGTCCTTCCCTCATCTGATCCCAGTGTTCAATACATTTTGGCTCTACCTTGATCATTTATTTGGACTCCATGAAGGATCTTGCAAAAAAGTCCATGAAGTCTAGTGACAACATGTCATCGGCCCCTTGTTCCATCTTTTTGTGAAATTCCTTCTTGATCTTGTCTAGATCCAACTCTAGAGAGGGAATTTAATAACCTGCCATCAGCTTCAAGTAATCACCACACTCAACCTGAAGAACTATGATCCACTCATAATTTTCTTCCAACTCCCACAGGGATTTCTCCAAAATCTCCTTTCTATAATAAAAATTCATTAGGCATGTTTTAGGTAGCCAATGATCCTCCTTAGAAAGCTCCAACTCCTTTACCCAATTTTTTCAAGAGAGTTTGAGTATGCTCTCTAGCTTTGGATAGATTATCCTGTATAGCTCAGGGAACTTTTTACAGGAATCTATCATTTCCTTGACATCATTTTGTAAGACTTGAAATTCATTGAACATTCTAGTTGCATGATGTATGGCCATGTCACCATTGTATATCATCTTGTTGAACTAGTCTGTGATGGACTTGGTCTAGTTCTTCATTTTTTTCATTTTGCTCACCTCCTCCTTCGAGAGAAAGGTAGGTGCTAGTGATTCTTTAGGAGACTCTTCTTCTATTGATGTCCACTACTAGATGTAAGCAATAAGGTCTGCTACTTGTGCTTTGAGCTCTTCATTTGTGGACTAGTCCTTGTTCATTTTCTACAAAATAATGGAGAGGGACCCCTAAAACTCATCAATCTTTTGCTCGTGGGATGTTGGGCTCAAGTTGATAGTGGATATTTGGTAATCCTACCCCTGAACAGTTCTTGCATCTTTGTCTATAGTAGGAGTGGCAACTTGTAGTATTCTTGACTGTGTAGCATCAGTGGTGATGTGGGACCTAATCTTGGGCTTCTTCTCCTTGTTGGTTTTCACTTGTTCCCTAGCCAAGATCGCCTCTAGTTAATCCTTAGGGTCAATGACTATTGGAGCATTCCTCTTGAGTTGCTACTCCAGCCATGCAGGGACCTCTGTTTGTTTCTTTGGTGATTCATGATCACCTTCCTTTTCTGGTTCCTTCTGAGGCTCATCCTCCTCATGACTACAAGCCTCTTCGTCATCTCTTTCTCCTCCATCTGACCTTTCATCTTGCATAGTCCTCTCTTTGTCGGGCTTGGTGATTTTTTCATATTTTTGAGTTTTATCTTCTCCCGCTATTGTTACTTTATCCTTTTCATGCTCAACCTCAATCTTCTTAATGGACTTGGCACTTTTTTCCTCTATGATATCTTCTTCTTCATTATTTTCTTACTCTCCTTCCTTTTCTGTGGGATTTTATTCTTGTACCAGGCCCTCATATTGGACAACTTATAGAGGCTCATCGATTATCTCCACATTAACATTTGATTTTTTTTCCCCTCTTTGGAGCAATGCTCCTCAGGGTCTGCTTCTTTGTCTTTGTGCTCTTGGGGAAGCTCTTCATCTGGCTCCTAGTCAGATGTTTCAACTTCATAATACTCTTTGAGATTTTCAACATCATCCTCCTTGAAAGTCCATTATCCCTCTTCATCAAAATCCACCTTGTCAACATTTATACTTAGCTCACCCTCGAGATGCTCGAGTAATCATCCCTATCTGAATCCTCCAGCTCTTCAGAAATTTCCTTTGTGGCTTCCTTGGATTGCTCTACATTGAGTCTCTCCATTTCTTCATAAACCAGCATTGTTACTTCCATCTTTGGTGGCTCAGTTGGTGATGGAGGGAGAGGCAAAGCGGCAACAAGCTAAGCCATTAACGCTTGGAACTTGGGATCGAGGATTACCTAGGAGAGCTCAATTAGCACATTTTGCATGTAAGTAGCTCAAAGACATGTGGTAAGGCGATAGGTTCCATAGATTTTGATGGAAAGGATGGTGGCATAGTTGAAGGAGTTGGCAGCAGATGCAAGAGCAAGGAGGATGATAGTGGGGAGGTAGTTGAAGAGGAAGAGTCTAGCACCATCACTAGAGAAGTTAGCAAGGTAGAGGTGAGGTGGACTGAGATGTCCATAGTAGGTGGAGATAAGAAGAGCAATGATTTAGGTGTGGAAGGAGACAATGCGATGCAATAGTGGATGAAGGAATGGAAGTGGTAGGTGGTGGTGAGCAAGGTTGCTCAGTCTCTTCTTTATCTTGGATGGTCAACATTTTGAGAAGAAAAGTTCCCATTCTCTTTGTCTTCTTTGATGGATATCCCTCTGTTGCCTTCATGTTGTACACCTTGTTCTTTGGCTTGCATTCAGGTACAATTTTCCTCTTTTTGGATCTAGTAACAAGCGGGGACTTAGGAGCCTCAACTGATAAACCCGTAGTAGCACCACTATTTGTTCCACTCTCAATGTCATCCTCAAGATCCCCATATGTGATCTTTGCACCTTGTTCTTACAACTGAGTTATTTTCCTTTCATCCCACTATTTGGTTTTCTATTCAATGGGGTAGGTGATAGTTTCTAGGTTGGTGACCTCCGCAGCCCAGTCAATTATTGGAAATGGGACATTGGCCAAGGCATTATATCTTTCATCCATAAAATTGTCATCCTTGACAATCTGATTTGGCACAGGGAACAAATCAACAGACTTCACAAAAGGGGAAATCATCCTCATATAATTCCACATCTAGACCTCCTTTTCATCCTCACAATTTTCCCAAAAGTCTTCAATGTGAGGTTGGTGGGTGTATTTTTTCCCAACTTGTTTCTTTAGCTTGCCATGGGGATCTAGGCCTCCTCTATCCATATGCAAATCCAAGTTGTATGTTGCCAATTCCTTCTTAGAGTGCTCAACACATTGGGTAGTAGGGAAAGAATACATTCCCTATCCAAATGTAAGGGGATATGGGACCACAACTCAGTGTTTATTGCTCAATAGGATGTGGAAAGTATGTAGTTGTCGATTAAGCTGTAACAGAATGATTATGTCATTGGGGTAGCGTGATAGCCAATAGGGTCATCTTGAGAATGTCCCTCTACTATGATGTATGTGAATTTTTGGAATTGGATTTAAATAGATATCCAAAACCCTTTACAAGTACCTTGGGATTGTGTGACACCCTTCTTTCGTAGTCTCCTCCCAAGGTTATGATAATATGCCCAATGAAGGAATCATTCACTCTTTTGTATTTCATCTTGAAATTCTTGTATTGTAACTAGGGGTAGCAGTCATATACCTTCAGTTGTCCCTTCTTGGATCCCAATGTTCTAGCACAAAATAACTCTTTTTATGGGAATTTGACTACTAGGAGGTAAACCAAATATGAGGTCATGTAGAACTATGAGGTCTTCTTCACCGCCATCAATTGGTCATGTAATTTGTTACTTATCATCTTTTCCTAGTAAAAGTTTATGGTATCTCAGAGGATCTATTCTATGAAGTAGAACATCTATTCTTCAAAGAAGGTGGCAGTAGGCAAGCCCATTACTCTACTCAAGAGTGTGACCAAATCATGATATTCTTCTACGAAATCGCTCCTGAACAACTTTTGGGGCACCTTATTGGCACTGCCTCTCTTGTCCTTTAGCCACACTTGATTTATCATTCTCTTGCACCTAGGAGGATCTAGTTGCCACACTTGTAGAAAAAAATCCTTTTCCACTTCCTCCATCTTCTTGGAGGTCAGGATGCCAAATATCTTGCCAATAGATTTGGAAAATAAGTCTGCCAATACCCTTCCATCTTTGGCAATTATTTTCTTGGTACTAGCATGGTAGCATTTCCAACAATCCATGACTAATTTTGGAGTAGCTAGTGTAGGAGGAAAGTTGACTACTTTAGCGAGAGCACTTTCTTTGATTCTCAAGGCTTCCTCTATAGTGGTCTGATCATCACCTTCTACTTGAATTCATCTATGCTTATATACCCGAGGTCAGTGTCAAAATTGTGTCTTAGTTGGATGTGATCTTTGAAGTGAATTCTACTATGTGGAACTGGTTCTTCATCTACTCTTTCTCTTCTTCCCCCCTAGGATCTCTTGCAGGTTTCTTTCCTTTGTCAACTTTCTTCACAGGTTTCTCTGATGGCCCCTCAACAAGTTCCATAAATCCTACACACAAAGAGTGTAGTAAGTGCATCGACATATTAGGGAGATAAATGTCAGTTAAATCATGCAAATTCATGGTTAGATGCATTCATATACTATTGAAAAATCACAACATTCATCACATTTCACTATTTGAGGCTTGTTCAGGCTATTTGTGAAAATCTAGGTCCGGGGACGCGGGTTTCCCCTATACGGAAGCTACCATGATGAAAGTCATTAAGGAATGGTACCAGAGCCATGAAATCCCACAAATGGAATTTTGATGGTGAATTCCCACATGACATGTTTGATGAGGAAATTCTTCGTGAAATGATTGGGCACATGTGAAAATAGGTGATGGGGCACCTAATTTTTTAAAATCAGAATTTGATGCTTTTGCAGGTTCGAGGAATGCGGGAGCAAAGGGTGGGAAAGTATTTGGGGATTTGTTGTTAAAACAAGAAAAAAAAGTTAGCAAAATTCCACATGCAGAGTTCTGTATGGCATAACTTGCATGGTCATTTGCTTCTTGGATTCATTTAAGATTTCAAGTTATGATTTGTGGAATGTAGAAGGCAAGGAGGTGAAATCCACATTGTGGATTTCTATTAGACTTTTATTGCTAAGAAGTAGCCTTGTGAGGATGGAGTTTCAACTATGGCGACCTACATGGGCAAACCCACCAAAGTGGTCTGATCGAAGTTTGTCACTTTTGTGTTTCAGGATTGACGGTAGCGATGGTGGGTTCAAGATCGACATAGTGGAGAGACATGTTGGCTTCACCATTAGGGAATGGCCATGGAGTGATGACCACCCATAGGAGGTAGCCTACATAGGTGGACCCGCAGGGGTCACTCATGCTAAGGTTTTTCGTTGGAAAACTTGAAGTTTTAGTTTTGGGGAAATGTTGCCTGGAGAACAAGCATAGTGGAAAGGCACAAGAGCTATACCGTTAGTCAATGACAATGTGGGAATGACTTCCTACAAGGGTGAACCCACAAGACTACCTTGATTTAGACTTCATCTATTTGAGATTGGGCTTAATAGAGATTGAGGGTGTAGGGAACGCACTACAGGATGACAATTTATTTATGCCATTGGGAATGACATCGAAGGGATGACCTTCATCACAGGGAAGCCCACTTGGTCACACCCACTGTGAGCTTTGACTTATACTTTTGTTGATTCAACTATTCATTACCAGGAGTGGCAACATTAGACGCGAGATCCACAGGTCGAGGGAATGCGAAGGTCCTTCCATTAAAGAACAATGATGACAAGATGGAAGTCCACATACTGCGATCCACAAACATGGGCCTACAAGGGATTGACGATTTAGTCATTTTGAAATGTTAACTCCTCCCAGTGATGTGGTAGCGGGGTTTTGAGGGCAGGATAATGACTTATTTTTTATGTTTGAAACAGTGATGAGCGAGTGGTAGCCCACAAAGTGGAGTTTTCTATACTCAAGGGATGCCACCACTTAACAACTTTCTTAATCAAGGCTCAGGGTAGTTTACTAGAAATTGGTGAAGGCGAGGAGCACATGGTAGGAAGCAGTGTTAGGTTGGTCATTATTTTGCAATGATAAGTTACAAGTGGATTCCCATGTGGGGGCCCACAATGAACATTTCTTGCAACGCTCTAAGCACAGTAGTTAAGGGTATGGGTTGTCCACCCACCAGATCAACCTTTTGAGTGGTATTTTTCGGGACGGGAAAAGGGGGTTTTTACTCAAGAATCCCATGAAAATCGTTACATGTAGGGTTTTTTTCTCTCTTTAAAATCCTATACCTGCGAGCTTACCCCAAAACATAACTTGTAACTTTCAAACAACACCAAAATTATAGGTATTAAAGGCTCAGATGCATACCTCCCCTGCATGTGTGGATGAATCAACAGCCGACAAGATATTAAAATCTTCTTTCACATGCAAGGCTCTCTTCTTTGTGGCTTGAGTTTGAATTTTATAGGTGAAAATGGCAGCCCCTTAGTGGGATATTTATAAACAGTTTACCATTATTGCCCCTCATTAATTGTAGGTACAATGGGTTTTAGGTAAGTAGGGGTTGTGGAGTCCCACACCGATGTGGATGCTTGGCAGAGGCCTAGGTGACAAAAGGGAGTGTGGTTCTTGCTATGTGGGTGAATGTTAAATGAAAGGCATAGGGAACGACAGAGATGAGGTCAAAACCTTCCCCATGGGTGAATGCAAGGGGTCAGCTGTAGGGAGCAGTGAAACAAGAGCGTCGGGACCTTCCACCTAAGGAGACCCATAGCTGCAGGTCTGCCAAGTTAGATGGATGTAGTGGCAAATGAAAGATGGTAGCCCATACACCAAATTTCTGTAAAGGCCAAGAACTTAGTAAATTTTAATTAGGTGAATTTGAGGCATGTGACCATTCTAAGCTCAAAAGTAGGGGCACACAAAACAAGGAAAAAAATAATGGGCTAGAATGAAACAAAAAAAGGAGAGGGGGTCCCCGGTCTGAATGGGGCATGTGTGCTATAGGAATAAAAAATGGAAACTCTACTAGGAGAATGCTCCTGAGTGTTCCAAGGGTAAAGATTCATTTAGAACCTATAATCTCTAGTTTCATAGACTAGAAAGAAGTATCCCCAAATGAACTGAAGTCTCAAAGGAGAATGGAATCCTTAGTTGAATTCAATCACAAAAAATCTTAGGATTTCGTGTAGTGAATTCATTCCTCCGTTTTAGAAACCATAGTAGATAGCGATCAATTAGCCAAGGAAAGGTATGTAGTTAATCTAACCCCAAAAGTAACCTAGACATTGCTCCACTACTAGTCAGGTATCCATAGCCTTGACAAAGTTTTCACTGCTATCCCCATGAGCATTGCTCTATTGCTAGCTGCTTGTCCATATCCCCGATAAAGTTGCTCACACACCCACACAGTTTCCTATTTTCAATATCTTCACTTTTCTTTTCTTTTATATTATCTTTTGATATTCTTTTGGTCAACTATATAGGCAATGAAGCTTATAGTGGGTTTGGAGATCACATTGGTCACTAGAGAAGATTTAATATTTTTCACTTGCCTATGTTTCAAGACGATTATTGTATAGCCCATCAAGAGTATTTAAAATGTATATGATGTGTAATCTAAGATAGACATGAAAGGATTCAAATAGGGTTCCATTCTTGGTCAAGCTAGAGTTCAATTGAGGAAACCCATCTCACGAAACTAAACAAAAACTCATGGTAACTCATGAAGACTTATCCAAGGAACACAAGGAGCATGCAATAAAGTAAGCCCTTTGAAAAGGTCTACCATGAACACCACATCAAAATTGAACAACACCTTGAGAAAAATGAAAGCCAAGAAAGCAAATGCAGGCAAAGCAAAAGAAAAATAGAAAGCAAAGAACCTAATCTAACTATGTACAAAGGGGTGAGCCTAAGGGCTCAGGCAAGGAAATAATTCTTGAGGTATTGCTCGTTGAATGGCAGCGAGACATCCTCTTCAATTATTTTTTTGAGGTGAAAGGCATTATATCTCCTAAGATTTTAGAAATCTGAAAGGGGTCAATCCAAAGGTTGTCATAGGACCAAATATGCAATCCTAAAGGCCTAAACTTTGGCTCTATAGTCAAACCATCTCTTGACTACACCCTGATGCTTGGTGAAATTTTCTATTGCTTTGTCATGAAATTCCTTCAAATGGAGCAACTCAACTAAGCAACCCTCAAGATGGTCTCCCTCCTCATAATAAGTGTCAATGAACTATAGTGTAGGGGTCTTGAGGTGAAATTTGAAAATAGGATCTAGGTTGTAAATGAGGTGAAATGGGGAATTTCCTAGGGTTGTTTTATGTCGGGTGTGATTTACCCATAGAGCAAAATGTAGCTGGGTGTGCTAGTCTTTTGGGTTCTTGTCAAGCAGTTTATGTATGACAATTAATAGGGTCTTGTTTGTGGATTTAGCTAGATTGTTTCCTTGGGGATAATAATTAGATGAAAAATTGAGGACAATCCCATAATAAAATTCCCAACTAGAAAACTTGAGGGAAGCAAATGTAGTACCATTATCGCAGACTAAGGAAAATGGACAACCAAAATGATTTATAATGAAACTTTCTAGAAAATTAACAGGTACTTCAGTTGTACATTTCCTACAAGCAATTGAGTTTGTCCCTCTAGTGCAATAATTAGTAGCGATTAGAATGTACCTATGGATAGTAGAGGATGGGGAGTTTACCAAACCAATAGAGTTGAGTGCCCACTAAGCAAAAGGCCTTACCTCAGCAACTGGTTGCAGTGGGACAATAACGTACCTTTCCCTAGTGGCAACACTCTGGAAGATGTGGTAGGATTAGACATGGTTGTGAGCATCTTTAAACAGGTTCAGCCAATAATACCCAGCCTATAGGATCTGATGGGCTATTGAAGGGCTGAATCCATGTCCCATTTCATATTTGTCATGAAATTGTTTTAGCACTTTGACTTCTTCTGCTTTCTGTAGGGATCTAAGATAAATTTACTCATGATTCTTCTTGTACAATATAGCTCCTTATAACATGTATTTGTTACTTTTCAATCTCAGGGCTCATTTTTAGACTCCTTGTAGTTGTGATGGACACTTGTTATTCAACATGTAGTAGATGATGTCATCGTACCATTCATCAATGGAAACATCCTCCAAATGATATTGTTACACTGTAAGATTTGGTTTTGTTTCTGCCATTATGTGTGTGAGAACTTGTCCTCAAACCAGCTTCATTGGCTGAATCTCCATGTCATATTTTTGCAACAATGTGACCCATTTCCCCCTTCTTTCTCCTAGTTCATTTTGCATCGACAAGGTCTTAATAGTTGTGTCTGGAACAATGGAAAACACTTTATTCCTTAGAATGTAATGCTGAAATTTCTTAACTCCAAGAACCAAGGAATATGCTTGCTTCTCAATGTTGGGATAACATAGTTTATCATCCTTTAGAGGAGCACTCATGAAGGCAACCAAGTTTTTGTCCCTGTCATCATCTTTTTGTGTTAGCATGTTGGTACATGAGTGATCTGAAGAATAAGAGTAAATATAGAAAGGATTTAAATAATCCAAGTTGACCAACACAGGAGCATTTGCTATAGCTCTCTTAATTTCATCAAAATCCTATTTGGATTCCTGTGTCCACTCTACTTTAGCATCCTATTTGAGCATGGCATTCAATGGCTTAACTATTTCTATAAATCATGTGATGAACTTCCTGAAAAAGTTGATCTTCCCAAAGAAATAGTTCATTTCCTTTTTGTTGTCCATAGGTTGAATTCTAATTATAGCTTGTATGCACTCTAGATCTATGGAGATTCCCTTTTCTGCAATCATGCACCCCAACAATTTTCCTTCAATCACTCCAAATATACATTTCTTCAGATTTAGTGAAATGTTGAATTCTCTACATTTCTAGAGAACTTTGAACAAGTCAGAGATGTGGCCTCCTCTTTTCTTTGAAAATACGGTAAGGTCATCCATATATATGATGATGCACTTGCCAATGAGATCCTTAAAGGCTATGTCCATGGCATGCTGGAATGTGGCACCTAAATTGATTATCCCAAATGACATCGTTGTATATGCATATGTTCCCCACTTTGTGGTGAATGTTTTATTGTTCCTATATTCAGATTGCACCATCACTTGGTTATACCCCAAGTAGCTGTCAAGAAATGACATCATTTGTGAGCCATTGAAAATATGTAGCATTTCACCCAGTGAGGGTACTAGATAGTTATCTTTCTCATTAGCTCTATTCAAGTTCCTAAAATCCACACAAAATTTGATTTCTTCATTTTTTTCTAACTGGGACCAAGTTGGCCACCCATGTGGAGTGTCAGACAAGAAAGATGATTTGGGTTGAAAGCAATTCTACACTTCCTTAAAAATAATAGGTTCTAGCAGCGCATTGATTAGATGTTGATGTTGTCGAAAGGGACTCACATTTGCCTTGAGGGAAATGGTATGGGTGATAATTGAAATATCATATGTTTTGAGCTCTTCATACCACCAGGCTATCATATCATGATAAGTGTGTAAGGTATCAAAATTTCCTTTCCTTTCTTTTGGGGTGGAAACTTTTCCAATAAAAACATTTTTAACATTTTCCGCAGTGCCCAAGTTGTGAGCATCACACCAATTATCTATTGACTCCTTCTTAGTTTACAGTTGATCTTGATCTCTTATGTGATGAAGTCAAATATCCTCTCTACCTGAACCATGCCCCTAGGTATTGTGTTGGTGTTTAAATTTATTACCCCTTCAATGTCTAACTCAGCCTCCTTGGGCTCTACTTCATCTATGATTTGGGAGGAAAATACATCTGAACTAGTGATGAAGTCAAGGATTTTCTTGTCTCCATTGAACACTTGAAAGTGAGTGATATTATCTGGCACCAACAGGATAGAGATGAGCTCCATAGTGAATTTCTTTAAGCTAGTTAATGATAAGGGTTGAAGGGTGTTGGCGACTTGGGCTAATGCATCAGTGGTTTGGTTCTTGCTATGAGGAAAGAGATGGATGTTGAATGCATCTAGTCCTTCTATGAGATCCCACACTCTATTCCTATAATTGGCTAACCTTCTATCATGGCATGAGTATAACTTCTTAACTTGTTTGACCACTAATCTAGAATCACGTTGGTGTAATATAATTGTAATCTATGGGTAGCAAATTACACCTTACCTATAGGGATGATGAGCTCAAAGCTTGCTCCTAATCCTTGCTTGGATTTGGAGCCATCAAAGTGCAACATCCAAAAGTTGGAGGGACTTTTTCCTTTGGAACTAATGGAGCATATATCTATCTCTTTTGGTGGTGTGTCTATCCTTACATCCTGAGGTAGTTGTTTGCACTCTGTCTAGCTTTGATTTTTTTTTCTTCCATACCCTCCTTTGGAGTGATTTTCCTTTTGATATGATCTATGGTTGTTTTTCATAGGAAAAATTCAAACTCAGAATGGGCTGCATCATGCTTTCTACACTAGCTGGGATTTAACAACTCTTTGAAATCAATCTTAGCTCCTAAATTGAGCTGATCTTGTATGCATTTCTAGATGAATTCTTGGAAACCATTGAATATCCTAAGGTTTCCATCTCCCGTGAATTCTTCATCTTTAGATTCAATCAATACATCTGTACTAATATGAAGATAGGTCAAATTGGTGGGGGCACTACATGCCACAAGAACCTATTCTATCCCTTCTTCTTCTTCATTTTGGTAGGCGACATGGAAGTAATTTCCCAATTTTATTTCTACAAACAATACTTCATTTGTGTTGTTGTACTCAGTGATCATAAACTTCACACGTGGCTCTCATTCAATGCAAATTTGATTAGGAAACCCCTTCCAAGGAATCCACATGTGAGAATAATCAATTGTAGCATAACCATTCAAAGCTCAGGTGAAATCCCTTCCCAATATGATTTCGTAGGTGTCGTGAATGTCAGCAACCTGAATATCAATAACCTATTGCACCCTTGGATCATCTATAATTTGCATAGGGATCCTATTCATTTCCCCCAATATGTTCACCCCAATATTGTCAAGTTGGGTTACCTTTCACCTAAATGGATTTGGGGTTATTCCTAGTGCTTGGAATACTGTAAATGGCATGAAATTGGCTAATGACCCTAAGTCCAATAGACAATTATGCAATTATTTTCCAAATATTCTAATGCTTAACAAGAAAGGAGGGGTTTCCAACTTCCTCTGAAACAAACCCTAGAAACATCAACTTGGGCCACTTGAGCCTTGTCCTTATCATTGTATTTATTTTTTGTGTGCACTTGATTCTGCTCTTTAGTTGGAGGTTTTTCCAATGTCTGAATTTTGCTAGTTTTCTAGTTGGATGACTGGTTGGGTTTCTTCCCCACAATTTCCCTAACCATGGGTTCATTGTTAGAGATGTCAAATGAGACTCTCTTGGCTACCACCTCTGGAACCAATTTAGACAGGGCAGTTCCATTTAAGGATCAAAAAAAGGTATTTCTCACGATGGGTACCCTTAGCAACTCAGAGGTTGATAGGCTCACTTTTACTTTCTTTAGTTCTTCTGCTACATATTCCCCCATTTGCTTGACCTCTACCTCAGAGAAAGTGCATTTGACAGTACATTGGCAGGGTGGTTTTGAGTTGGATTATGCTGCCTATTTATATTGAAATATTGTGTAGGAATTTTGAGATAGGTTAAATTATTGTTGGAATTAGGATCAAGTGGGGTGTTAAAATTGTTAGGCGAGCTAGAGGTTGTGAAGGAACCACCAACTGGTCTATTTCTTAAGTTATAAGGAGTTGCTCGTTGGTGGAACATATGAACCTCATCCTCATATTTCTCTTCCTCATCCTTAGGACCATTATCCACTGAATCAAAGAGTTGAGATAAAGAGCTCTCATTACTTACCTCTTTCACTTCCCCTTCCTTGACTGTGACCTTCTTGGGCAAGTTGCTATCACCCTGACGGAAAAGGAGCTTTATTGACCACCAACACAGAAGAATCATACAACTTTGATGGGATGATGTCCCTATATCTCGAACCATAAAAAACATTTTGGAGTTCCACTTGAAAGATTTTTTTAGTATTTTGAAACTCCAGGCAGTCCAACTTTGAATGCCCATTGGTTTTGTGAATTCTACACCATCCGGATAAGGGAGCTTCAGCCAAGTATAGTTCGCTAGTTGATTTTTTTGTACCACTTGGTTGGTCAAGAGGTGTGGGAATGCCTACATTGTTGGGATTGGTATTCCATGTTCTATTTTTCCTTTGTGACAACCTTCTTTCAAAGTTTTGTCCTAAGTTTTGACCTCTTTCATAATTCTATCCCGAGGAGGTACCTGAATCATGATTGTCTTGGTGGAGGTTATCTTGAATGCTCCTTTGAGAAGCTTGTAGTTTGTTGTTTTGGTTCCTTAGATGATTCATCTTAGTGGAAAACTTCTTCACTAATTCAGTCAGCTCATCGATATGGTCCTTCTCTACATTATTTTGCAGAGACATTGAATTTTAAAGAAAAATAGGTTGCATTAAAGGTTGATTCTTTTGAGAAGATGGGAATTATGAGTTCTATAGGTATGAAGGAACTTGAGATTTTTGAGCATAATATTGATGGTTCAGAGCCTATAGGTAGCTCAACACTAATGGTGCTTGATTTAGTGGTTGTCCTAGATGTGGCAGAATCAACAACTACAAGGTTGGATTGATCAATGGAGTTTGGTGTGTTAAAGCCTGAGTAAGTCCATGAATTTGAGTAGGGTTGGTAGTTGATCCTAATGAGGGAAAAAAACCCACAATGTGTTGTCCCAAGTCAGTTATAGCTTTCATAGATTCTACATACGCATCCACCAACCTTGCAGGAGGTTGATGCATCCTTTTAACCAAAATGGACGTGAGATTATCCAAGGAAGCATAGTATACCATCCTAGTTGATGCATCATCAACTATGTAGAGGGGTAGCAACTTAATGTAATCTCTATGAAACTTTTCATTGAATGAGATGATCAGCTCATTAACCTCCCTCCTTATAGACATGAATTGTTGGTACAACTCTATGGGGCTAACTAGAACCTTGAATTTCTACATAAATGTGTTCTTCATGAGGTCCCAAGAGGTAATGGAGCCTGTAGGTAGATGAATGCACCAATAAAATACTTCATCCCCCAATGAGTAAGGGAAGAGTCTACAAGCCATGTCCTCGTGTTTGATCTGCATATCCTTCAAGGTTGTTTGGAAGATCTTGATGTGTTCTTCTACTGCTCTCTATGAATCACGTGGATGAAACTTGGTGTAGAATCCTTCTAGATTCTTTGGCATGTCACAATAATCATTAAAGGACAAGGGAGATGTGTTCTTTTGTTGTTCTTTGTGGATCACGTGGATGAAACTTGGTGCAGACTCCTACTGTGTAGATTGATTCAATGCATGCTTATGAAAATTTGATAACTTAAACATAGAAAATTGTCACCCTTAAGGGTTTTAGGACCTAAGAAACAAGCTTTCTATACTCCACATTCAAGGATTCCCTAGAGATGTCAATGCAAAGGAGAAAGAGATCTAGCAATAGTGTTTCCCTAGGGGCTGATTGTAAACTAATGAGGGGTTCACTACCAAGCTAGGTCTTGGAAAGACAAATGTAATGCAAGATGTAATGCTAAACCCTAATATGATGCAAACTTTAACTAGATGACCTAAAAATGCATATGAAATAGAATAACAAGTTGTAAGATGAAATGTGTGAACCTAGGAATATGAAGCAAACTTGAATGAGCTCTAAAACATTGAATAACCTAAAATTTTGACCTACTGGGACTCATATGCCAGTCTGTGTGAATCAATCCTAGATCGGGGTTTCTTCATGGGAACAATTTTCTAGAAATAGGGTATCTAAAAAAAAACCTATAGTGGGACTCATTTGCCACTTTTGGTGAATACGTATCATTCTATTTTTTAAGGAATTCAAAGTTCAGATCTGCACTTCAAGACCTACTCTTTTCTCCCAAATTGATTTTTGGATCTGAAACCCTGATTTCAAACCTATAGATGACATTTTTGTGAAGATTGCAACCTTGCAAGTGAGGGGACAAATCCAACAACTTTCTCCAATCTTGTAACCTCATCTTCAATGATCCTTCAAGCTTCAAGACACCTAGATCTACAATAACACATGTAAAGATGAGAAAAACTTGTTGATCATTAGTGAATAGGGGTTTTCCTTGGTCAAACCCCATTTAGATAATTAAACCAAATTATGAAACAATGACACAAGGACATGAAACATAAAACATGAACAATGATACCTTGAATGATGTCTTGTAAATGATGTCTTGTAGGTCTACAACTCAACATGAAATGGCCACGAAGGATGTAGATCTTGATCTTGGTAATAGGTGTAGAACAATGCTTGATCTTGGATATTCAATGCTATATCACAACACTAGCTCAACATATTTGATGCTTGATATCCTTGATATGATGATGGATCTTGAATTGTTGTAACAAATGATGAAGAATCTTCCCCTGAATACCTTAGAAATGATCTTGAATTCTCTCTTGATGATCTTGTAAAGTATTGGAATGCTTAACTCTTGAGTGCTTGACTTGATATCATGTAGGCTCATGTGATAATTATTTGAGACCTCATTTATATGGGAAATCCATCTAATATCTTGTTAATTGGATCCCACAGGCTAACATTCATAAAATTTTAACTTAAAACCCAAATTTCTCACTTAAAACCTTGAAAATAGGCCAAATGTGACTCATATGCCATCTGTGCCATATGGGTCCCACTTGGATGGGACTCATATGACCAAGGTGGTATATGGGTCCCACATGGTGTATTTTGATTGCTAAAGTATCAGGGAGTGTGTAAACTAAGTTTATTTGCCGATCTTTTCAAGTTTTTGATTGAAATATTCCTTGGGATGCACAATATAGGGTCTTAGGGGCCTATTAATGATGATATTAATGTCATAAATGCAATAGGGCCCAAAATTCAATGTGAAAGTGTAAATAAATACACCTTACAACATTGATTTAAGGAAAAATTAGGTCTATTTAGCTTAGGAGGGCCCTAAATCTAATGTAAATGTGTAGAACACATTACAACACTGGATTAGATCCATTTGATTTACAAGCCTCCTAAATTTAATGTGAAGGTGCAAATAAATAAACTTTACAACACTAAATTAGGAAAACGTTAAGTTTATTTAGCTTTAAAAAGGCCCAAGACCTAATATGGATGTATAAAACACATCACAACACTAGATCAAGGTGATATCAAGTCCAATTTATCATTAATTATTCCTAGACTAAGTGTGAAAATATACACGATAAAAATTTTCTACACTACATTTAGCCCCCACTTTAGTGAGATGAGGAACTTGCTTCAAACTCACACTAAAGTAGACATTCAAGAGGAGTCTAATTGTAGCTATGCAGATGGTCTAGGATAACAAAGATCAAGGAGGTAACCAATCCCCTAGGATCCAAGATCCTACATGAAACTGATATAAGTACAAATGGACATGCACAAGGTGTATGACATGCAACATCAAGATATGCAAATATACAATGTCAAAGACATAAAGAACAAAGAAAATAAAAAGATGGGTGGATCAAGCTTCGATAAAAATGTGCTCACTCTGGGGCCACCAAACTTTAGGTCATCTGTGGGGTGAGTAATCCAAGAGGGTGAGACACATACACACATGGCCGGTATGTACTCACACACGCAAGTGGCTATGGGGAAAGTCATGCCTCAGTTTGGATTCCTCAACCATATCAAGAGTTATGCCTCCTAATAACTTTGATAAGGTGCCACACAAAAATTAACTTTGAGCTTCATGAGGCAAGCAAGGCTTTGTATGCTTGGAACTCATAAAAAACAAGATTGCTCAACATGCATGCAAGGTGTGTTATGCAAGGTGGCCATATAACCGAAATTGTAAATGTGAAATAGATATGTTTGAAGGGATTTTTCTTAGTTCATGAAAGGTCTCTTCTTAGGGTACATTGTGCCTAATGTCTCTAGGAGAGGACAATTCAAAGAAATATCACACTCTTAGAGGAAATCAAACATAATGGCGCGGCCAAGAAAGGGACGCATCAAAAGAAGAAAGAAAATCACACTATGAAACATGAGTGTCGATGTATGCCCCCACTTTAAAGCAGTTGTTAACACCATTACTATGATCAATTTTTTTAAATTAGAAGAAGAAATGAGAGCTTACTCAGAAATCCCTATGCCAAGTCATATGTTTACAATAAGATATATTATGAAAAAGGAAATATGTATAGCTCAGTATGTCACATGTGAGCCAACTTAAGGAATGTCATCCACATCCTAAGATTGCTCTTATATGTATGTAAAATTTGATCAACTAGTCAAAAGAGACAATGACGAGTGACATACGAGGACAAGGATACTTAACCCCTTGCCCTCACTTAGTGCAGGACAAAGATGAGCCGAAATGATTTACGAGAAACATGTTTAGAGTGAAAATTAGTATCGATTAGAGGAATTAGTTTCCCCAACATAAGGAAGAGCACCACACTCGTTAAAATGTTGAATTTTATCACTTAAAGCCTTACATTCATTAGTAGAATGACCATGAACTCTATGATATGTTCAAAATGAACTTTTGTAGTAGAATTTCTTTCATGTTCTTGGAGGGAGAGATATCAAACGATCTTGGAGGAGTCTCAACAAGATACCCTCTTGATCAATAGTAGAAGATGTTCCTTTATTTTGCAACAAAGATTCCTCTTGCTTAGTACCAGATGTCATACATACAAAAGGCTCTTTAGATTGTGATATTTTGTACTCTCCTTTATAGGAGTGTGTAAAATCTATCAAATTCGCATCATGTGTTTTGCATGATGAAATTAATGTTAAGTGAGGACTTATCTATTTCTTTCAAAGGACAAAAATCAAGAACACTAGTGTCTATCAATTCAGGATGCACTATTGTTAAAGTTGGCTTAGAGGAATCTTTTGTAAGAGTGTTGATATTAAGTGAAGGCTTGTTTGTTGGTTTGATTTCTATGAAAGGACAATAACCAAGACCACAAGTTGTTTCTTGTGTGTTATGCTCTATAGGGACACATATAACTTTTTCTCTAGCACCACATCCTTTTCTACTATATCCAAGTTGCTTCATAATTTCATACCCTTTGCCATAACTTAGTTTTTCATTTCTTTAGGATTCAATGGTTGTTGATAGTTAGTTTCATCAAATTTTGTTGTATAATTTGTGTTTTTTCCTAATGTGGTTGAGGTGGATTCTTTCAAGTTTTGTGTTGAATTTTGTGTTGACATTACTAATTTTTCTTTTTCCTTTTTAGAGTCTTTGTTTATGATCTTGTATTCTCCCATGAATGTTGGCTCTAAATCTAAGGAACCCCAATCATCTTATAATAGCTTCATGACTTACTCAGTGTATTTTTCTTTGTCTTTCTATTGCACGGATTCTATTTGTGTGGTTGGTGTTAATTTTCTCAAAGGATTTTCTTTGTCTTTCTCAATGCTCAAAAAACTATTTGGGTCAAGGTCAGCTTCAAGTGTTTACACTTTTTTGTTCTAAATATACTTCATTTTATGATGAAGAGTAGAAGGCACCCCATTCATTGCATAAATCCACGGTCTGCCTAATAGGAGGTTATATGAAAGATCTTTAGGTATAATATGGATCAGTGTTTCTAATGTGGCCTTTCCAGCTGTAATAGGAAAATTGATCACATCAAGTGGTTTTTTTCCTATATTGTCAAATCCCTTAATAGATAAAGAATCAGGTTGAATTTTTTATTTATCCATGCCAAGTTTATCCAAAAGGGACACACTACACACATTAAGGGATAATCCATTATCAACGAGGGTTAGTTTTATTCCCAACCTATTATGGATATCCATAATCATGAAAGCATCATTTTGTTTTTTCACTTCCAAAGGAGGGAGCCCACTTTCATGGAAAACAATGTTAGCATTTATTCCTTGAATCATGGTTGCTATGTCATTTAATTGTGCATTAGAAGGGATAGGAACTTGTTGTAAATAACTTTGAATCATGTTATGGTAATGAGGGGAGTATTAAATAAGGTCCAATAATGATATCTGGGTATGTGCAGGATCATGATGGGCCAAAAAGTGGCAATATGATGGGCATGTGATTGACGAATTTTTTTTTTACCTCAAACTGATAAAACAAAAAGAGTTTTTAAAGGAGATTCTCAACTTTCCACCAATATAAATTAAGCTTTACTTTGAATATAATAAGTAATTATTATTTATTTTCTATTCAAATTACGACTAAAGTCTTGATTGATAGACTGATTCAAAAACTTCTATAGCTTTCAAATGGTATCACATTTTTTGAATCCAAAACATACATCACATTCTATGCTTTGCATACTATAGGATAAAAAAATTAAAATTTGAATTTCATGAAGTTTTGACCAAGTTAAGGTGGTCAGACATACGAGTTTTTTATATTTTTTAAAAGTTGTAATTAAAAATTCATAATTAATTATTTACTTGGAAAAAAATTACAAAAAGATATGCATCACATTAGGACATGAGTCCTCTACTTATATCTAAAAACTTATAAAAAATATTATCATTTTATTGTGGTTAGCATGGTCAGACATACACCTACTTCTTTTTTTTCCCTGAAATTTAATTACTACTGCATTGAAATTTCAAATTTTCACCAAATAGATTTTTTTTTTTTAAAACAAACCTGGTATTTTAGAAACTACATTCAATTTTTTAAAAATCTATATTACATATTTTAAAATAATATAGTAAACTTATTCAAATTTTTACGTCAAGTTGCCTAACTCTAATTTTTTTGATTTTTTTGCCACTTAAGAGCCTATTTTTTCCATTATGATCTTGCACATACCCATCTTAGTAGGTTTATTCTTCAATTCAACAAGATCGTACTCCTTGTGTAGTCAAAAAATGGATTCTTTATGGTTTAAGATATAAAACATCACTTTCCTCCAACTAACATTCAAGGATGCCTTAGAGATCTTAATCCAATGAAGGATATAAGATATCTGAAAATAAGGTACCCTAGGATATGATTGAGACAAGAAAGGTGTTCACCACCAAGTGTAAACTTGGAAAAGAAAATGTTGGAAAATAAACTGTGATATGCAAAATGACCTAGAATTAGAAATGCAAGCTAAATAAGAAATGTAAATGATGAAATTAAGCTACACCAAGTTAGGGTATGTGTACCTGGGAAGTCTAGAGATGTTGTCAGGATTCTGGAAATGCAAAGAAGTTTCCAAAATATTCTTGGGAGGACTAAGGTGCCCAAGATGGTGTATTAGTCCCACTGCTATTTTTCGGGGAAAATGCGGAGTCTTCAGATGTCTTATTAGGATCTGAAGGAATCTCTACAAAAATTCCACTTGGAGGACTAAGATTCCCAAGGTGGCATATTAGTCTCATTCTAAATTTGTAAAGTTTCTGAATGTGATCCTAAACTCCAAGGTTTGCACTTGCTTCTCTCCAGATATGAGATCCTGAAACTTCCAAATCTAACCTGTAGGTGAGTTTCCATGAAGATGACAACTTTGTAATTCAAATTTGCAACATTTAAAACATTTTACTTTAAAGGATCTTCAATTCTTCAACCTAGATTTGCAAACAAAAACACACAAGAGGGAAAAAATTGTTGATTGTTAGGGAATAGGAGTTTGCCTTGGTCAAACCCCTTGTAGTTAATTAAACCAAATGATGAAATGAATGAAATGAAGCATGAAATATGAAATGTCTAAATGATATCACCTTGTATGATGTCTTGTGAAGCAAATATACAATGTACTATGTGGTGGCCATGAAGAATGTAGATCTGGGATCCTTGGATTTGATGTGAACAATAGTTGGAAATAGATCTTCAATGCCACATCCACAATCTGGGCTCAACAACATGAATGGATGCACTAAACCCTTGATATGATGCTTAAATCTTCATGATGGCTCCAAATACTTGATGTCTTGCTCTTGACAGCATAAAATTTCCTTAGGAATGAATATTTGAATGCTTGTTATCTTGATATATGAAAAATGAGTGGTGGAACCTTGTATTTATAATTATTCATGCTTAATATCCTGAAATTACACCACAACAAGCTGACATTGGAATTCATTAAATAAAGGAGGCTAAATCTTGCTAGAATTTGAAATTAAATCCTGAAAATAAGCCAAGGAAGACTAATATTTCCTAGGTGGCATCTTAGTCCCAAGCCTCAAGTACTGGGGCACAAACTCTGAAAAGGGACCTTTTCAGGTACATTCAAAATTAGGGTCCCAAGACCCATGGAGGACAAAGATGCCCTAGGTGGTGTTTTAGTCCCAGTCCACAAATTAGGGACACACAAACATAAACATTATATGATCATTTATCTTTTTTATCTTTTTTAGGATTCGTCATAAAAATATATAGTTTATTAGGCTCGCGGATGCAAAATAGGACCAATAAAGCAAAAAAAAGCATAAATAAGGCAAGGCATGCCAGAAAAAATGTGAAAATGCAAGGGTATGCATTTTACTACACTACATTTATCCCACACTTTAGTGAGAGGATGAAATGGCTTCAAACTCACACTAAAGTAGCCAACCACACAATCAAGAGGGGTTCTAATGTATGAATTTGCTAGTGTAGCGTAGAAAAAAGGAAACTTGCTTGATTTGGGAACTATTAATGATAAATTGGACTTAATGACACCTTAATATAGTGTTGTGATGTGTTTTACACATCCACATTAGATCTTGGACCCTTGCAAACTGAATAAAATGCATTTATCGATGTCTTGTAAAGGTGTTGTAAATAAATTTCAAACTTTCCTAGACTTTTATTAAGTATCTAACTCTAATGGACCTATTTTCCCCTTAATTCAATATTGTAAAATGTATTTAGTTTCATTCTCACATTAATCTAGAAGGCTTGTAAATTAAACTGGTGTTGTAATGTGTTTTACACATTCACATTGGAGGTTGTGCATTTATAGGCTATGTGGACCTAATTTTAATGTTGTAAAGGGTATTTAATCAAACTTTCACATTGAAATTTATGTCCCTAGCCCTAATTTCCCTTTACATCATCATTAATAAGCCCCTATGGCTGCATATTGTGTATTTTGAGGCTTAATTTGATCAAAGACCCAATAAAATCAATATAGAAACTAAAATTCTTCACTCCTTGGCATCCCAGCTGGCAAAAGAGCTCTTGTGGGACCCATTCGCTACTTTGGGTGAATGATTCCCATCTAGGGGGACTAAGTCGCCTAGAGTGGCGAATTAGTCCCATTTGGGCCATTTTTTAGGTTTAAGTGGGAAATTTGGGTTTTAAGTTTAATTTTCCTCCATGTCAGCCTTAGGGATCAAATTACCAAGAATTTTAGGTGGATTTCCTATATAAACAAGCTTTTAAACCCAATTCAAAATTTCATTCATAATTCATTCATCATTCCTCATCCATCTCAAATCAAGTGAGCTAGGGTTAGGTCATTTTGAGAGCATTCAAGATCATTTTTCAAACATTCAAGGGTAGATTCTTCATCCAATGTTGCAGAAATTCAAGATCTATCATCATGGAAAGTTTCTAATTCCTTCATTTCATGTTCATGCTTCATCTTATTTATGAACATTTGGTTTAATTACCTAAAAGGGGTTTGACCAAGACAAACCCCCATTCCCTAACATTCAACATTTTCTCTCTTTCTTTATGTGTTTGTAGATTTAGGAACTTTGAAGGCTTGAATATGATTGAAGAATAGGTTGAAAACTTGTCGAAGAAATCTCCTTTTTGAATAGGTCAAAATATCCATAAAAAGTCACTTATAGTGTTAGAAATCATGGTTTCAGATCTGGACACCTGGAGGAGCAGAGAGAGTAGAATGAGAGCTTCCATTTCCACTTTCAAGTTTTCAAAAAAGAAAAAGTGGACTCATATTCCATTAGTGGTGTATGAGTCCCACTATACATGTTTTTTAGAGATTTCTACAGATTTAGATACCCATTTCGCTAAAATGAGCTCCAGTGCAGTTTCCAGATTTGGGACTAAGTCACCTAGAATGGCGTATGAGTTCTAGTAGGTCAAAATATTACAATCAGTAACATTTCCAGCCTTCAACACATTTCCAAATGCAAATTTTCTGATTTACTTTCCTATTCTATTTTATTTTTATTTCTATTCATCTTTTTAGGTCCTTTTGCATATCACATTGTATTTTCAAAATTATGTGTTTTCCATGTTTGCACTTGGTGGTGAACCCTTATTTGTTGTTATTATCTCCCTAGAACCTTCCCTTTGTCATATTTCAATCTCCTTTGCATTGAAATTTCAAGGGGTTTTTCTTGAATGAAGTGTTGATCTGTGTCTCTCTCCTTTTAGGTGTAAAACCCTAGAGGTGAAAGAGGTGAAAAAAATCTTCATTTCATTTTGGTGAACCTATTTTTTGAATACCTTCTTCTCTGATATGGAGTCCATCATTATCCTAGAATTATCTTGCATTTCATTTTGCATTAGTTAAGTTACATTCTAGGGTTTCAAATTTTGCATTAGTGAAAGTGCACATAGGTTGTATTTTTGCATCCCAAATCATTAAAATTTCTGAAATTCTACATTTTCATCTTAGTTCTGCATCATATAGCATATAAAACATAGAAATCAATCAAAAAAATCTGAAAAATTCTAAAAAAAATTCCTCACTAGGATTCATTCACCACCTTGGGTAACTTAGTCCCTTTGCACCCTTGAAACTCCCTTTTACGACACTAAAAACCTTTTTTCTACACATCTATTTGCTGCCATTAACTAACCATATTAGTTGGCTGAGTTTCTGCTACATGCATTTCATTAGAGCTAGCTTAAATTAGCTCATTTCATGCATTTCTTGATTTCCAATTTTCATTTACAACATTTCATCTTTCAGGTTGTTGCATAATGTAATAAGAAAATTACCTTGTTTCATATCTTAAAATTGCATTTAAACATTTCACTTTAAGTCTTTTCATTGCACTTTCTTTACTTTTCCATGATAACATGTTTACATTCAAGAGACATGGCTTTGATTTGGTTAAAAATTAATTGCATAAATACAACATTCCCTCTTATGAGTTCAATTTCAATTATAACAATAAGGTCATTAAGAAACATGTTAATCATCAAACCATTAACACAATCCTTAATATTAGATTTCCCATTGGTGAGAATGGTAGTGTAGAAAATCATAACAATCATACTTTTTCTTCTCCCGATACCTCTCCTATTAGTTACGAAGGTATCTTGGAGAAAGAAGATACAAGCATTGAAGGTCTTGATTGTCCCTCTCTTCATTCCAATTTGGAGGATATTGGAAAACAAGAACATGAGATTATACAAAAATTTCTAAACATCACCTTACCTATTCTCCATAGCCATCACAATCAAAATTTTCTTTCTCCTAATATCCCTCCTCTATGCAAAGAGGATGGTTGGTGTTAGAAGATATGTACCTATTGAAAGTCATGAGAATCTTGACCCCCTTCCTAATGCTCCTACCATTTGGAACAATTCCATTTTAAAATCATAGTGGTCCTTCTCTTGATGCCTCCCCTACTTGTGATGAGACTGGGTTTACAAAAATCTAACCATGGAATGTGGTGAAAATCTTACATAAGCCTCCTCGATCATGGAAAATAGTCCCTTAAGTGGCAAAAATTCAGAAAAATCAGAGTTAGGCAACTTGACATAAAAAATTCAATAAGTTATCTATATTATTTCAAAATATGTAAGAATAAAATCTAGAAGTAAATTGAATGTAGTTTCTAAACTACTGTGGGTTTTTTAAAAAAGAAAAAATCTATTTTAGAAAAATTTGAAATTTCTGCACTAATACTAAATTCTCAGTGGAAAAAATAAGGCGCAGGTGTCCGTCTCAATTCACCCTAACCACAATAAAAGGATAATATTTTTTTCATAAGATTTTAGATATAAATAGAGGACACATGTCCCGATGTGATGCATATTTTTTTGTAATTTTTTTCCAAGTAAATAATTAATTATTATTTTTTTATTACAACTTTTAAAAAATATAAAAACTTGCATGTCTGACCACCTTAACTTGGTCAAAACTTCATGAATTTTTTTTATTTTTTTAATCCTATATTATGTGAAGCATAGAATGTGACGCATGTTTCAGATTCAAAAAATGTGGATAACCGCTTGAAAGCTATAGATATTTTTCAATCAGCCTATCAATTAGGAGTTTAGTCATAATTTGAATAGAAATGAATAATAATTACTTATTAAATTCAAAGTAAATCATAATTTATATTGGTGGAAATTTTATAATCTCCTTTAAAACCCTCGCTTCATCAATTTTGGGTAAAAAATTCACCACATACCCATCATATTGCCACTTTTGGCCCATCATGATCCTACACATACCTCCTACTTCAGGGTAGATAATATGGAACATGAGAATGAGACCTTAGAGAAAAATGACAACCAAATAGATCCTTTTCCTACTAATCAACAAAATCCAACCATTGATCATCCCCCTCCTTATGATGAAGTCATTTAAATAGAAGAACCAATCATCAAATTTCAAGAACATTTGGTTTGTAGTTCTCCTAAAAACTCTCCTCCTAGGGAAGATATCATGGTGCAAGAAGAGGAAAGCACTAACAATTATCATATTATGCCCTTAGATGAATATGATGAAGTAGCATTAGACTCTCCTTCACTAAGGGGCATTAACATTATTCAACCTCAACTCATGTCCTGTAACCACATTCAAACAAACCTCCAACTCAAAATAAACCTAAAATTTTCCTTTACCCATCTAATAACAATGTATCACAGCAGTCAAGTCATAATATCATTGCTCATACATATAACACTAGAAATAATCCACAACTGCAACAACCAACCCCAACACCCCTACCTTTTCCTAACCCCATCTTACTAGGTCCCCCTTGTTTACCTCCACAAAGTGGAAAGGAGTACAATCTTGTTGAAAAACTAAAGAATACTCCTGCGAAGATATCATTATGGGACCTTATTCAAGCCTCCTCTCACTACCACAACATGATTCAAGAAGCCTTACAACAAGTTCTAGTACCTTCTATTGTTTAACCAAATAACATAGCCTCTGTGATTCAAGGAATAAATGTTGACATTGTTTTCCACCAAAGTGAACTCCCCTCTTTTGAAGTGCAAAAACAAAATGATGCTTTCATAATACTATCTCAATAAAAATGAATAGGGATAAAGCGAACCCTTGTCGACAATGGATCAACCCTTAATGTGTGTAGTGTAAACCTTTTGGATAGGCTTCCTGTGGATAACTAAAAAATTCAACATGATTCTTTATCTCTTAAGGGATTTGACAATGTCGAAAAATAACCGCTTGGTGTAATTACTTTACCTATTACAGCTAGGAAGGCCACACTAGAAACAAAAATTCATTTTATGCCTCATGAAATTTCATATAATCTTCTTTTAGGCAGACCATAGATTCATGCAATTAATGGGGTGCCTTCTACTCTTCATCGTAAAATGAAATACATATAGAACAACAAAGTGTACACACTTGATGCTGATCCTAAGCCTTATATTGTTTTACAATTCAAGAAAAACAAAGAGAATCCCTTGAACACATTAACACCAACCACACAAGTAGATCATGTACAATAGCAAGACAAAAAAACACATTGAACAAGTCACAAAGCCAATAGAAGATGATTAAGGTTCCTTAGATTTCAAACATACATTCATGGGCGAGTACAAGATCATCAACGAAGATTCAAATAAGGGACATGAAAAAGCAATAATGTCAACACAAAATTTGGAAGACCCTTCAAAAGCATCCACCTCAATGACTTTAGAACACAAGACAATAAATTACACAACAAACTTCGATGAACTCAACAAAAAATGACCACCCAATCCAACAACAATGAAAAATCTTTATGGAAAAGGTTATGAGCTTATGAAAAAAACATGGATATAGTGGAAAAGGATGTGGTGCTAGGGAACAAGGTATCCATGTCCCCATCAATCCTAATACACAAGAAACAACTTATGGTCAAGATGGTTATTGTCCTTTGATAGAAATCACCTAGCCTTCACTCAACATCAACACTCTCACAAAAGATTCCTGTAAACCAACTTTAACAGTAGTGCATCTTGACCTTATAGACACTAGTGGTCTTGATTGCTCTCCTTTTCCTGAAATGAAACAAACAATGAAATATTTACTTAATGTCATGTCATCTCGCACAACACTAATGATTCGAATTCATTAGATTTTACACCCTCTAGTAAAGGAGAGAACAAAATCTCACAATCAAAGAGTCTTTCATAGGACCATGTTGGATCTCATAAATGCAGGTTACAAATCCTAAGAGGATGTCAGGCTCTATGATTAGACTTGCAACCTTTTTGAACCAATGAATAGAGATAACCTATTTGGTTGATGGCTCCCTACACTTCAGGCTCTGATAGACCTAGGCGGGTGGACCTTGATAGCTGAAGCAGATTTAAAGTTGTATGACTTAATTGAATTTATGGATCTATCCACAATGGCATAAAATGGAATAGATGAAGGCTTACTAACTACTCCTATTGAAATTTGAAATGTGAATGTATGTATAAGATTTTATGAAATTCTAAAATGGAATTGGTATGACCAGTGCCTACTTCTGTTGGGCTAATGGATTCAAGATGTGAAAGATATGTGACTTACTTACTGGCTATAGTTCTAATTGTTTGGCACTTGTGATTATTTATACCTTTTATAAACGTGCAATGATGTAACTATCAGACTCTTCTTATCGATCCAAATGATTCTTACTGGGTTACTATGATTAATTAATAGGATATTTTAATCCTTCCTTGAAAGAACCAGTTAACTAAATCACACAAAAGCAACAAATGTGCCCTAACAAATCAAATACTTCTTATTTGAATAACAAGACAAAACCAAACTGGAGACAGTGTGATAATTTTATTGATTACAGGGCTCTTCTTATCGATCCAAATAACACTTCTAAATTACTATGGTTGACTAGAAGGATTTTAATTATTTTAAAGAAACCAATTAATCCCACCACACAAGAACAACAAATGTGCCAAGTGATAAATTGAATATATCCTTTATACACCGATTTAAATAATAAGGAAATATTAAGTTGGAGACAACCAAATAATCACATATTTTCAAACAAAAATTGACACCAGAAACTTGATCACCAAATTAAATCTTCTTATCCATTATATTACTTCAAAGGATTTTTGTAATACATAGCATAATGTTCTGTTTGGGAAACTATTCAACCTATCCAACTATTGATGATTTCCTAACCTACTACTTATATCTCTCTTGATTTTATTTCATCTTACCTAGATACATTATATTTTTAGGGTTGTGACCCTTCCTATCTGCATCTCTTCATTATTCTTTTTCTTCCACAAAAATATTTAATTAATTACCTTCGGCAAATTAAATATTGTAATCTTTAATCCTCATCTTTGTGAAAATTGAGCTAATAATAATCTTTTGCTGCTAAAAATTTCACTTTTCATCCATTAAAAATAATCACTCAATTTATAACTCCTTGGGTGAAAATATTTTCCATCCTCGTAAAAGTATTTTACCTTGCATTTAACTTCGAAATCACATCATAATGAGGCCCATTGAAGATTTTAGTTTTTCCAGACTTTGTTCACGAACACTCCAGATTAATCATCTTCAATCTGATCAGAAGCAAAGACATCTTTGCCTACAACTTTTCCAGGTGCAAACTCACCTCCAAATTGTAGAGGAGTCACTCCTTCCCAAAATGCATCATCATTCACAGTTAACAATGCAGGATCGATGATCTCAAGCTTGTTTGTAGCACCAAAAAAGAAAACTATTTTCGTTGCTATAATACCATCCATCTCTGTCAACGACTGATTAAGGACTTTGTTTGTAGCACCACTTGCATCCCCAATACTACTTCCACATTGTGTAGCAAGCTCACCAAAAAATAGGACACAAGGAGCTGACCCTCTAGCTTTATCAAAAATTTCTCTCACATTAGCCTCACTCTCTCCAAACCACATTGTTAACAATTCGGGGCCCTTCACACTGATAATCGTCACTACCGGCAAAGCTTTATAGCCAATCCTAACATTTTCCACATCCTTTTCATAAACAAACTTGTTATTCACACAAGTGATCTTGTCCTCCGCCGAGACATTCAGAATTCCATTGGCGTCTCTGTCAAGGCACACATTGATCTGTGGGACTCCCCTGGGTGTCAGTGGGATGCCAGAGAGCTTGAATTTCCCAAGCAGATTGTTGTCGTGAGTGCTAGGCCACTCGCCCTCATACACCTGGGGCAGCAAATCATTCATTGTCTCCCCTACAACAGGCAGAGCTCCCGGCAAGTTTTTAAGAGTATTGGGCTCAAATCCAGCTTGCTTCTGCTTCTTTCACTGGACATTCTTCCCAGAGTGCCATTCCCCAGCACCCACAACAGTATAATTACAAAATGGCCGAGCCTTAGCCAAGTAAAACCTCCTATAATTCTTATACATGACATCCCTCTCGGGATGAATAAAATCACGCTCCTCCACTTCGGTATTTCCTTCCTTGGCTTGCCACTTACGCTTTTTATCCTTCTCCCTTTCTCTCTCATATTACCTCTATCGTTCCTTCTCTCGTTTCTTCACGGTGGATAGAGGGACACTATTCAGATCATCCTTAACGTGTGATGGAAGTTCAATATGTTTTGTAACCGGCAGCGTATGAAGAGTGGTGCCAAAAACATTCCTAGGAGGCAGCGCAATACCCTTTGCTTGATGCATAATATCTCCACCATCCTCATCTGCTACCACGATGAGACGTTTCAATTTCCTGCGATCCCCACCTTCCCTTTTTCGCCGTTTGAAAGGACGGCCATCTTGGTTGCTATCTCCGCTGTTTCTTTCCTCATAAGAGCATTTGGGCCTTTCTGCACTTTCTAATTTACCTAATCTTCTTCTTCTAGAAAATTTTGTTCCCCTGTTACTCCAAGAATCACTCAGCTGACCACCTTGTTGGATCGCAGAAATTATTCTTTGTTTCAAGTCCTTTATCCTCCTCTCAATTGCAAAGCGGCGCAATATCCAGTTGCTACCTAGACATGATAGAGTGGCAGGTACAATAGCACATGGATCAACTATGTCGTCGGTGTCAACGAAAATATCTCCGACTTCTTGCAACCATTCGTTCACAGGGTGTTTCACCAAATTCTCTAGTGATATAGTCTTCTCAAGGCAGGCATCCAAATAAGACACTCTACCCTTCTCAAGGTTTGATAGTTCATTATCTATCAAAGGAAGCCTAACAAGATGCTCCCCATGTGAGGATGCATCGGTTGGTCCATCCAACTTCTCATCGTTCTTTTGTAATCTTCTTGAATTCCTTCTGTTTCTTAAGTAGGCTGCATGCCTTTGCGGTTTTTTGTCTCTGTAAATCACACCCCGAGCAATGGTCTTCACTTCCACATCATCGGAAAGAAGTGTATTTTGCAAGTAAAGCTCTAAAATTTCTTTTCTACCTCTAGGATGCTTCATGTGCTTGCCAATACGCCCGTGCCTTACACTTAAATGTCCTCTCTTCTTCGTGTGCTTCTTCAATCGAATCGTCATCAAGGCTCCTCCTCTTCTACTGATTGAACTACCACTTTCCTCCTGAACATGAGATTTCCGAACAAGAAATGTGTTGGTGACATCAACGCCTCGCCTGTAGACATTAGAGTGGGTCATGGGCTCGACTTCATGGATGACCTCTGCAACAGAGGGAGGAATAACAACATCCTCAAAGGCGTTCATGATCTCCTTGTCTTTATGCCTTTTAAAATCATTAGCCCATACCCCTGTATTTCTAATTTCTATATTTTCTACAAAAACTCTTGCACTATCTTGCACAAATGCTTGATCAAATTCCAATTGGTTAGCAAGACTCTCTACAACATACAAGGTACCTACTTTGTTTCCCCGAGCAATTATCAAAGCTCCTTTTGTGACTTTCCAACTATTCAAATGAAAATCGACTTTACATCCTTGTGAAAACAACCGTCCAGCTGAGATCAAATTTTGTTTGAGTTGAGGGACATAGCTAACATCTCGCAACAGCCAACTATTTCCATTTTTAAATTTTAACAAAACATCCCCTTTTCCAAGAACATCACAAGATTCATCATTGCCAAGAAGAACCTTACCAAAGTCACCGCTTTGCAGATTTTTGAAGTACTCCTTGCATAGAGTGGCATGAAACGATGCTCCCGAACTGAGCACCCAAACATTTGGTGTTGTTTCTTCCCAGGCTGAAACAAGAACACCAATTGTTGCACCGGCATCCTCTTCACGTACCAAATTCACTTCACCTTCTTTTGGCTGATTTTCAGCCTTCTTCAAAAACCAACAATTCTTCTTGATGTGGCCTTGCTTGCCACAATACCAGCAACCAACATCTCTCCCACTAGATTTTGACCTCTCTTGTGATTTCCTATGACTTCCTTCATCAGGTGGCATTGCTCCCACTCAAAATCAAACCTCTCATGTCAAGAGATCGAGCACCATGGCTCTGATACCAATTGTAAATATTAAATAAGCAGAGAAAGAGAATGAAACAGAAAAACAAAGAACAAAATATAAGACATAGATTTATAGTGGTTCGGCAATAGCCTACGTCCACTCTCAAGCAGGGAATAATTCTATTAATCAATCACCAATCAACTACAGAATACATGATCAACCATATATTTATACAAGTTCCTTTAAACCCAAATTTAATCTCTAAATGACTCCTCGAATGATGTTTGAATTAAGCAGTGCCGTGAGAGAAAAAAAATGACTTGCATTGTCAATGTAGCCTAAAAATGTTACATGCTTAAAACCGCAAGCTTCCTTTGGCGATGAAGCAAGAACACTTCAAAACGCATTATAGGGATCTTCATTTTATACTTCTCTTTCATTGTAAAGAGTCTCTAAGTGCTCGTGAATGAACAATATTGTTGATTCAACAAATTTATTTTACCTAATGCTGCTTTTAGGATGGTAACAATCACAACATCTAGCAAATTTCCTCACTCCTTGATGCTTTGATGGAGATTCACACCTTGTTTGAAGCTTCCATCTTTGGTAGAGGCACATAGGATATTGGGAGGGGTTATCAGATCCACCAATTTGTTTTGAGAGTTATGAAATATTCTCAACAAATCTATTTTATGCACAACCTCGAAATCATTGTAATTTTGAAATTGAGGAGCCTTGTTAAATAGTTGGTATGCTTTGTTTGTGTTTCCATTCTCATTTCGGGCTCATGAGGTATCTTTTCCTTCATTTAATTGCCTTCCTGCATAAATTGACTACTGGCAACATCTGAGGGCAGGTTACATGCATTTGGATTTGAAGTCATTGGATTACTTTCCATTAAATTTATAGAAGTTAAACTAGCAACAAATGCACTTATCTTTTGAACTTGCTACTAAGAAACCGTAGCTCATCTTTTCAATTCTGCTTTGTTGGCGACATCACTACATTCTCGCAAATATATTTGCAACCAATAATGGAGTGTCTCTGGATACACTGTGATTACTTTGAGAATAACAGGCTTGCAATGAGCTGCCTCGTATTTTTGCAAAGAAAGGAGTAACTAGGGTATCCATGAAAGCCAAACCCAGTGAAGTATGTGGTTTGAGTACCTATCAAATTCTTTTCCCAAAGGCTCCTTTGAGGTGTCAAAGCTCAACAAAAATTAAATACGAGCCAAGTGACCTCTAGCACTTGACGCACCATGCTTAATACCCTAAAAACAGAATTTATTGCATATTCCTACCAGATCTCTTCATTTGTCTCGCAATAATTTCCCTAGCTAATCCATCTTTTGATAGGTTTTTGAAGAGACTGATAGTATTGGAATGTGCATGATTAGCACTTTCACCCTCATATCAAATATTTTTATATTGGATCCCCTCTAAGACATTCCACTGTATCAACTGCATATATAATTAGACTCTCTTGTACAAATGAGTTCATCTCCTTGGAGTTTATTTCATTTTACCTGACTTTACATTTTATTATGCCCTTTAAAAATTTATGTGGATTATTTATTTGACCGTCATGGAGTTTCAAAAAGATCTTTCTCAAGTTTAGATGGATCTTATTTGACTTGGTGCTCCCTTGCAATATCAAGATCCCGAACCATTATACATTAATAATATTGGATAAGGAAGATATTGTTCCCCATCACATGACATCTTATTTCTTACAATCATTTCATCAAGAATCCAAGATGCATCCTAGATTTTGAGTGAGTAGTCTTCTTGATATTTTGTACCGTGATCAAAATAGGTTAGGTAGCCTTTGAAATTGCTTTGGGAAATCTTATCATGCATTTTCTTGGAACCATGAAAATTCATCAGCAGGTTGACTTATGATAGGGGAACACAGTTTCCTAATGTTTTTGCATGAATCCACTAGATTTGAAAGATACTAATTTTCAAAGTAGCCCAATAAGCTCTTTTTGAAACTGCACTTGTGAAAACTATCTGAAGCATGCCACTTGCCTTCTTGAAAAAATATCAAACTTGACCCTGGGAAGCTATAAATTTGGAGATGAGTTCATTTAGGTCACATGAATATTTAGGAAAAAGGGTTTTTCTTCAATCTTTTTCCTTTACAAAGTATCAAACATCAAAGTTTCCCCTTTTGCAGCTTCCTAGAAATGCAGTGTTCAAACTCGGTAATATCCATTTAGAACTGATTTTGAAATAATACCAAATGATGTCTTGAAGCCCTAAAAATTGGCATGAAGGTAGATTTTGGTGGCGAGAAACTGATACACCAATTAGTTTGTCTTGAAAATAGTCCATTTGCTTAATATTTTCTTCCAAAATTGACCTACTTGGCAGATTTCACTGTGTAGACATCAAGCCTTCGCATAACCCTTCACTTGGCCTTTTGAAACCTTGGAAAATCAGATCGTACAAAGCTAAAATCAGGCGTGCACATTGACATATGGTAGATGAACATCCGTGCAAGATGGTTTGACATGAAAATGAATAGATCTAAAGTTATGATTTTTTAAAGTGGGTCATTTGAGTAGATTTTTTCAATTGTACTTTTGAGTGCTAAGATCAAAATTTTCATCATGGGAACCTAAAATTTTACAAAATTTTGCATGAAATTTTAGGCTCCAACAGTAGGTATGACATCTTGCACATCTAAGTAAGATATATCTTTGTCGCAAGTAATAAAGGAACATCTTCTACCATTGATCAAGAGGGTATCTTGTCAAGACTCCTCCAAGATCACTTGATATCCCTTCATCCAAGAACTCGAAAGAAATGCTATTACAAGACTTCATTTTGTGCCTATCACAGAGTCCATGGTCACTATAATAATGACTATAAGGCTTTGATTAGTAAAATTCAACATTTTAAGGATTTTGGTATTCCTCCTTATGTGGGGGAACCTAATTCCTCTAATCAATACTGATTTTCACTCTAGCATGCATCTTATCAATCATTTTGGCTCATCCTTGTCCTGCACTAAGTGGGAGAAAGGGGCTAGGTAGCCTTTTCCTCATATGCCACATGTCGTTGCCTCTTTCGGCTAGCCGTTAACCTTTCATGAACATATAAGAGCAAGCTTGGGATGTGGATGACATGCCATAAGCTGACTCACATGTGACATACTACCTTTTTTATGATGTAGCTTATTGGAAACATATGACTTGGCATAGGGCTTTCCAAATAAGTTCTCGTGTCTTCTTCTACTTTAAAGAAAATTCTTACAATAATGGTGTTAGCAACTGCTTTAAAGTGGTGGCATACATCGACACTCATATTTAATTGTGCGATTTTCTTTTTCTTGTGATTTCCTCTCTTGGAAACATTAGGTACAATGTTGCCTAGGATGAGACCTTGCACTTGTCCTCTCTTGGAAACAAGATGTGATCATTTTCACTTATCCTCTATTGGACACATTAAGCACAATGTTCCCTAAGATGAGACCTTGCACGAACAAAGTAAAATCCCCTTTTAAAAAATCTTTACATGAGATTCAAAAGCATTTACAAAAAAAATTTCATTGTGGCACCTTATTAAAGTTATTAGGAGGTATAACTTTGATATGGTTGAGCAAGAAGCCCAATCCGAGGCATGACTTTCCCCATAGCCACCTACGTGTGTGTGAATGCATACCAGCCATGAGTGTATGTTTCTCACCTTTTAGGACTTCTCACCCGGCAGACAACCAAGAGTTTTGTTGCCTCAGAGTGAGTATGCTTTTTTTTGGAGAAACCACCTAGATCTGATCCACATTGTGTTGGACAAACGGTCAAAGCTTGATCCACCTTTCTATTTCTACTCATTTGTACTTCTCCTCCTAGTTATTGCCATTGTATGATTGTGTATCTTGTTTTGTTGCATATTATACACTTTGTGTGTGTCCTTTTGTGCTCATGTCGATTTGACTTAGGATCTTGGATCCTAGGGGTTTGACAACTTCCTTGATATTTTTTATCCTAGACCATCCACATTGGTATGATTGGACCCCTCTTGAATGTCTACTTTAGTGTAAGTTAGAAGTAGGTTCATCTTCTCACTAAACTGGGGGCTAAATGTAGCACATAAAAAAGGAAACTTGCTTGATTTGGGAACAATTAATGATAAATTGGAATTAATGACACCTTAATCTAGTTTTGTGATGTGTTTACACATCCACATTAGGTCTTCGACCCTTGGAAATTGAATAAAATGCATTTATCAATGTCTTGTAAAGGTGTTGTAAAGTGTTGTAGATAACTTTCACACTTTTCTAGACTTTTATTAAGTATCTAAGTCTAATGCACCTATTTTCCCCTTAATTCAATATTTTAAAATGTATTTAGTTCCATTCTCACATTAACCTAGAGAAGGCTTGTAAATTAAACTGGTGTTGTAATGTGTTTTATACATTCACATTGGAGGTTGTGCCTTTCTAGGCCATGTGGACCTCATTTTAATGTTGTAAAGGGTATTTAATCACACTTTCATGTTAAATTTGTGTCCGTAGCCCTAATTTCCCTTTACATCATCATTAATAAGCCCATGTGACCCCATATTGTGTATCCCAAGGCTTAATTTGATCAAAGACCCAATAAAATCAACATAAAACTTAAATTATTCACTCCTCGACATCTCAACTAGAAAAATAGCTCCTGTGGGACCCATTCACCACTTTGGGTGAATGATTCCCATTGAGGTGGGACTAAGTCACCGAAAGTGGTGAATTAATCCCATTTGGGCCATTTTCAAGGTTTGAGCAGGAAAAATTGGGTTTTAAGTTTAATTTTCCTCCATGTTGGCCTTGGGGATCAAATTAGTGGGCATTTTAGGTGGATTTCCTAAATAAACAAGATTTTAAACCCTAATTCAAAATTTTCATTCATAATTCATTCATCATTCCTCATCCATCTCAAATCAAGCAAGCTAGGGTTAGGTCATTTAGAGAGCATTCAAGATCATTTTTTAGACATTCAAGGGCAGATTCTTCATCCATTGTTGTAGAAATTCAAGATCTATCATCATGGAGAGTTTCTAATTCCTTCATTTCTGTTCATGCTTCATCTTATTTCTTCATTTGGTTTAATTACCTAAAAGGGGTTTGATTAAGGAAAAGCCCCATTCCCTAACATTCAACATTTTCTCTCTTTCTTTGTGTGTTTGCCGATTTAGGCACTTTGAAGGCTTGAAGATGATTGAAGAATAGGTTGCAAAATTGTTGAAGAAATCTCCTTATTGGCTATGTCAAAATATCCACAAAAAGTCACTTACAATGTCAGAAATCAAGGTTTTTAATTTGGACACCTAGAGGAGCAAAAAGAGTAGACCGAGAGCTTTCGTTTCCACTTTCAAGTTTTTAGAAAAGATAAAGTGGACTCATATTCCATTAGCGTCATATGAGTCCTACTATAAATGTTTTTTACAATTTTTGTAGATTTGGATACTGATTTGTCTGAAACAGGCTCTGGTGTTGTTTCCCAAATCTACGACTAAGTCACCGAGAATGGCGTATGAGTCCTAGTAGGTCAAATTTTCAAAATCAGCAGCATTTCCAATCTTCAACACATTTCTAGGTGTACCTTTTCTATTTGACTTTCCTGTTTTGTTTTATTTGCATTTCTATTCATCTTTTTAGGTCATTTTGCATATCACATTGTGTTTTCAAACATTTCATGTTTTCCAAGTTTGCACTTGGTGGTGAATCCTCATTTGGTGTTATTATCTCCCTATAACCTTCCTTTTTTCAGATTTCAATCTCCTTTGCATTGAAATCTCAAGGGTTTGTTCTTGAATGAAGTGTTGATCTTTGTCTCTCTCCTTTTAGGTGCAAAACCCTAGAGGTGAAAGAGGTGACAAAATAATCATTTCAGCTAGTAAGATAGGATAACAATAATCAAGAGGGGTGATCAAGCCCCCAGGATCAAGATCCTATGGAAAACCAACATAGGCATGAAGGAATACACATGCGGATGATATATGATGCCATAACCAAATCGCAAGCATACACCATCAAAGATAGAAAAAGGAAAACAAAAAATGAAAAAGAAAAATGCTACAAATCAAGGTTGAACCAGTTGTCCAACGTGCCATGGACTGGGTCTAGGTTTTTTTTCCAAAAAAGATTTACAAGTGGATTGTGTTGTCCACTATGCAAACAAAACGCATGCTCACATTGGCTAGTGAAACTAGTAGTTCACTAGGTGAGCCCCAAGAGGTTCATATCAACGTCATACCCCCATGACTATGATGAGGACAAAAGAAAAATGCATGCTCACAAGGGGCTAGTGAAGCTATTTGTTCACTAGGTGAGTCCCGAGAAACCATATCAAATCCATACCTCCATGACTTTAATAAGGCACAAAATATGCAACGTAACAAGAAAGAGAGATGTGTTTAAAGGGATTTTGCTTAGTTCATGCAAGGTAGCTTCTTAGGGAACATTGTGCCTAATGTTTCCAAGAGAGAACAAGTGCAAAGAAATATCACACTCTTGGAGGAAATCAAGCCCAATGACGCCACCAAGAAATAAATGCATCACAAGAAGAAAGAAAAATCGCACAAGGAACGTGAAAACAAATGCAAATAAAATCATGCCAAAATAATTCCAACATATGCCCCCACTTTAAAGAAATTGCTAACACCATGCTGTGAGCAATTACTTTAAAGTAGACAAAATGAAAGGGAAAATATGGTTTCCCCCAAAATGCATAACTCAGTATGTCACATGCGAGCCAACTTAAGGCATATGGTCCACATCCCAATCTTTCTCTTACATATACATGAAAGATGGTCAACTATGGGAAAGAGGCAATGACAGATGACATATGAGGACAAGGCTACCAAACCCATTTTCCCCACTTAGTGCAAGAAAAGGATGAACCAAATAGGATGAAAGTAAGTATTAGTTAGAGGAATTAGGTGCTTCAATACAAGGCAGAGTAACACAGTCCTTGAGATGTTGAATTTTGTTATTTAAAGCCTTACATTCATTATTATAATGACCATGAAGTCTATGATATGCACAAAATAAACTCCTGTAGTAAAATTTATTTCAAGTTGTTGGAGGGAGATATATTAATCGATCTTGGAGGAGTCTTAGAAAGATGTTCTCTTTGATCAATAGTAGTAGGTGTTCCTTTATTTGCACAAGATGTCATACACACACTAAATGACAAGGCTTTAGATGAAATTGGAGATAAAGGTGGTAAACCTAGATCTTTATTGAAAGAGTGTGGTATGTTGGTTTGCATAATGGTTTCATTGTTTCCATGTGTAGGAGGGAGATTGTATTCGACACCATAACAATATTCCAAGTCTAATGAAGGGGGTTTATGCTTCTAAGAAGGATCGGCTTCTTCACCAGAACACAAATCCTTTTTAAAGTTATGTGTCATTCCTTCATGAGGGATGTGAGTTATATAGCCCCCATCACCACCATGGGGTAATGTTGGAGAATTAATTTGAATGAATGAAACAGAAGGTTGTTTTGGTTTAGAATGTGATATTTTGCACTTTCCTATAAAGGGAGATGTAAAACCCCAATCATCATTAGAACTCGTATCTGAAAATGAATCATTGGTATATGACTCTTTGTATTTCAAGGGTGAGATTTTGGATTCTCTATTGAAAGGAGGCATAAGATCTAATGACCCCCAATTATCACTAAAGAGGTATGTTGTAGGTGAAGGATTAGCATCAACTTGTATAGGTTCAACTTTTGATCTCAAAATAAAATTATTAGGAGAGTTGGAAGTGTTGTGATCATGTGATTCATAGCTTTTCTCATCTACTTCAACTGTGTATATCTTGTTGTTGTATTCAAATTTCATTATACAGTGGAGAGTAGAGGGGACTCGTTTCATTGCATAAATCCATGGTCTCCATAGGAGAAGATTGTATGAAAGGGGTCCTTGCATGCAAATATGGATAGGGGTATGTGTGGGATCATGATGGGCCAAGAAGTGGCAATATGATGGGTATTTGTAGGGTATGTGGATGTTGACTTTTTTTTACCCAAAAAAAAGGGTTTTTAAAGGAGATTCTCAGCTTTCTGCAAATATAAGTTATGCTTTAGTTTGAATTTAATTAATAATTATTATTCATTTTCTATTTGAATTATGACTAAAGTCTTGATTGATAGGTTGATTGAAAAACATCTATAGATTTCAAATGGTATCACATTTTTGGAATCCAAAACATACATCACATTTTATGCTTTGCATACTATAGGATTAAAGAAAGAAAAATTGAATTTCATGAAGCGTTGACCAAGTTAAGGTGGTTAGACATAGGAGTTTTTATATTTTTTAAAAGTTGTAATAAAAAATTCATAATTAATTATTTACTTGGAAAAAAAATACAAAAAAATATGCATCACATCCGGACATGAGTCCTCTACTTATTATAAAATATTATTAAAAAATATTATAATTATTATTGTGGTTAGGGTGGTCACACAAACACCTACTTCTTATTTTTTCCCTGAAATTTAAGTACTATTGCATTGAAATTTCAAATTTTCACCAAATAGATTTTTTTTTTCAATAAACCTAGTAATTTAGAAACTACATTCAATTTTCTACAAATTCTATTCTTACATATTTTTGAAATAATATAGATAACTTACTCAAATTTTTACGTCAAGTTGCGTAACTTTGATTTTTCTAAATTTTTTCCACTTAAGGGCCTTTTTTTTCCATGATGATCCTGCAAATACCCATAGGGGTAGTCAAAACGACAGGTCTGACCTTAATAGGTAATGTGATCATTCCTAGTGGTTTCCTAGTAACATTGTGAAATCCATGAATATGAACATCCTTAAGTGAATGAGCCTTTTTTCCATGCAAATTTTATATAGGAGGTCCATGCTACAAACATTAATTTATGCTCCATTGTCTATGAGAGTGCACCTAACTGCAGTTTCATTAATTATCACCATTCTCACTAAGGCTTCATTCTTGTTCTGAGTCTCAAGTGACGAAAATTCATTTTTAGGGAATGTGATTTCTAATTGTGTGACTTGTGTGTGATGAAAGGAGTATTTTTCATTATTCAATTTCATATAGGCTTGGGTCTCCTCCTTTATTTGTAACATTTCTTGAAATAGGAAGTTGTATGTCGATGATAGTTGAATAAGTTGCCATATGGATATATTAGCAGGGGTCTTCTTAAGATATTCAACTATATTATGAAAAGGTGAATGAGGAGCACTATGAAAAATATTTTGAGGTGATGGTGATGTTGCAGGAGCTATTTGTGGTCCCCTAGATGTTTGAGAAATTGTGTTATATCTTGGTGGCCACAAAACATTGTTAGATTGCATCGTAGATTTCAAGAAATCTTAGTTTATTATGTGATTCATTAATGGGAGGTGACTTAGGAAGGTCACTAATTAAAGGAGATCCAATTTGTGTTGTTCGAACATAAACAATCTTGTACTTATTTGTGTGATCTCTTAGTGAAGAAGAAGCTACTGTCACTTAACCTACGGAAGCCTCATTACATGTTTCAATGTTTATATTTTCTTGCACCATGATGTCCTCCCTAGGAGGATAGTTTTTAGGAGAACCAAAAAATAAATGTTCATGACACTCAAAGGTAGGTTATTCTAAAATGACTTCATTGCAAGTAGGGGAATAATCAATGGTTGAGTTGTCTTGCTCAATAAAGGTTTCCCTAGGTGTAGAGGGATAACTAAGATTCTCATGACCATTGATTATGTTTTATAATATCAAAGTATCTTCTTCACCACTAGGAGAGATACTAGGAAAAGAAAAAATGTTAGTGTCATGACTATCTATGGTTGTGTTGTCTTTTTCATCAGTTTCTTGTCCACTAAGAGAGGTAATAGGAGAGAAAAACCTAGAACTCTCAAAACTCTCATTTATTGGTTCTTCTAACACTAAAATATCTTCTTCGCCAATAGGAGAGATATTAGGAGAAGAATGACTATGATAGTTAGGAATGTCCAAGATTGTATTCTCTTTCACTAAAACAATATCATAGGGAGGGGATTGTTTCTTAGCATGCCTAGATATGTAAGATACTAAAATTGTTTGAAGAAAAATGAAAAGCACTTGTAACCATATCATGCAATGCTTTAATAATGTCAACAATGTGTATCCAAAGATGCAAAATAGTTTTATCCAATGAATGCGAAAATTTAAGAATGAAAACAATGTATATCCCAAAATGAAAATAAATTTTACCAAACTTATGCAAAGTTTTATGAATGTAAACATTGTATATGCAAAAGTGAAAAGTACTTTTATCCATATTATGCAAAGTTTTAGAAATGTGAGCATTTTCAAATCTGATGATTTTTGAAATTAAAATCATTTGAAAAATGAGTGCCCTAAATTGATGTTTTTGACCTAGATGCATAAAATAGATGTTCCTGAAACTTTCTAGACTTATAGTATATGTTACCAGGAGGCTTAGGAAGCATAGAAAAGCAGATATAAATCTTGAAAACTGCACCTTCAAACACAACAGGGACTATAATGCCAATAAGGGATTTTTAGTCCTATTGAAGGAATTTTAAGGGTCTAGAAAGTGGAACAAAATGCAGCCAACTTATATAGGATTCTGAGGTAAAAAACCCAGAGAGGGACTAAGATGCCAATAAGGGTGTTTTTGTCCTAGGGGAGGTTTTACATAGAAAAATAGAAAATTCTGAGTTGTTTATAGCGTTCATAGATTGCCTACCTAGGGACTTGATGTTCAGAAACATAAAATTGTGCAAATAAATGCAAGAAAAAGTAACTAATGAGAAGCAATTGGATGCAAAATTGAATACAATTTTTCTCAATTTTGAATAGAATAACAATGTTCCTAAATGAAATTAGGATGATTAACAATGCATTTTTCATTTTTTCATTGAGATAAAATGATGCAAGAAAGCAAAAATGCAGCCTATATGCACTTTTACTAATGGAAATATGAGAAACCCTAGATGCACTTTCACTAAAGGGTATGTGCATGATCATCATGGAAAAAACATGCCCTTAAGTAGTAAAAATTTTAGAAAAATTAGAGTTAGGCAACTTGATGTAAAAATAAGAGGAGTGGATCCATCTTCAAGAAAAAAATGCACTTACTTTGGGGCCATGAAATTTCAAGTCATCTGCAGGTTGAGTATCCACAACACACTCACTTTGAGGCCGCAAAAATTTCAAGTTGTCCACTAGGTGAGAAGTCTAGGAAGGTGAGACATATACACTCATGGATGGTATGCACTCACACACACATGTGAGCAGCTAAGGGAAAGTAATGCCCTTGTTTGGATTCCCATCAAACCATACCAAAGTTATACCTACCAATAGCTTTAATAAGGCACCAAGAAAAAAAATGATTTCGAGCTTCATGAGGCAAGCAAATATTCATATGCTTGGAGCTCATGAACAAACAAGATGGCTCTATAGGCATGCAATCTATGTTATGCAAGGTGGTCATATAACAGTTGTTGTAAATACAAAATAGTGTAAGGCGCATTCAAAGGGATTTTTCTTAGTTCATGCAAGGTATCTTCTTAGGGAACATCGTGCCTAATGTATCCAACAGAGCAAAATTCAAAGAAATATCATGCTCTCGGAGGTAATCAAGCACAATGAAACCACCAAGAAAAGGATGCATCACAAGAAGAAATAAAAATTGCAAAATGAAATATGAGTGTCGATGTATTCACCCAATTTAAAGTGGTTACTAACACCATTGTTGTGTGAAATTGCTTTAAAGTAGAAGAAAACATGAGAGCTTATTCAAAAATCCCTATTCCAAGTCATATGTTTCTAAATCGAACTACATCATGAATAATTATGTCACATGCAAGTCAACTTAAGGCATGTCATCCACATCCCAAGCTTTCTCTTATATGTACATGAAAGGTGATCAACTAGCCAAAAGAGACAACGACAAGTGACATACGAGGACAAGGCTATCTAACCTCTTGGTCCCACTTGGTATAGGACAAGAGTGAGCCGAATAAGATGAAAGTAATTATCAGTTAGAGGAACTAGGTTCTTCAACATAAAGAAGAGCACCTTGATCCATAAGATGTTGAGTTTTGTTATCGAAAGCCTTACATTCATTAGTAGAATGACCATGAACTCTGTGATATGCGCTAAATAAACTATTGTGGTAAAATTTCTTTTGTGTTCTTGGATGGAGATGTTGAAAGGTGCAAGAAAAATGAGAGGGGGGGTGAATCATTTGTCACCAAACTCAAATTCAAATCTCAACCACATAAATTTCTTATCCACTTAATTTTTTTATTAAGTATGAACATAAAATGTAGATAACAAAAAGAAATATCAACACAGGAAATACTAGATTTATGTGGGAAACCCAATGAGGGAAAAACCATGGTGAGGATTAACTCACAATATAAAGTAATAGAAAAACCAAATACAAGAGGCTCACTTCCTAGATACAAAGGCTCACTACCTACATAAAGGACTCACTATCCAACAAAGAGGCTCACTTCCTACATATACAAAAGATTACAAAAAAAAATCCTCCACAAAAGGTTACACACACTCGCAGCCTTAATCAAAAGAATTGTAGACACCGTCAGCTCACTACTTTAAGGAATCTAACACATTAAAGTACTGATGCCTCATTTCACTTTCACACAACTTTTCTCTTCTTCTTGATTTGATACATACTTATTCACAACATCTTGACTTGCATTTATATCCTCTTCAACCTTAGAAACTTTCTCCAAGGTTGGCTACATACACTTCATTTCATAAATTCAAATTAGGTCAAAAACTCAACATTCCCATGGTGGAAAGGAATGAGAGTGGACCACACCAATACTTAACTTAAACCCAAGACACTGTCTTGAATCAATTAAATGCTTCCTTAATTAAAACTTATCCTTCATATGAAGTGTAAACACTAGGTCAGCCAAACCTAATGAAAACACAAATGAAAATTGAAGTACATGCTTCCCAACAAGAAGATAATACATGGATGATGCAACACACTCCATCATGCATGAGAACACATCTTAGATACCTTTAGATACATTTGAATCATATGCAACAACATTTAAATCTTGAAATACTTCTCACCATTCCATCCAGACACTACAAATACGCAGAATAATACTAAAGCTTGTCTCCTCGAGCACGAGACCACAAAAATATTTTCCAAAACACAGAGAACACCATTACAAGACATTCCAAATATTCAAGACTTGAAACAAAATAGTGGAGGATTGCATAGCAGAGACATTTCTCCTAGTGCACAGACAAATAGCTCTATCAAACTAGTTCACATAGATCAGTGAACACAACTTTCAAACTTCATCAAACCAGAATCTACAAACTAGGAGATGACACCAATAGATGCCAAAAAGAAACCCTTCAAATCTGCACAAACATAGGATCAACATAGAAGAAACATGGAGCACATACTAGAGAACATTCCGAACACATACATAACTCTGACTTCACTCTTGATTAATTTTCTAAAAAGCACTTGGTAACCCATCATATCAACATATCTGCAACATCATAAAGATAGCTCCATGTACTCACAAAATCTCAATAGCATCTCAACTATACATGCACAATATGCAACATCCTATATTGTGTTGACATCAAAGACAACATTAATGAAAACACCACCAAACTTTCTCATACTTGCAACAATCTCCCCCTTTGTCATTCATGGAAACAAATTGTGTGAAAAACCATCAAAGAAAACACTCTCCTTTATTTTCCAGATTATACAACCTACACAACATTCCTACATTTACAAAAGACCTTCTCTTACTCTTCTACTATTTTTCACATGACTCTTTCTTCCCCTTTGATATCAATGAAAAATATCAAAAAGTTCTGATCACTCCCCCTTAGGAGTGCACCTATACAACTCATACTACAACAATGAAAACTTTCTACTCCCCCTATAGAGTAGACCCATCCATTAGTCCAGATAAATGAAGAATCTGATGATTGACTAGACTAATGGAACTCCAAGTGCACTTAGCTCAAAGGGCCAATGACCCCCAACTTCTCCCTGAGATACTCAAAAGTATCCTTTGGAAGATCCTTAGTAAATATACATGCAATATGATCCTTTGTAGACACATACTCCAGCCTGACTTCATTCCCCAATACCTTATCTCTTAAGAAATGATATCTAATAATGCATTGTCAAATTATTTGAAATGTTTATAGCACTTGTATTATCATACAAGATGGGAATAGGCTCATCACATATTACTCCAATATCCTTTAGTCTTTTCTTCATCCACAAAACCTATGTGTAGCAAGATGCTACAACAATATAATTTGCTTATGAAGTGGATAAAGAAACCGAATCTTATTTCTCACTTAACCATGAAACCAATCATCCACCAAGAAAGAAAGCACCTCCACTGGTACTCTTCCAGTCAACCACACAACCAACCCAATCTACATCAGTGAAAGCACTCAAGGTGAAATTAGTGTCCTTAGGCTACCACAAGCCATAATCCAGAGTTCCTTTAAGATATCTAACATCAAACTTCCCAAGATTCTCATCATCTCTTTTAATGTAACATCTGCTTCCAAACACCTCAATGTATTTTATAGTAGGAACCTTACCAGTCCATAACTCATATAGAGTCTTTGTGTTTCTTCCTCTCATCTAAACTCTGTTAAGAACATAAACAACAGTGTGTATTGCCTCTCTCCAGTACACATTAGGTACCTTTTCTGCTTTCATCATGGTTCGTGCAGCTTTTTATATAGTCTAGTTCTTTCTCTCAACAACTCCATTTTGTTGAGGAGTTCTAGGAGAAGAAAAATGTATCTTTATGTCGTGCTCTTAAAAAAATGCTTTAAACTCACTAGAAGTAAATTCTCCACCTTTATCAGATCTCAAATATTTGATTTTCAGGTTCACTTCATTTTATACTCTTGCCTTGAACACTTTAAACCTATCCAGAGCTCGAGTCTTCTCTCTAAGAAAAGCAACCCTTGTCATTCAAGAATAATCATCAATAAGGAGCATGAAATACCTATCACAGTTTAGGCTTCCTATACTAGTAGGACCACAAAGGTCTCTATGAATTAATTCCAACATTTTGATAGTTGATTGCTCTTTTCCTTTGAAACTACATCTTGTTTGTTTCCCTAATTGACAACTTTTGCAAATAGTATTAGCAACTTTTGGGATTTTAGGTAGATCTCAGACATCTCTTGAATTGATCTTGACCAAATTATCAAATTTTACATGTCCCATTTTCTGGTGCCACAACCAACTTTCATTAACTTGAGATACAAGGCGCTGACCATCAACACCCTTAAGCTGATAGATGTTTCCATAAGTTCTCCTTCCTACAACAACCATACCTTTGGATCCTTTTATGATCTCACAATTATTATCCTAAAAAAAAAGTTTGAAACCTTTGCTACACATCTATCCAACACTCAAAAGGTTATTCCTTAGGCCCTTTACATAGTATACATCATCAGTGTTGTGTATTCCATCAAAACTAATTGTACCTTTCCCAAAAATCTTTGCTCCAAAATCATCACCAAACATGACCAAACCACCATCATACTTTTCAAGTTTAGTGAATTTACTTTTAACTTCGTTCATGTGATTAGATCAACCACTATCAATCACCCAGTAGTCTTCATCCTGTCTAGCATGAAAGACACTAACCAAAGTACCTTCCATCTCATTCTTCTTGTTCTCTGAACTACTTTCCCTTGCACATCTTCTAGAGTTAGTAGACACATATTTATTCTCCAAAGCTAAGAACAAGCACTCACTATCATCAACCTCATAATTAGATTCATCATCAAAGGTTCCAGCTTCTTCTCTAACATAATACAACTTCTTGAACTTCTTATCCTTTCTATCTTAATGTTCTTTTTTCTTCTTATGTACATCTCTATTTGGACAACTTGAAGCATAATGACCAATATTAATGCAACTGAAACATTTAAAGGGAAACATAGCTTTATACTTACCAATACCTTTCTTCAACTTCCTTGTAAATTTTTCTTCCAACTCATCTGAACCATCACTATCTAGATAATCTTCATACTTTTTTGCTTTAAATGTTGCTTCTGTCTTCTCCTCTTTCTTTCCAAACTTTCTTATCTCAAATGCAGTCAAGGTGCCAAATAGTTGTTGTTTAGGAAACTTCTTAGGATCATATACTTCTTTAATGACTGAGACCTTATCACTATAACTCTCTAGTAGGGTCATTAGAATCTTCTCTATTATATCTTCATCTACTAGAGTGCCCCCTTGATTTATAACTTCATTTGTTGTAAGACAACCCTCTAGAAATAGCTTGCACTATCTTCACCTTCATCCATTTTTAGATTCTCATATCTACTCTCTGACATCAGCTTCTTTGTCAATTTCACTCTATCATTTCCTTCATAAAGATCTTCCAATTTCTTCCAAACTTCATAAGCAGTTCCCAAAGAAATAAATTTAGTTCAGTCTATCTTAAATAAAGAACTGTAGGTCAAATACCTCACTTTTTCATTCTCCTCATAAGAAGAAACATCATCTGCAGTAGTAGGACCACTTGTTGGTGCAACATATTTATCTCAATAGCCTTCCAGGTCTTGTAAGCAAGAGAGATTATGTAACCTCTCATCTACACTTTCTAGTCATTGTAGTCAGATCCATCAAACATAGGGATTTCCAATTTGTGTGCCATTGGTCTACCTCAAGTGGTTAAGCTCTTCACCAAGGAACCAAAGCTCTGATCTACCAATTTTTGAAAGGTGCAAGACAATTGAGAGGGGGGTGAATTAGTTGTCACCAAACTCAAATTCAAATCTCAACCACTCATCAATTTCTTATCCACTTAATTCTATTATTAAGTATGAACATAAAATGCAAATAACAAAAAGAAATATCAACACAAGAAACACCATATTTATGTGGAAAAATCAATGAGGGGAAAACCACGGTGAGGGTTAACTCACACTATAAATGAATAGAAAAACTGAATACAAGAGGCTCACTGCCAAGGGCTCACAACTTAGATACAAAGGCTCACTGCCTACAGAAAGGACTCACTGTCAAATAGGGAGGCTCACTGCCTATAGATATAAAAGATTACATAAAACATCCACAACAATAGGTTACACACACTCACATCCTTGATCAAAAGAATTGTAGACATCGTCAGCTCACTGCTTTTAGGAATCTAACACATTAAAGTATTGCTGCCTCAATTCACTTTCGTACAACTCTGCTCTTCTTCTTGATTCAATACATACTTATTCACAACATCTTGACTTGCATTTATACCCTCTTCAACCTTAGAAACTTTCTCCAAGGTCAGCTACATATGCTTCATTTCATAAATTCAAATTAGGTTGGAAACTCAAAATTTCCACAATGGAAAGGAATGAGAGTGGACCACACCAATACTTAACTATGACCCAAAACAATGTCTTGAATCAATTACACAGTTTTTGAATTAAAACTTATCCTTCGTATGAAGTGTAAACACCAAGTTGGCTAAACCTAATGAAAACACAAATGAACATTGAAATACACACTTCCCAACAAGAAGATAATACACAGATGACATAACACGCTCCACCATGCGTGAGAAAACATCTTAGATACCTTCAGATACATCTGCATCATCTGCAACAACCTTTAAATATTTGACACTTCTCACCAATCATTCTAGACAGTACAGATACACATAGTAATACTAAAACTCATCTTTCGAAGAAGGATACCATGAACATATTTTCCAAAACATAGAGAACACCATTACAAGACATATTCCTGATCTACAAGACTTGAAAAAAAATAGCAGAGGACTGCGAAGCAGATACATTTCTCCCAGTCCATAGAAAAACAACTTTGTCAAACCAATTCACATACCGGTGAACATAGCTTTCACGCTCCATCAAACTAGAAGCTAGAAACTATGAGATGACACCAACAGATGCCCAAAAAAAACTCTTCAAATCCGCACAAGCATAGGATCAACATAGAAGAAAAACAAAGCACATACTAGAGCACATTCTGAACATATACATAACTCTAACTTCACTCTTTATTAATTTCCTCAAAAGCACTTGGTAACCCATCATATCACCATATCTGCAACATCATAAAGATAGCTCCATGTACTCACAATATCTCAACTATACATGCACAGTCTGCAACATCTTGTACTATGTTGACATTAGTGACAACAATAGTGACAACACCACCAAAATTGCTCATACTTGCAATAGGAGAGATATCAAATGATTCTGAAGGAGTCTTGTCAAGATACTCTCTTGATCAGTTGACAATAGAATATGTTCCTTTATTTGTGTAAGATGTCATACACACACTAGCTAATAAGGCTTCAAATGAAAAAGGAGATAAGGGAGGTAAACCTAGATCTTTCTTGAAAGAGTATGGTATGTCAGTTTGCTTCATGTGTTCATTGTATCCATGTGTAGGAGGGAGAATGTATCCAATACCATAACAATCTTTCAATTTAGCTTTAGGAGGTTTATGATTTTGAGAAGGATTGGTTTCTTCATGTGAACACAAATCCTTTTTAAATTTATGCATCATCCCCTCAAGAGGGATGAGAGTTAGATAGCCCCCATCACTATTACGGGGTAATTTTGTTGAAATAGAACGAAGTTGAGCATATGAAACAAAAGGTTTTTTTGGGTTAGATTGTGATCTTTTGCACTCTCCCATAAAGGAAGGTGTGAAACCCTAATCATTACTAGAACTTGCATCTGAAAATGAATCATTTGTATATGACTCTTTGGAACTTGAGGGTGAGATTTTGGATTCTTTATTCAAAGGAGGTTTAAAATATAATGATCCCCAACTACTACTAAAGAGTTTTGTTGTTGGTGAAGGATTAGCATCAACTTGTATAGGTTCAAAATTTGATCTTGGAATAAAAGTATTAGAGGAGTTCAGAATGTTGTGATCATATAATTTATAGCTTCGTTCATCTAATTTGATTGTATATATTGTGTTCTTGTATTTGTTATTCACAAAAAATTTCATTAACTTTTATTTGGGATGTTCTCTTTCTTTACTTAAGTTCTATACGTAATCTAGTTTTGAGTGGTCTTTTGTCATCCATTTCAAACTTGGGCGGTGTTTTGTTAAGTTCATCAAACCTCCCATTTTACTGCCTACCTTACTTGTCCTTCATTGAGTGGTGTTTTCTTGTCACATTCAAACTTCCTTTTCCTCCCAAAGTGTATGTACAAAACCGATTGAGCCATGAGTCAAAGTTTGGAAGCTTCACCTGCAAGTTATACCTCGGGTGGAATTCTTTAAGTAATTTTGAACCTGGGTGTGGTTTTGTTAAGTTATGTGAACCATCATTTTTCTGCCTATGAAGAATTATGTTGATTAATCCAAATTATTACCAGTCTAGTTACTTAATTAGGATATTATACAGAAGAAAACTAGTATTTTTCAAGCATAATATGAATAGAAACAAGCGAACCATATATGTAAAAGCATAGATAACACCAAAAAGAGATTTTATTCATATATAAATTTTTTACATTGTATTGGCATAGCCACAATCACTTGGTTTGATTACAAAAACCTAGGTTGGAAGACACAAAAAGAGGCAAAGGAAAGACATTTTAGGTGCACAAAGCAAACATCAAGACATGGATGCTCTCAGTAACAACTTGTAGGCCTGCATTCAATTTGAGCAGGTGACAATAAATTTTCATGATACTAGAGGAATTGCATGAATAGTCCCATATCATTCCTCAGCACCCCCATGTGTAGCATAGCCACAACCTCCTCCAGAGTCTCATCCTAGATAGCAGATGGAATGCAGATGGCATCAACTACTAATCCAGTTTGAGGATAATAGTTGAGTTCATTGATTTCCACCTTCACATGATGATGGAATTCAGGTTTCACCAAGCACTCCAGTGCTCTCACGCCCCATTCTCAATGGCTAGAATTCTTGACAATTGTGTAAATGAATCATTCCAAAATAGTGGTATAATGCACATGAGCTTGGCTCAAAAACACCTCACCCAGAATACTTCAGAGGACTTCTTCCTCCACTTCGCTCTGCACCACAAAGACCTCTTTTATCTTATCAAAAGTGTTCCTGAACAACTAGCTACACTTGATTTCCTCTAGAATATTGTAATCGTTCACAAAATTTCCATCACTCTGGGAGCTCGCCATGTTGGATGCAATTGATTGTTGGAGAAAAGTGATACTGGCTAAATTTATAGAACTTTGGTTAGACACCATGGGTGCATTATTTTGAGATTGATAAGATGTAAATTTAATTCACATTTATGACCAGCTTGCATCGATTGAATTACTATTCCCCATCAGATAGCTCACACGTGCCACCACTTGGTATCCTTATGTGTTGCATTAAAGATTGGTGAAATGATTGGTCCTTTAGCAGTTGTTGCTCGGGTAATGATCAATTTTCTTTGCTGATACCTATGCCCAGAAAAATTTCCATTGTTCTTATCAACTTCTCAATAAACATTAAGGATACAAGAGGTCACTTATTTAGTAATGACTTTAGGTTCCATTCAATGGCTTTAGCCATATTATAAATTAGAGGTTAAGTGAGGATGAAGGGGACTTTTTGATCTTTCTAGATACACCTGGGGGTGTTTTCGAGAAGGAATAAAATTTATTGCAGACTACAATAGCTTTTAATTGGTGCGTTACAAATTAAACAATTTGAAGTATGCTAATCTTGGTGTTATGTGTACGATATAGTTGTGTCTTCTTTAAAGGATGAGCTATACATATTTTATTTATTGTAGTCTGATTAATTTACGTTGGTTAGATTTGACAATCATGATTTTCAATCTTTGTGTTGATCATAAATGGTTGCATCCTCTACCTCCGCATTAGTTTCATATTTATGAGCTAGCATTAGTCACCTTTTATGTTTTCTGGTTAAAAGCACATGTCATTTCCTTAGAATAGATTAATTCATTGAAGATTTTGTGAGGGAGTTGTACCTCAATAAAATTTAGAGAAAAGCCACAAATGCAGTTGTGGACTTTTCAGAGCTATTAGCAGATTTAAATTGGAGCCAAATCTAGGTTTAGAGTCATTACTTGATTTATCTATCAAAGGTTATTTCATTCACTAACAGATTTTTGGCAACTCTACTAGGGATAAATTAGTCAAAATTTTGACAATCGCTATTATGTGATCACAATTAAATACACTCACATGGAGATACAAGAGGATTGCAACAAATTATATGTGAGTGAATTTTATCTTGGAAGAAGAAGAGGAATCGGCCCAACAACCACCTATACCTATGATTGAACAACCCCAAGACTGATATTTGAATATTATGATGACCCACCTTGTCATAATCGTTAGCCCAATCTACCACCACATCAATCAAGGGACCCACCTGCATATCATCCTTAGAATCCACCTCTGGCTCATCCACCACAATAATCTTCTTTTCCTAACTTTACTCCAGGTGAGTTGGTGATTCTGTTTGTTGTTTATGGCTTCAAATCTCTTGTGCAACGAAGTTGGCCCCCTTGCTTTATCACAATATCATGATCTACCTAAAGGATCCCAAAGGGGATTTCCAAAATTCTCAGGTCAGAATGAACAAGATCCTAAGGACCATATTTTAACTATGACGACTATAAGTGCAATTTTAGGAATCCAAGATGAAGATGTGTTTGCAAGGATTTTTATTGAAAGTTTGATTGAGAAAGATGTTGAATGGTTTAGAGGACTTTAAAAAGGGAGCATCATTGGTTGGCATGTTGTTAAGAAAAAATTTCGCCAACGCTACAAAATCCCAACTAATATTGCAGCTACCCTGTATCACTTCTTTCAGATTATGAAAAATAGGGCTAAAATGATGAGGGATTTTGTCTATCATTTCAACCAGTCTCTTCAAAATATTCCTAACCCAGAAAATCCCATAATAGAGATTCAATACCACATATTCATTTCTACTCTTGAACCAGACATACAATTACTTCTAAAAAGAGATAAAATTCAAGGAATTGAGCAAGCTCAACAAGAGGCAGTGAAGGCTGAAGATGATTTCATTGCAATAGGAAAGTGGAAAGTAAATTCAAGTATGAAGCTCGAAACCATTTATAAAAATTTTCCTAGCTTTCAGTCAAATGCCATCCTACTGTGGAAAACATGAATTTAACGGTTCTTGATAATCTACATTAGCCTAATGAAAGGCATGACTAGCCTTATGTTGATGTATCCTTGAACTTATGCACCTTCATTGAAGTTGAAAGTGATTATAGTTCATCTAGTGGTGATGAATATTATGAGATACTAGAAAATCCACCATTAAATTCAACCCCTCCTTCGGATAAACTCTCTCTTTCAGAGGCTAGTTCGAAAGATCTAGTATCAACCTCTCTTCTTTCTCCAGAATATGAAGTTTTTTTTTTTTAAAAAGATGGAGAATAAGGATATATGTTTAAGATTGGAAGGAGATGATGATTCTAGGAATGATGATCTTCAAAAGAAAGAATGATGGTCAATTCATCTTAACCCTCTCTTTGATTTTGATGAATTCAAAATACATGATAACCCTCTTTTCATAAATTCAGAAAATCAATTAATGTTAAAAGAGGAAGGTTGTTTACTCAGAGCTGCAGTTGATCATGACTAGAGACAAGAAAAGGAAGATACCAATCTCCCAGATGAAGGAGAAAATAAAGACCAAATTCAAAAGGTAATTGAATCTTTAGATATCCTCTTCCCTAGTGCACACAGTTATAGTTATGAGAGGTTTAAGTCTACTAGTGAAATCCTTGAAGGTAGGGAAATTGTAAATGAAGTAACTGAACATTTTATTTCATAATCTCTTCATTTTGAAAGAAACATTATACAAGATTAAGAGGTTTCAGTATAGTTATTAGAATCAATGTATGGAGTGGATGAAATTGAAAGAGGAATTGTGATTGATGAATCAGTAGTGGAATCTAAAAAGTCTTATGCTATACAAATTACAAATCGGAGTCTTAAACCTTTAGACAATGTAATTGCTTCTACACAAAGTGACCAATAATTTCCTAATGTATATGTGGGGCGTCCAATCGGAGGGTTGGTTTCTTCTTGTTCAAAGTGTCAAGTGTAAGACGTGCATAACAATCTTAAATTGGATGTTGTGCAGGAAGAGTCAAGTGAGCATACATAGGGAAACATTAATATGAGCCATTTCACTATTGAGACATATAATCAAGAATGGATCTTTGAACATAAGACTTTACTTAGGAAGTCCTTACAAGGTTCTAATTTTATTTAATTAATGATGGTGGTTGCAATTTGGTACTTCGTTGTACACACAGTTTTCAATCACCCAACATTGTGTCTCACAGGAAACTACTTCTCCCAACCTGTCAATGGATTTGCATAATTATCTCAAGAATCATTTGAGGTAGGATTCTCCTACCATGTACATAGTTGAAATTTTTTTGTGCTAGTAATTTAGGTGTTTTCTTTCCTTGTTTTTTCCCGCTTTTGGCTTGCTTTAGTTGTTCCTTCTCCTTGACTTCATGCCCAATGGAAAGGACTGGTCTATGCTTATGGTTCTGGGTTCATTGCCCCATCCTTTACAGTCCTTGTCCCCAGCTAGAGCCATTGTTATTCACAAAAGTTTTCATTAACTTTTATTTGGGATGTTATCTTTCTTTACTTAAGTTCTATATGTAATCTAGTTTTGAGTGATCTTTTGTCATCCATTTCAAACTTCGGAGGTGTTTTGTTAGGTTCATCAAACCTCCCATTTTACCACCTACCTTACTTGTCCTTCATTGAGGGGTTTTTTCTTGTCACATCCGAAATTCCTTTTCCTCCCAAAGTGTATATACAAAACCGATTGATCCATGAGTCAAAGTTTGGAAGATTCACTCGCAAGTTATACCTTGGGTGACATTCTTTAAGTCATTTTGAACCTGGGTGGGGTTTTGTTAAGTTATACGAACCATCAATTTTTTTGCCTATGAAGAATTATATTTATTAATCCAAATTATTACCATTATGGTTACTTAATTAAGATATTGTACATAATAAAACTAGTATTTTCCAAGCATAATACGAATAGAAACAAGCGAGCCATATGTGTAAAAGCACAGATAGCACCAAAAAGAGATATTTTATTCATATATAAATGGTTTTACATTGTACTAGCATGGCCACAATTGCTTGGTTTGATTACAAAAACCCAGGTTGGCAAACACAAAAAGAGGCAAAGGAAAGAAATTTCAGGTGCACAAAGCAAACATTAGGACACAAATGCTCTCAGTAACAACCTATAGGTGCTCAATTTGAACCTTTGGCAACAAATTTTAATGAGACTAGAGGAATTGCATGAATAGTCCTGTTAAATAAATATTGGAGTAGCTCCCTTCAGGTCTCCTTTTGTATTGTGTGTGTGTTGGCCAGTGCATCGCCGAGTTTGCTCAGCTTTTTATCAAAGCTTTGATCTACCGCTTTGCACATCTACTTTTCACAGTTTTGGGTATCGACTTTCATTTTGTATCATGAGAAGCTGCGCAATGCCTCCACGTGTCATGGTTACAAGATGTTTTGTTTCTCATTTCCTTGAAGCCTCATCGGGCTGCGAAAGGCTTCCATAAGACTGTCATTCCTGAAAGTGTCAGTAAGCCCCACATCTTGCTACGTGGCAACCATTCGGGAATTTTTCAACGCGGGGATGAAATGGCAACCACAGGTAGCGAAATGTTGCCACGCGTCTTTTATGCCCCGCTGATGGAGTGTTCCCTCCACTGTGTTAAGGTTCTCAGCACATTTGACACGTGTTGCATTTTCGCAAATCCTCGGTAGCAATGGGAGAAGGGTTCATGCGGGCAACGAAAGGCTGCCACGTGCCTAGCAGCTAATCTGTTATGCGGGTGATAAGTTGGTTGAATGAAATAATGTTATTAGATGCTGCTTGTCATAATCATTCGTAGCAATGGATGACACTTGTGTGATCGAGCCTAGTTGGGACCATCGCCATCATTACAGAGGATGCACCTGTGCCTAGGATGACTGGATGTTCTATTCTAGCTCAATGTTGTTATAACGGCTTTGGGTATATTCCGATTCAAGCATCATTGCATGAAGATTACGAGATCTTTTCTGTTGCTGTTCTCCAAAGTGGTGGGAGTTTTGGGAGTTTTCCTGCAATATATACTTCCTCTGTTGAGAGGAAACGGTTTGAAATTTTTGGGAAAAACATGTTGGTTTTAGCAAAAGACACCAGGCATCTATTACTGTTTTATTTAAAATTGCAACTTTTAGACTGTGCCAATTGTTTGGCCTTTCTGTTTTTCATGCTTTGATTAAACTGTGAATTGTGCCTTATACTATCTTGACTTTTCATTTGAATAACTTCTATATATGTTGGATACAAGTTTGCTTACCTAAATCATGTCTAATGACTCTTCTTAGTAGTGAGAATGTATGGAACATTATTTTATGTCAATAAATGAATTATCTATGCTATAATCTTAAGTCTCCGATATTTTAGAACATAACAACACTATTCAGGCCCTTAAATCTATGATTTATCGTGCCCACCAACAAATCTTGGCGCATCGCCTTAGGTTAGACTTTACTTTATTATATATGCTTCCTTTTCCCTTTCCAAAACCCATTATAGAAGAAGTCAGCTTCTCTAAAAATCTAGAGGTTACTTAGTTTAGCACAAAAGGTCCCCCTTAAACTGAGTTTCCCATAAGACTTTGTTACCTCATCAAATTTTGGCTTCAACAAGTCCCATATCATTCGTCACCACCCTCATGCATAGTAGAGCCATGACCTCCTCTAGACTCTTGTCCTGGATAGTAGATACAATCCAAATGGCATCAACTACTAATCCAATTTGAGGATAATAGCCGAGTATGTTAATCACCGCCTTCATGTGATGATGGAGTTTAGGTTTCACCAAGCGCTCTAGTGCTCTCACACCCCAGTCTCAATGGCCACAAGTCCTGACAACTATGTAAATGAATCGTTCCAACATAGTGGTATTATTCACATGATCTTGGCTCATAAATACCTCGCTTAGAATACTTTGGAGTACTTCTTCCTCCACTTCGCTCTACACCACAAAGACCTCTTTTAGTTGATCAGAAGTGTGCATGAACAACGAGCTACACTCAATTTCCTCCAAAATAATGTAGTCTTTCACAGAATTTCCATCACTGGATATGTGCAAGATCATGATGGGTCAAAAAGTGGCGGTATGATGGGTATGTGTAGGGTATGTGGCTGACAACCATTTTTTTTACCCAAAATTGATGAAATGAAAAGGGTTTTTAAAGGAGATTCTCAGCTTTCCACCAATATAAATTATGCTTTACTTTGAATTTAATAAATAATTATTATTCATTTTCTATTTGAATTACAACTAAAGTCCTGATTGATAGGCTGATTGAAAAACATCTATAGCTTTCAAATGGTATCACAATTTTTTGCATCTGAAACATGCATCACATTCTATGCTTCACATACTATAGGATTAAAAAAATGAATTTCATAAAGTTTTGACCAAGTTAAGGTGGTGGACATACGAGTTGTTATATTCTTTAAAATTTGTAATAAAAAAATCATAATTAATTATTTACTTGGAAAAAATTACAAAAAAATATGCATCAAATCGAGACATGAGTCCTCTACTTATATCTAAAATCCTATAAAAAAATATTATCATTTTATTTTTGTTAAGGTGGTCAGACAAACACCTACTTATTTTTTCCACTGAAATTTAAATACTCTTGCATTGAAATTTCAAATTTTCCAAATATTTTTATTTATTTTTAAATAAACCTAGTAGAACTTTAGAAACTACATTCAATTTTCTATAGATTATATTCTTACATATTTTTTAAATAATATAGATAACTTATTCAAATTTTTACGTCAAGTTTCCTAACTCTGATTTTTCTAAATTTTTTCCCATTTAAGGGCTTGTGTTTCCTTGATGATCCTGCACATACCCCACTTTGGGAGCTCATCATGTTGGATGCAATTGATTGTGGGAGAAAAGTGATACCAGTTGAATTTAAAGAAATTTGGTTAGACATGGGTGCATTCTTTTGAGATTGATAAGATGTAAATTTAATTCACATTTATGGTCGGCTTGTGTTAATTGAATTACAGTTCCTCATCAGACAGCTTGCATGTGCCACCACTTGGTATTCTTATGTGTTGCATTAAAGATTGGTGAAATGATTGGCCCTTTGGTGGTTGTTGCTCGGGTAATGATCAATTTTCTTTGCCGATACCTATGTGCAGTAAAATTTCCATTGTTCTTATTAACTTCCCAGTAAGCATTTGGGATACAAGAAGTCACTAATTTAGTAACAACTTTAGCGTACATTCAATGGTTTTAGCCATACTATAAATTATAGGTTAAGTGAGGATGAAGGAGACTTTTTGATCTTTCTGGTTACACCTGGGGGTGTTTTCAAAAGGAATAAAATTTATTGTAGGTTGCAATAGCTTGTAATTGGTGTGTTACGCATTAAAGGATTTGAAGTATGTTAATCTTGGTGTTATGTGTATGATATAGCTATGTCTTTTTTAAAGGATGATCTATACACATTTATTTATTGTAGTCTGATTTATTTACATTGGTTATATTTGATAGTCATGATTTTCAATCTTTGTATTGATCATAAATGGTTGTGTTATCTAACTCCACATTAGTTTCATATTTATGAGCTAGTGTTAGTCACCTTTTTTGATTTCTGGTTAAAAGCACATGTCATTTCCTTAGAATAGATTAATTCATTGAAGATTTTGTGAGGGAGTTGTACCTCGATAAAATTTAGAGAAAAGCCACAAATTTAATTGTGGACTTTTTAGAGATGTTAGCGGATTTAAATTGGTGCCAAATCTAGGTTTAGAGTCATTTCTTGATTTATCTATCAAAGGTTATTTCATTTGCTAATAGTATTCAAATTTCATTGTACAATGAAGAGTAGATGGGACTCCTTTCATAGCATGAATCCATGGTCTCCCTAGGAGAAAATGGTATGAAAGATGTCCTAGCATGATATGGATAGGGGTAGGCAACACTATAGGTCCGACCTCAATAGGTAATGCAATCATTCCTAATGGTTTCTTACCATCATTTTCAAAGCCATGAATATGATCATCATTAAGTTGAATAAGCCTCTTGTCCATGTCAAATTTTTTTAGAAGGAAAATGCTACAAATGTTAATACCTACTCCATTGTCTATGAGAGTGTGCCTAACTATAGTTTCATTAATGATCACCTTTATAATCAAGGCTTCAATTTTATTTTGAATCTCAAGTGAGGATAATTCATGTTATGTGATTTTTGACTATGTGACTTGTATATGTTCAAAGGAGGGTGTTACATTATTCAATTTCATATAATATTGGATCTCCTCCTACTTTATTTGCAATATTTCTTGAAATAGACACTTGTATGTAGGTGATAGTTGAATGAGTTGCCATACAGATATATTAGTTGGAGTATTTTTAAGGTCTTCAACACTAGGAAAACTATGTCGAGGAAAAGGTAATGGAGTGGGAGTGATTTGTAGTTTCCTACATGTTTGAGAAACTAAATTATAACTTAGTTGCTACAAAACATTGTTACTATTAGATTTCATCATAGATTTAAAGAAACCTCGTATTTTCTTATGTGATTCACTAACATGAGGTGACTTGGGAGGCTCGCTAACTAAAGGAGATCCAATTTGTGTCGTCATAACCTCAAAAAAAAATTCTTTGTTTTCATGGTCTCTTAGTGAAGAGGATTCTAATGTCACTTCATCATCTTCACCTAAGGAAGGTTTAGTGTTTGAAAGACATGTGTCAATGTTCACATTTTCTTGCACTATGATATCATTTTTTGGAGGAGAGTTTTTAGGAGAACTACAAACCAAATATCCTTGACATTCAAGGATTTGTTCTTACATAATGACTTCATCACAAGTAGGGGAATTTTCAATGGTTTAATTATCTTGCTCAATAAGGGTTTCCCTAGGTGAAGAGGGACAACTAAGATTCGCATGATCTTCATCTATTATATTTTCTATCATCAAAGTATCTTCTTCATAGCTATTAGAGATACTAGGAGAAGAACAAGTATGAGTATCATGATCATTTATGACTTCATTCCTTTGTCCCATAATGTCTTCTAAAATAGGATAAGTAGGGGAAGGATCATAAAGAGGGTTGGTATAGACCTTAAATATTTGATCATGTAACACCAACATATCCTCATCATTTAAAATCTCATTCTCTTAGAACTAAATCATTCTCAAAAGCAAAGGGAGAATGAAATTAGGTAAGGTGATGTTTAGGAATGTGTCTATGATTTCATTCTCTTGTGCTATAATATCTTCCAATGTAGGAGAGTTTATAGAAGAGGAGCTTTCAACAAAGTCATGATTCTCAATGAGTGCATCTTCTAACACCAAAATACCTTCGTCACATGTAGGAGAGGTATTAGGAGAAGAGAAACTATGATCATCATGATTGTCCATATTTTCATCTTCTTCTATCACATCATTCCCACAAATAGGTGAGATAAGAAGGGGTGTAGGTTTAAGGAAAGCATCAACATTTTCACTCTCTTGCTCTAAGAGACTCTCATAACTAGGAAATGTATTGAACAAATGACTAACATGCTTATTGATTAACTTTTTCTTTACAAACTTGGAAAAGATATATACCAACATTTTGTGAAAAGAAATCTATGCAAAGTCAAAATGCAATGTAAAGAGCTAGAATGAAATGCAATTTTCAAATTTTAAACAAGGTAATTTACTAATTACACTATGCAATGACCTAAGAATGAACTGTTGTGAATGCAAATTTGGAATTAGGCAATGCATGAAATGGATCAATTTAAGCTAGATGTAGTGAAATGCATGTAACAGAAAGTCAACCCATAGAAACAGATAACTAATGGAAGCAAACAAAAGTGCAAAAACAAGGTTTTAAATGTTGAAAAAGGCAGTTCCAGATGTGCATTGGGATTTATTCACCTAGAGGGGTGAATGAGTCCCAATGAGGGTTTTTTGCATAAATTTTAGTAAATTTTGAGTGATTTTTATGCTTTCTAGTTTGTATGACCTGAAGACTAAATGCAAATGAAAATTTTATATGATTTGAGATGATTTGAGATGCAAAAATACAACGAATATGCACTTTCACTAATGTAAAATTTAGAAACCTTAGATTCCAATTAACTAATGCAAACCTTAATGAAAATTCAATGCAAGCTTTATATAGGATGAGGATGGACTCCAAATCAGAAAAATGAGATGTTCTAAACACATCAAAAATGTAAGATAGAAAATTGTCTACATTAGGGTTTTAGGACCTAGGGCAATAAGCTTTCTATACTCCACATTCAAGGATGCCCTATAGATCTCAATAAAATTATGAGATTTAGAGAAAGAGATCGGATAAGGGACTGTCCTAGGGTATGTTCAGTGATTAATGAGGGTTTCACCACCAAGTTAAGACTTGGAAAGAAAAATTCAATGCAAGATGTAATACTAAAGCCTAATATGATGCAATGACTTACAAAATGACCTAGAAATGTATGAAAAATAGAAAACAAGCTATAAGATGGAATGTGTGCACCTAGGAATCTGAAGATGACTAGAAGGAGGCCTAAAATGCTAGAAATTTTGACTTTAATGCTACATGGGATTCATTTGCCAAGCTGGGAAAATCAGTCCCATATCTGGGTTTCTATGTAGAAATATGAATCTAGCAAATGGGTATCCAAATCTACAAAAATATAAATTTTGACATAAATTGGGACTCATTCCCCACTTCTGGTGAATTAGTCCACATAGGGTTTTCTAGAACTTTACAGGTTGAATCTAGTATTTAATGTCTTCTCTTTTTGTTCCCCTTTGTCTTTGGATCCAAAACTCTGATTTTGAGGTTGTAGGTGACCTTTTAGTGAAGATTACAACCTTGCAAATGGGGAGACAAGTCCAACAACTTTCTCCAAGCTTGTAACCAAATCTTCAATGTTACTTCAAGTCCTCAAAGCACCTAGATTTGTAATTACATAAAGAGAGACATAGAGAAAAAGTCTTGATTGTTAGGGAATAGACATTTGCCTTGGTCAAACCCCTAGTAGGTAATTAAACCAAATGATGAGATAATGAAATGAATACATGAAACAAAGAACATGAACCATGGACAGTAATACCCTAAATGATGCCTTTTAAATGATGTCTTATAAATCTACAACTCAACATGAAATGGCCATGAAGGACATGTAGATCTTGATCATGACACTAGGAGTAGAATAATGCTTGATCTTGGATCTCCAATGCTACATCACAACACTAGATCAATAACATGCTTGATGCCTGATATTCTTGGCATGATGATGGATCTTGAATTGTTGTAACAATTGATGAACAATTCTACCCTTGAATGCCTTAAAATGATCTTGAATGCTCTCTAGATGATCTTGTGAAGTCTTGGAAGGCTTAACTCTTGAATGCTTGACTTGATAACATGTAGAATTAATGAAATAATGATTTGAAAGCTCATTTATATAGGCAAACCATCTAATATCCCATTAATTGGATCCCACAGGTTGACATCATAAAATTTGAACTTAAAATCAAATTTTCCCACTCAAAACCTTGTAAAAGGCCCAAATGGGACTCATTCTCCCAAGGTAGTGAATGAGTCCCACCTAGGGGGACTCATTCGCCAAAGGTGGTGAATGAGTCCCACCGTAGATTTTTGGGGTGGGCTTTAAGAATTTGTTATGTTTTAGGTGATTTTGTTAGGTTTCTGATTGAAATATGCCTTGGGATGCACAATATAGGGTCTTAGGGGCCTATTAATGATGATATTAAGGTCATAAATGCAAGAGGGCACAAAATTCAATGTGAAAGTGTGAATAAATTATGCACTTTACAACATTAAATTAAGGCAAAGATATGTCTATTTAGCTAGAAAGGGTCCTAATCCAATTTGAATGTGTAGAACACATTAATACACTAGATTAGGTCCACTTAATTTACAAGACTCCTAAATTTAATGTGAAGGTGTAAATAAGTACACTTTACAACATTTAATTAGGAAAAAGTTAAGTTTATTTAGCTTTAAGAAGGCATGAAAACTAATGTGGACGTATAAAACTCATCACAATAGTAGATCAAGTTGATATCAAGTCCAACATATCATTAATTATTCTAAAATAAAGTAATAAAAAGGGGGACTCTTTTCCATCATTACAAAATTACAAAACTTAAAATGGAAATAGACTTAAAATGCAATGTAAAGACCTAGAATGAAATGCGTAGATGCAATTTTTTAGATTTCAAACAAGGTAATTTACTGATTACACTATGAAATGATCTGAAAAAGAAATGTTCTAAATGCAAATTTGGAATTTAAGAAATGCATGAAATGGACCAATTTAAGTTAGATTTAGTAAAATGCATGAAACATAAAATCAACCCATTGAAATAGATAACCAATGGAAGCAAACATAAGTGCAAAAAAAAGCTTTTTAATGTTGCAAAAGGGAATTTTAGATGTGCACTAGGACTGATTCACCCAAAGGGGCGTATGAGTCCCAGTGAGGGATTTTTGCATAATTTTTAGTAAATTTTAAGTGATTTTTATACTTTTTAGTTTGTATGACTTGAAGACTAAATGAAAATGTAGATTTTATATTATTTTCAATGATTTGAGATGCAAAAATGCAACCTATATGCACTTTCACTAATGCAAAATCAAGAAACCTTAGTTGCCAATTAACTAATGAAAACCCTAATGCAAATCAAAATGAGATGTTCTAAATGCAGGTTCACCAAAAATGTAAGATAAAAAATTGTCTCCACTAGGGTTTTAGGACCAAGGGCAACAAGCTTTCTATAATCCACATTCAAGGATGCCCTAGAGATCTCAATGTAGAGGAGAAATCTAGATCTTGCAATAGGGTTGTCCTAGGGGTTAATTGTAAACTAATGAGGGATTCACCACCAAGCTAGGGCTTGGAAAGAGAAATGTAATGCAAAATGTAATGATAAACCCTAATGTAAGAGAGGGGGACCACCGCGTGTAAGACCCCAGGTCCTGGAGGGTCAAGATGCTAGAGGTTGCCCTAACTTACCTCAACTAAGTGTAATGTTTAGGATATGGGGATGAGAATGATGAGGATTATAGAACCCTATGACCACTTGTCAATCCCAAGTTTTAAGGTGGGGCTAGGCGAGTCAATTTTTAGGTCCAACTTTGCACCTTAGGGAGCTCTATCCCTGAGGATGTCAGTGCAGACTTTGGATGACATTGCAACGCACTGGCATCTCAAATTGTGTTGTACTCCGTACGGTCAGAACACAGCTAAGGAAAGGTTGAACTTGTTAAAAAAACTAACGACCTAGCTTAACAACTTCTAAGAGAGCAAAACAATACTATGAAGTAAGAGAAATATAAGTGGAGATGATAAAATAGATATACCAAAGCTAAGGTGAAAAAGATGATCCCATAGAAGAGCCTATTCGCCAGCTAGCTCCATAAAGTGTGCCCACCTACACACAATAAGAGAGAAAATGTTGGGGGGCTATATAGGGGATTGCCTCAGTCAGACCCCCGTTTAGGTCTTTCCACCACCACAGACAACTAAAGGAACAAGATAAAGAAGCAATGTAATGAAAACACAAACATTAAAATGCAATACTATGCTACTCACCAAATGATAGAGGAGAGGAAAGGGAAGCTTACCACCTCCACCAAGAGCACTCAAAGCTACTTGGGGGAGAAATGAGAGGAACTCAAGCCTCTGTTGTGTATGGCATGGTCCCAAACGTGCTCTATCGAGTTGATGGAGTGTGATTGTTGCTGCAATGGAATGCTTGGAATAATTGGAAGTGAGTGAAAGTGAGCTTGTAAGAGTGAGAGTATAAAAGCTTAGTCTGTTCAAGAGTGTTGAAGAGCTCAAGTGAAGTCTGAAGAGTTGAAATACAAAATCAAGGAGTGAATATCAAGGAATGAGAATGAAAACAACCATATTCGGGTTGGTTGGCCGAAAGAGGCCTTACAACTTCACTGCCAATGAGAGGAGTAATACCTCTGCTAGCTTAGCCATAGGAATCTACCAAGGATGTAAGCGTGTTACATGGACATCTGCATTCCACATAGGCATCCCTGACAGAAATGCCTCCATTGACACACAAAATAGGCTCCTTGTGGATCGCCAATAGTGGGATTAAGTAAATTTAGGCCTCTGACTTTGGTTTTCTAAACTGTATAAAGGAAAAAAGGGGAATAGCGCCTAGGGTGCAAATTTTCTCATACATTTTTCCCCCACTTTAGTGAGCACAAGTACTAATGAGTGCTAGGTAAAGTAGATCAAGAATAAAGTAGGTTTATAAAAGTATACGTGAACCGTCAAGGAAGCAGTACTCAGTTTGGTGTACCCTAAGGTGCAGGAGATGCGAAGGACTCCATAGCTGCTCGGAACTATGAAGTTGGAGCAAAGCATCTCACAGGCCCGTAGACTTGCAAGGAGGCGACCCCCAATATCTCTTGCATGGAGGAAGCCCCAAGGAAGCGGACTTCGCAGAGTCAGGAAGCAACGACATGTCTACTTGCAAATAGAACATGTCAAAAGTGGCAACATGTCTACCCGCAGATACAACATGTATGAAGTGGTGACATGTCTACCTGCAAATAGAGCATGTCTGAAGAGATGACATGTCTACCCGCAGATAGAACATGTCTAAAGCGGTGACACATCTACTCACAAATAGAACATGTCTAAAGTAGTGACACATCTACCCATAGATAGAATGTGTCTAAAGTGGAAACATGTCTACCCGTAGATAGAGCATGTCAAAAGCGACTGGTCACATAGGTTGACAAACTTTCAAAGGGATCCCTCAGGAACCCTTCAAAAGGAGAGGGGTCCACTCAAGGGACATGCCATTCAAAAATAAAGGTCTAGTCAGCTTCCCCCAAGATAGACACGGAAGGGAAAATGGAATGAGCCTAGTCGGGTTACCCATAGGCTAAACGTGAAAAAGTCCATTCGTTACAAAGGATTTTGAAGAAAGGGTCCCTAAGGAACCCACTGTGAAGAAGAAAGGGGGGTTCGCTCAAGGGACACACAATTCAACAGTAACCATTCACCTTAGAGTGATTCATCATTAAGGAATCCTTTCAAAAAATGTTCACTTCATCAAGAAATTTGAAAGGAAGGTCATGCCCCCATGTGAGGGGAAGTCAAAGTAGTTCCCACTTTAGAGAAAGGTCTTCAAGTCCTTTCTTTAAGAACCCATGATGAAGGAAACATGTTCCATTAGGGTTCCAAGTTGAGAATGCAATTCTAAGGAAAAAATATTGTAAAGGTGTTTAGGAAAAGATTTGTTCGCAATGAATTTATTTTCTAAAAATTGAAGTGTTAAAGGAGAGCGATGTCACACATAGGAGGGATAACTCAAGCAAAGAAGAGAGAAAGATAAAGGGAAAGAAAAAGAGAAAATAAAAATAAAAATAAAGGGCATAGGGGGATATGGTTTAGCGAGGTCAGATCTGTCCAAGCTCATATAGTAATAGGTAACTGCAATGCAAGGTGAATTATCATCAATCCCCAACTAGATCAGGAAGAATGCATGAAAAAAAAAAGTAAAAAAAAAAATTGGGTCAACATGGAAGGGAAGGCTAAATGCTCCCAATGCTTTGCATTGTCCCCAATTTATCCAAAATCAATCACAAACATGGAAGAATGATGGTACAAATAGAAGAAGGTTTATGACAAAAAAACCACGCCTGTATCCAAGCACCAACAGGGGCGACCAGGGTCATCCAAGAACACATAACACGAGTATGAGGGAATACATCACAAAACACACACACACACACACACAAGATCAAGAAAAGGGGACCTCCTTCTAACACTAGTCATCTAGGAAGTCATCTGCATCCCAATCGAGATCCTCATAAGGGGAAGGAGGAGAAGCCTACAAGGGTGGAATGTTGAGAGGATGAGCATCCAACCTTCCCACAACAAGGTCCAAGGAAGAGGGCCCCTCAAGGTCCTCTCCACTGAGCTCTTGTGGAGTCAAAGTCAGTGATTTTGAGAAGATCATCGATAGGGCCAGGATTTCATCCAAAAAATTAAACATGCATCCCATAGGACATCATGCTTATCCTTAGTGGATGGTGTAGGTTGTGCATGAGATTCACCATTAAGCTCACCGAATGACTTGGGAGTGGTGTCAAACTCAGGGGAAGCTCGGACTAGTTCTGTCACAAGGACAAAACAAGTCATCATGAGGCCACCTTGCAAAGAAGGTGGAATCCTCTTACATCATTTTCCAGAAGGACCTGCCTCCACCTCCTTCACTGGAGGAGGTGAGCTCCCCACAAACGAAGCTAGGGGTGCAGAGGAAGAGGAGGATAGAACTACAATGAAAATAACTGAAGTATTAACCATTTCCATGGGCTTAGGGAAGGGATGAATATATGTGACATAAATTAGCAAAGGCAGCTCCATTGAAGGAGCCATAAACACCTGTACCTATTTAGGGTTAGGCGTGTTTGTTCTCACAACGAAAATCGGGAGCAGATCAGCTTGAAGAGGAACAATAGGAAGGGAGGAAGGAGATGCGACAGGAGGTCTTGAAATAGGAGCGGTCATATCTTCCTCCTTAACTATGAGGTGGATTGCTCGGCCAGGAGATCCTTTTACCAATGCTTGTGCTCATGTGCAAGGAAGTTTCTATGGCTCTTGGAGTTAGAAGCTAGAGCTTGCGAAGGGATAGGAGGTTCCTACTTGACCATAGGAATGTCCACTATGACCGTTTCAGGCGGAGGAATGAGTTCTTGTATAGGGAAAGGGGGAGCAAGCTGAGGAGCGACAGGAGGATTCGAATCAATAGCCTCAATAGTAGGCCTCTTTTCCCTCACTGCCTTAGGAGCAGGAGCAGTAGGAGGCCGTGGATCGAATTCTCTGTGAGAACCTTTCTTTCTGTCATATAAGTAGTACCATGGCCCAGGAAATTCATTAAGAAGGTCAGCGATTCTAATCTTGGGCCTATGATAAGGAGGAATCATTAGACTCAGAGGATAGCCATCGAGCTTGCTCATCTAGTACTCTTCCTAGGAAAGGGGAGAGGATCAGGTAGTCTGAGAAAAGATCATTTTGTCTTTACCTTTAAGAGAAGGAGAGGGAGCCGTTATGGGCTTCTCCTCATTCTTCGGGGAAAAGGGAGCAAATGGTATAGCCTTCTCTTTACCCTTGTGGGGAGGAGAAGGGGTTGGCATGGACTCCTCTTTCTCTCTTGGAGGATTAGTCGTAAGCACGGGCTCCTTCTCATCTTGGGAAGAGGAGGTGAATGATTTTTTCATTGAAGGAAGGGTCAGCTTTGGCTCCCCTTTTCCCCTTGTTTTTTACTTCACATAGTTCTTGTAAAGTAGGTCCATTCTCAGAGGAAGCAGACTAACCAAGGAGGGCCAAAAGTGATCCAGTGAATATCCACCACAAGATACCAAAGGCTGATATCTAGTATCATGCACTACATGCACAACACCCTCATGGGAAAACTTTAAACACTTAATGGAAGCCAACCAAGGAATGCCTAGCTTCACTCTAAATAGGTTTGACTATGGAAAAATGTTGAAGACTGTGTCAATAGTTTGAGGTCCAACCAAGATGGAAAAAGTGATCGAGCCATAAGGTTTAAGACTCATACCATCATGGGTACAAATGGTAGATTTTATTTCTTCATACTTTTATTTTTTCAATGAGTTTAATACTAATGTTTCTTTGGTAATAATATTCACACGACTTGCGGGGTCTATCAAGATTCCCATCACAATGTTACCATTGACAAGAATGAGAATGTAAATAGGTGAAGGCTTGTTGTTTAAGGGTAGATCTTGTGTTGTAAATATAATATATGCCGAACTGGGTGTGGGTGGAACAGTAGATGTTATTGTGACCATGTTCACATAGGCCTCAAGCTGTGTATATCTACAATTCATTGTTAGCTTTCGCCACTGATTTGTTAGCATTTTGTTTATTCCCATTGAGACAAATGCTACCATCCTTGATGCGATCTTGTATCTCATGATGCAACAACATACAATGTTTGGTATCATGTTCGTTAACGTGATGGTACTAACAATAATAAATCCCATCATACTAGTCAGGATAGGGTTCCCTAATAGGCTTAGGGGGTGGAAAAGTTATGATCTTATCCTTCAAAAAATTTTGCAAGATGGAAATGTAAGATTTAGACAACTTCGTGAATTTATGGTTGCATTTGAGGCCATTTTCATCGACAGCGGATACTACATTCGCAATAGCCTTTCCCTTTCCAAAGATTGATATGATGAATTTCCCTTCAGAATGGGAGTGCAAGGAAGATCTCCCAAATTGAGCAACCGTCTCTTGGTATTCTCATAGGGCTACACAAAAATGTGCGAAGGAAGGGTATTTCATAAGGGTGAACTTCTCTTGCCAAGGCCTTTGTAAGTTCCCTATGAACACCTTCTGTACGTCAGAATCAGGTAGCTGTTATGTGATTTGTGAAAGAAGCACTTGATAATGTGCTAAGAATTTAGTAATCTTCTCATTGTCTCCTTGCTTACATCAAATGAGATCTAAAAAGGTCATCTTTGGCCTGATGTTTTCTTGGAATTATCTAAGGAATTGAATAAAAAGTTGGTCGAATGAGAAAATAGAATTATCAGGCAAGGAATAGTACCACTCGAGTGTTGTGTCCTTGAGGGATCAAGAAAATAGTTGAGCCATCAAGGTGTCATGATGGAAGAAGTCGGTGTAGAGGGCGTTAAAGCTAGAAACGTGTGTCTGTGGATCCCCCTCGCCACCAAAATTCTCAAATTTAGGAATCTCCATTCCCTGAGGGAAGGGAGTGTGAAAGATGGCAACTGACAATGGGCTATGTCGAAAGAAAGGCTAGGAAATAGGTTGGACAGAGGCTTGGGAAAGGCTCGTTAACTGAATATGCATCTTACCCATATTTTGGAGTAGAGTATTCAGAATAGGATTGTTAGAAGATAAAGGGCTAGAGGAACCCCCTCCAGAGCCACCACCAATTCTGCCTCTAGAACTGCCACCAGTGTGACTTCTGCTAGAGCCACTACTAGAGCCACCGCCACCAGTAGGGCCATCATCGAAACCATCACCACGACCTCTGTCGGATCCACCTCTGCCAGCACCACCTTCGCTACCAGATGTACTGCCACTACAAAAGCCTCCACAACCTATTTTTCCAAAACCTCGACCATCGGAGGTCACATAAGGGGTAAAGCTAAAGCCCAATGGGACCTCATTCACCTTGATAGTTTCTAGTTGATTAGGGATGGAAGGGATAGTAATGGAAGGGACCGCATCAGCCATGTAGACAGAGGTGGGAGGAATTGATACTCCTAACTATCTCTTGTGTTCTTTGAAGGTGACTCCTTGCGCAAAACTAGGGTTGCCCAAAGGGGCACATGCTTTGATGATACTGAAGAGACTACTTAGAAGCTTTACACCTATTCGGTCTTTATCCATCATATGTCTTAGTTCACTAGCAACCTGAGTTGCCCTAGCCATCTTCGGATTTCTTTCCAAATGATTCTCAGTGTGGCCCAACCCCCTTGTAAGGGTGGACACATATTCAATAGGAATTTAAATGGCATCATACTTATCCACTGACGATGGTGTGGGGGATGTTGGAGGAGTGGGGATGTGATCGGTTTCTTTAGTGAATCCTATCTCACCCCTCGACACCTACTCCTGTGTGTAAGGAAATCTATGTTGCATCTCAGAGAAATCTCTAAGAACAGTGGTGCCTTCGGTATTTCAATTTTGATTTACCTCAAAGACACGAACAACTATGTCCTAATTTAGAATAGACACAATTTTTTTTTCCACATTGATCCTTCTAAGAGAAGCACATGTAAATTCAACAATAAGCAATAATAGACTCCAGTAACATAATCAATATAGAAGAAAGATAAGATAGAAAATAGAACAAAAAGATTTACGTGGGGAAAATCCTCTCGGATAAAAAACCCCACTCTCCAAAGATCGATCCATTGTATTTTTCAGCAACTGAAGGTTACAATACAATTCAGGCTCATAGCCTTTTTAGAGATTACATCTTGTTCATTTTGATACAACTGGTAGCATCTGATCACTTCCTTTGTTTCAACCTCAAGGCCTCGGCCTCAAGCCAGCCTCTTGGCCTTCTCTTTATCACTCTCCAATTCAGCTCTCATGCACTCTCTGCACTAACTTCAGAACATCCAATGCATATGTATATACATTTGTTCTCTACAGGCTCTATGAAATCGTTCTTTTCCAACTGTCGAATCAAAACTAATGAATTATCCAACCCAACATCATTAGATGTTTCCACTTCCTCCTTTTTTAGTTTTCCAACTTCCACACAGAAACAGTTTAGCAAATGGTTCACATCCTGCTTTCTCGGATTGGTCCACATTGCACCATGTCGGATAGTCTTCACTCGGTCAAAAGGTGTTCAACCTGTGTCACATGTCAGTGAGACACTAACTATGTCTCCCCGATGCCACAAAGCCCATATCGTCATTATCACCAAGAGTCTTCACTATCGGCAAGAGGTTACATCGAGTACAGAGAGCTATTTCTAAGACTTCAACATGTCACCAAGACCTCACACCGAAGATCACAAGGTATTATGAAGATTTCATAAGTCACTAAGACTATTGCTCTTCGCCCAGACATTGCACCGAAGTTCCCAAGTCACATCGACCTCAGCATTCTCATCGGTGAGACAATCGCCATTCGATGAGACTTCATACCGATGTTCAAAGGTTACTCTGAAATGCCCAACAGTTGGCAAGACTTACTGCCCTTCACTTAGAGATCATATCGAGCTCTTTAAGTCATACCTAACACTGAGCAGTCACCAAGAGTCATACCAACATCAGGATTCACATCGGCAAGACAATCAAGTTCACCAAGAATTCCCACCAAGCCTCTCAAGTCACCTCGAAGTCTTGTGTCGGCTAGACATTCTACTCTCGGCAAGAGCTCTCACCGAGTCTTCATGTTGTTTTGAAGCATTCACCAGTCGATGAGACTCACCGCTTTCGCCAGGACTTCATACCGAGGTCCTAAGTCATACCAAGCGCCCCAATCACCAGTTGGCAAGACTTTTGTCTTTCGCCGAGACCTCACATCGAGCACCCATGTCTTACCGTGTCGGTAAGACATTTGACCTTTGCCAAGACCTCACGCCGAAGTCTCTAGGTTACCCTGAGCCCACCTTTCGCTAGGAGTCATTCCAAACACATCCCACACCGTTGGTGAGACAAACGCCCATCGCCAAGACTTCACACCGAAGTCTTTTGAGTCACCGTGAAGACCCCAAGCACTGTTGCTAAGACTTATCCATTGTCGTTGGGACATCATATCGATCGCCTTGAGCTACTCTGATGAATCCAAGATTTTCCCTGTCGGTGTGACCTTTCATTCTCGCTGGGACATCTTACCGAAGCCCTTGTGATTACCCCGATAGCCATATGCTATCGGTGAGACTTTCACCAGTCGCTGGGACTTCTCCCTGAGACCCTTGTGTTTCCCTGACACCCGATAAGAGCATACTATCGGCTAGAGGTCTCCACTCGACAAAGGTCACAGCGAATGCATCTAGGTCATAGTGATAGACTTCATTCAGCAAGACATCAACTTTGTCTCAGCAACATGAGAAAAACACAAGGTAAACTGCCAGTCGGCCAGACACCAGGAATGTCACAGCGACCATGCTTTCTCAGAGGTTTCAGCCTGTGAGATTGAGTCAATAATTCCAACAATCTCCCACTTGACGAAGATCACACAGGAACCTCCAAAGCAACCAGTGTTAGAAAACCAGGAATCTGTTGCTAGACTAAAATACTTCCACAAGAGAGAGATAATGGCGAGAATGCTTGCTATATCAATATGCAAGATTGATTGAATCAATTGATACAAATGTACAAGATGAGGCTTGCTTATAAAAGAAAATATGCAACAACCAAATCTTATCTTGAGCAACAAGATAGCTCGATAAGATAAAGATAAGATCCTATAACTTAGGAATTAAAGATTGCCTAAGTAAACTTATGAAGATGTAATTAAATGGTTAATTACACCAATACCCCCCATAAGTGCAACTTAGGGAGAAGATTATAATGCAAACTACTATGGGTCCCAGCAACTAGGCCATGTTAGGTACCCATTTACAGATGCAAATGAAATGCAATCTCTCATAAAGAGGAGAAAAGGGGAAAACCCAGTGGAAAGAAAACCCCTCTCCAAAAGAGAGAAAACAAAAAAACAAGCATGACGAATGTAAACATGATGTATGGAGGACTCAATGATACCCCCCAAGGACTACATCCATCATGAATATACAATAAATGACCCCCCCATAAGAGGGAAGTAAAGAGATAAGATATCCCCCCCATGATGTATGATTTCCTACAAGTATGGTTAATGTTTGAAGACAAAACAAAATCCAATGCCTACAAACAATGTTTCTCCCCTTAAGAAGAAGATATACCAAGTACAACTGTAGGAATGATTCCCATTCTGGATAGGAAGTAGGAAGAGGAATCCATATGTATGAAGATTGTGTCTCTGAAATCTGCTCATGTGTTGCCAAGTTCTTGGATGATGAAGATGATGCCACAATCCAATCAGGTACATGCCCAATCACAAAAAACTGTGACAAACCAGGAACAAGTGGAAACTGATCTTGAACAAACTCCATAGACAAACATGAAGTGATAATAGTGGACCCATTACTATCATCAAATAAGAGAGATAAACCCCCAAATTGGTCCTCCAAATCTGAAATGTGAGACTCCACAAACAAAGAAGCAATGTCTGTCAAATAGGAATCCCAATTAGGAAGAATATCAGGTACATGTTGTAATGAATCAACAGAAGATGAAGAATCTGGAACCTTTGAAGCATCTGCAATCTCGTCCAAAGGATCACAAGCATGGGTTATCAACTCTGAAGAATGAACAAGCACATGTGAGTTGGAAAGAGGAGCTTCAAGAGATGGAGAAGAATTAGGGTCTCCATATAGCTTGCTAATGTGAGTCCAAAGAGCATGAGGACATTCGAAGTGAATAAGTGTCTCCAAAATGTCATCATTTACATTTTCAAAAATAACTCTAAAGACTCTAGCCCTAAAGCCTTTCCAAATGCAATACTCAACAGTTGTGCTAGGACGAGGAACTTTATCAAACAAATAGGGCAATAGATTTCTCTCACCAAGATGAGTGAGAATTAAATTACTCCATTGCCTATAGTTCCCATTCTCCAAAGTAATTAAGTCACCCATTTACAAACATATGAGCTCCAAAAGCCAAAAAGGGAGATCTGTCTTCAACCTGGAAAATATGGTACAAAACTGCAAAATCCCTGCAAAATATCTATACCACTGAAAAGTTGACTCTTCCAGCTTCCCGACGATATCTTGTTTCTGAGAAATCGCCTTCTTATGCAAAAGTTATGATAAAATGAAAAAGGCCTATA
>VDFB02000003.1:500770107-500785273 GCA_007258455.2 Sequoia sempervirens | reverse complement strand
AAAAGCCATAGATGATGACCTGTTAGGCATGTTCTCGCATATTCCATATGGTCTACCGATTGAAGATATTAGGGCTTACATTCATGGAAAAAAGGATGAGCATCCTCCCACTAAGTTAGGGGATATATGGGAAAATGAGTTAACAAGATATGATTTCACCCTAAAGCCGAAATATAAAAACCTAGTTGAAAAGAAACTAGATATATGGCAATGGTTTCCTAATTTCTACTATGATCTCAAGTGGATTAGAATGGATTTGAGCAGAGTTTTTTGCAAGAATAGAGAAAGGAATGAAGGTGTTGTCATTGATGTCAACTGGTCAACTAGTTATGTACTAGTTGTTGTTGGTTATATATGTTGAGGATATTGAGAAAACTGTATTAATTGAAGTTTACAGGTATTCAGTTATTGCTCTGGTATTTTCCAATATGTTTGTGTGGTTCAAATACGTTGGTCATGGTTGTTGAAGGTTGTTATATCTAGATGTTTGGTTGTTGGTTCGTTGTGTTCGAGTTGTGTCCACCAGTTGTGAACTATGTTTTTCTATGTTCTAGTTGAGGTTCAGGAGAAAGGTTGTTGGTCCTAATTTCTCTTTGATGAATTCTAAATTGACTTACGATCCTAGAGTTAAGATGTTTTGATTGCATTGAAGATATTTTTGGTTTCTAGAAGTTTCAAGCTTAATTATTCTATGTTTTTTACACTAGTTTGGTTGATTGTGTTTTAAGCACTATCTTCGAAGTTAATGAAATGAAGCATGTTAGATCTATTTTAGGTATCGATGAAGTGTGTGTTTAGGTTTCCTTTATTCTAATTCCACCCTAGGATCATTGGCGCTGACCTAATTTGAATTTGAAGTTGGATGGTCGACTTTGTATCTTTTTCAAAGTTAGAGATAGTATAAATACAAGATGAGCTAGTAATAAAAATCATACAAGAGAAAAGAAGGAAGATAAGTGAAAGAGTAGACGTGACACTGATGCTATTCAGAAAGTGTGTGTGAGTTGTGTATGGTAGATCAGTGTGAAGCTTAATGTTGAGTTACTGGATGCAATGAGCAGAAGGCGAACTCTATCATTCATGCAAGTTGATCAAGTGATTGGGGTGGAATCCTTTGTTCCATTGGGATTGTATTCTCTCTATAGCAAGTCTTCTTTGTCTTCTTTGTATCTCTGTGGAAATGATCCCTCCAGGTTGTAGCCTTGTTGGACAGTGAGTCCTTGTTCCAGATAGTGACTCCTTGTTTCAAGCAGTGATCCTTATCTCTAGCAGTAATCCTTATCTCTAGTAGTGAGCCTTTTTGTAATCGATTTTGATATTCTCTATAGTGTGAGTTAATCCTCACCGTGGTTTTTCCCTTATTGGGTTTTCCATGTAAATCTAGTGTTATTGTGTTTATGTGTTGGATTTGAGTTCCTGCCTTGGCATTTGATGATTAATCATTTAAGCAGTTTTAAGTATTAGTTTGGATAATTGAATTAAAGGTTAAAATATGTGACAACTAACTCACCCCCCCCTCTCAATTGTTGTTAAAAGGCCTAGGACAACTGAGAGGGGGGTGAATCAGTTGTCACCAAATTTAAATACGAAACTTTAATCACTTATCAACTTCACAACCACACTATTCTATTATTAAGTATGAACATGAAATGAAGATAACAGAAAGAAAAATCAACACAATGAACACTAGATTTTACATGGAAAACCTAATAAGGGAAAAACCACGGTGAGGGTTAACTCACAATATAAAGTAATAGTAAAACTGAATACAAGAGGCTCACTGCCAAGGGCTCACTACCCGAATACAAAGGATCACTACCTACATAAAGGACCCATTGTCGAACAGGGAGCATCACTGCCTATAGATACAAAAGATAATAGAAAGATCCACCACAACAATTTACACACATCCACAACCTTGATTAGAAGATTGTAGAAACCTTCAGCTCACTGCTTTCAAGAATCTAACACAATGAAGTACTACTGCCTCAACTCACTTTCACACAACTCTGCTCTTCACTTGTGGCTTACTTTGTTACTTTGTAAGTTTTAATTCTTCACAAGTCAACTTACACTTATACCATCTTCAACCTTAGAAACTTTCTCCAAGGTCGGCCACATATGCTTCAATTCATAAATTCAAATTAGGTTGACAACTCAACATTCCCACGATGGAAAGGAATGAGAGTGGACCAATTAAAAACTTAACCAAGACCAAAAGCAACATCTTGGATCAACCACATGCTTCCTTGATTAAATTTTTAATTCTTTGTATGAAGTGTAAACACCAAGTCAAAAAAACCTAATGAAAACACAAATGAAGATTTGAAGTACACACTTCCCAGCAAGAAGATAACATGTGAGTGACATAACATGTTTTATCATGCATGAGAACACATCACATATACCTTCAGATACATCCACAACGAATGCACCAACCTTCGAACACAAAACACCTTCCACTAGTCCACCCAGACTGTGCAAACACATACAACTCTGAAACTCAACTTTTGAAGCACCAAACCATGAACATCTTTCCTAGAACCTAGAGAACATTATTACAAGACATATTCTAGATCTGCAAGACTTGAAACAAATCAGTAGAGGAATGCAGAGTAGAAACATTTCTCCTAGTCTACATACAAGTAACTCTGTCAAACCAGTTCACACACCGGTGAACACAACTTTCATACTCGATCAAACCAGAAGCTACAAATCAGGAGATGACACCAACATATCCCAAAAAAAAACCCTCCAGATCCGTACAAGCATAGGATCAACACAAAAGAAACATAGAGCACATACCGAAGCATGTTTTGAATACATACATAACTCTGACTTCACTCTTTATTAATTTTCTCAAAAGGACTCGGTAACTCATCATTTCAGCACATCTACAACATCATAGCGATAGCTCCATGTACTCACAACATTCTAAACTATGTTGACATTAATGACAACATTAATGACAACACCACCAAACTTGCTCATACTTGCAATAGTTGTCCTATTCAACAATTGGTATCAGATCTTGGTTCCTTGGTGAAGAGCTTAATTGCTTGAGGAAGGTCTGGGATGGCTAGAAAAATGGTCTTTGATTATCTAAGGTTTGATGGAACTAATTATGGCATCTGAAAAGTATTGCTGGAAGAATATCTGGAGTATTACAGATATGATGTGGAGAAGGCTTATAAAAATCCTTACACTCCTCCTGCTAATGGTCTAAGTACACCTAAAGATATTAGAGAATGTGAAGTGAATAATAAGGTGAAGTTCATCTTGAAGAATAGTCTGGTACATTCCAAGTTGATTAAGGTTCAAAATTTGAAGATAGCTAAGGAAGTCTGGGATGCTTTAGAAAGAGCGCATGATGGTGATGAAAGAGTTAAAGAGGAAAAATTGTAGAATTTGGAAACAAAATTTGATCTTATACATATGTCCGAAGATGAAAATGTTATCTCCTGTCAAATCGGCGGTGAAGATTTTGGCAGATCTGCACGGGCAATTCTTTTGGTGTCGATCGGCATTGTTCACTCGGACTTTTTGGATCTGTGGTACATCCATTTTAACACCGATTTCGGTCATCGGCGGTACAGTGAAAGGTCACATCATCGACATTTTTTTGTCCATTGGTCTGATCCTGGTCCAGCCTCTACCAACATCGGCGTACAAGATCAACTGCGTAGGGTATGGTGGTCTTTTCCAATACATGTTAATACACTTTGTTTATATTTGTCAAGCCAACCATCTTTATATTGACCACAACATTTATTATTAAAAATCTTGCATATTATATTTGCCGATGGGTTTTGTGTAAGATTTTTTTTATATGCCAGGGTCATTTTTTGTACCTGCACAGTATCCAGTCATATGAATGACCGAGTTGTAACCCCAAGTGTGCAAATTTTGCGCCTAATTAGCCTTTCAGTGCCGTGATCTTGCCCCCCAAGTGCCTATTTATAGGCCTTTTTCATTTTATCATAACTTTTGCATAAGAAGGCGATTTCTCAGAAACAAGATATCGTCGGGAAGCTGGAAGAGTCAACTTTTCAGTGGTATAGATATTTTGCAGGGATTTTGCAGTTTTGTACCATATTTTCCAGGTTGAAGACAGATCTCCCTTTTTGGCTTTTGGAGCTCATATGTTTGTAAATGGGTGACTTAATTACTTTGGAGAATGGGAACTATAGGCAATGGAGTAATTTAATTCTCACTCATCTTGGTGAGAGAAATCTATTGCCCTATTTGTTTGATAAAGTTCCTCGTCCTAGCACAACTGTTGAGTATTGCATTTGGAAAGGCTTTAGGGCTAGAGTCTTTAGAGTTATTTTTGAAAATGTAAATGATGACATTTTGGAGACACTTATTCACTTCGAATGTCCTCATGCTCTTTGGACTCACATTAGCAAGCTATATGGAGACCCTGATTCTTCTCCATCTCTTGAAGCTCCTCTTTCCAACTCACATGTGCTTGTTCATTCTTCAGAGTTGATAACCCATGCTTGTGATCCTTTGGATGAGATTGCAGATGGTTCAGAGGTTCCAGATTCTTCATCTTCTATTGATGAGTCATTGTGTACTACCATTGATTCATTGCAACAGGGATCTGATAGTCTTCCTGATTGGGATTGCTATTTGACAGACATTGCTTCTTTGTTTGTGGAGTCTCACATTTTAGATTTGGAGGACCAATTTGAGAGTCTATCTCTCCTATTTGATGATAGTCATGGGTCCACTATTATCACTTCATGTTTGTCTATGGAGTTTGTTCAAGATCAGTTTCCACTTGTTCCTGGTTTGTCACAGTTTGTTGTGATTGGGCATGTACCTGATTGGATTGTGGCATCATCTACATCATCCAAGAACTTGGCAGCACATGAGCAGATTTTAGAGACACAATCTTCATACATATGGATTCCTCTTCCTTCTTCCTATCCAGAATGGGAATCATTCTTGCAGTTGTACTTGGTGTATCTTCTTCCTAAGGGGAGAAACATTGTTTGTAGGCATTGGATTTTGTTTTGTCTTCAAACATTAACCATACTTGCAGGAGATCATACATCATGGGGGGGATATCTTATCTCATTACTTCCCTCTTATGGGGGGGTAATTTATTGTATATTCATGATGGATGTAGTCCTTGGGGGGTATCATTGAGTCCTCCATACATCATGTTTACATTCATCATGCTTGTTTTTTTGTTTTCTCTCTTTTGGAGAGGGGTTTTCTTCCCACTGGGTTTTCCCCTTTTCTCTCTTTATGAGAGATTGCATTTCATTTGCATCTGTAAATGGGTACCTAACATGGCCTAGTTGCCGGACCCATAGTAGTTTGCATTATAATCTTCTCCCTAAGTTGCACTTATGGGGGGGTGTTGGTGTAATTAACCATTTAATTACATCTTCATAAGTTTACTTAGGCAATCTTTAATTCCTAAGTTATAGGATCTTATCTTTATCTTATCGAGCTATCTTGTTACTCAAGATAAGATTTGGTTGTTGCATATTTTCTTTTATAAGCAAGCCTCATCTTGTACATTTGTATCAATTCAATGGGGAATCAATCTTGCATATTGATAGCAAGCATTCTCGTCATTATTTCTCTCTAGTGTGGAAATATTTTTAGATCTAGCAATTCTGAAAATCGCTTAAAGATATGTATAGAGATTGGATAAGGTAGTGGTTGGAATGCGATCACTTGGTGCTACTATAGATGAAACCAAGATTGTAAAGAAGATTCTCATAACTCTTCTTGATGCTTACAGTGAGAAGGTGAGTGCTATTGAGTAGACTATAGATTATAAGACTTGTACTAAGGATCTGCTGTTAGAATTTTTGATGTCTTATGAGATGAGGAAGCCAAGTCTAAGAAATGGAGGCAAATTAGAAACTACTTTTAAAGCTACAAAATTTGAAGATCCAGATGAAGAAAACTTTGATGAAATAGAAGCTAACTTTGTAAGAAGAATGAGGAAAGGCTTTGGTAAGTATGAAGGTAAGTTTCCCTTTAAATGCTTTAGTTATGGAGAAATAGGTCATTATGCTGCAAAGTGTCCAGAAAGAGCTAAAAGGAATAAACAAAGATATGAGAAAGAAAAGAAAAGAAAGAAGATTGACAAAGCTTACTATGTGAATGAGAATTCTAGTATTTTAGATGAAGATTCAGAATATGAAGATCCAGATGGCAATGAATTCTTTTTCTTGGTGATTAAGGATGAACCTACTTATACTAATTTAAAAAAATAAGTAAAGGAAATCCCTCCAGAGAAGGAGGAGAAAAATGAAGGTACGGTTATCTCTGCCCTACATGCTATACAAGAAAAGAGTTTTTGGGTAATTGATAGTGGTTGCTCACATCACATGACTGGTGATAAGAGTAAGTTTGTTAAGCTTGAGAAATATGATGGAGGCTTGGTTAAGTTTGGAGATGATAGTGGCATTAAAATCTATGGGATAGGTTCAATAAGTTTTGATGACAAGCATCATATTGATGTTGTTTACTATATTAAGGGTTTAAGGCATAATTTGTTGAGCATTGGTTAGATGTGTAGAAAAGGATATGATCTTGTTTTTAAGGATGAGAAATGTGAGATCCGGAAAGGATCTAGAACATTGATTGCTACAGGAAATAAATTTGAAGGGAATATTTATCAACTTAAGGGTGTTGATGGACGATGCTTTATGACTTAGATAAATGACAATTGGTTATGGAATAGGAGAATGTGTCACATGAATTTTTATAACTTGGAAAGGATTAGTGTTGTTCAGGCCATGAGATATTTACCAAGAATTACAAACCTTGCTAATGTTATTTGCATGAATTGTCAATTTGGGAAGCAAGCAAGAAATCATTACAGATCAAGGGAACAATCTACTTCTCGACTACTGGATTTAGTTCTTACAGATCTCTGTGGTCCTATGAGAGTGAGAAGTCTACTTGGTGAAAGGTACTTTATGCTTTTAATTGATGATTATTCTAGATATACATGGGTTACATTTCTTAGAGATAAATCAAATTCATTAGATAGATTCAAGGCATTTAAGGCTATGGTTGAAAATGAAGTAAATTTGAAGATAAAATGCTTAAGATCTGACAGAAGTGGATAATTCACCTCCCATGAGTTCAATATGTTTTGTGAAGTGCATGGAATAAAGAGATAGTTATCTGCTCCAAGAACTCCTCAGCAGAATGGAGTTGTTGAAAGGAAAAATAGAACAGTTCAAGAGGATGCTAGGTCAATGACTACTGAAGTTAGATTACAAAAATTTTACTAGAAATAAGCTATTCATATTTTTTTTTATGTTTCAATCGAGTTCAAGCAAGAGAAAATAGTACAAATACTCCCTATGTGATGCGAGAGAGGTGGCAGCAATTAAAATGTATTCAAACTCCCAAAAAACATAGTTTTCCTCGAGAGAAACTTACTCCAACTAGCCAAACCACAAAACCTCATTTTAAGCCAACTTGAGGAGGGTTTAATGAAAATATGGGTTCCAAGACAAATCACAACATTCCAGTGCCTCACACCTTCATAAAATGACCTTAAAAAACTCAAAACACTATCACATATATAGTTTCAATCATATTTTTCCAAAACCTTACTTTAGTTCCTCAATTTCTCATGGAAACTCATGAAAACACCCTAGGGCATCACCCTAAAACCATAAAAATTGCATTTCCTGTCTCCCAAACCATTGGTACATGTAAAATACCATGAAACAAGTCATTCCACCGAGTTACAGGGCTGGACAGTAGGTGGAATGGCTATAACATCACTTTTACACCAATCAAACCCTCAAATTAGTTAGAAACAGGCAGTCCCAGAAAAATGAAGAGATCTCCCTCAAAACTCAATATTAGAACCTCTAATTGGATTTAAATGAAAGATATTTCATGCCCCTACAAGATTATATAATTCTTAGAGCATATGGTGGTGGTACAGATCCGTACAATGCTTGCAAAGTTCAGGAAAATAGAAAAAACATGGGGTTTCAGACCACCCGGCAGTAAAATGAGGATATCTCACTCGATTCTCAATGAAATAACACCATTCAAACGCAAAAAGAAAGCTTATTCAATTATCTATCCATCCATTATAGGCTTGGAGTGTGGAACAATACGTACAGGTCGTACAATGCACGTGATCAGCAATTTCTTAATGGAAAACACAAAAAACAGCAAATTTCTTATTAGAAACTCATTCCAAACTTCTTCAACAGCCTCCCCTTCGAGATATTACAACAATTTATCATGCTACCACCTGAAAACTACCTCTTGGGGCGTTCAACTTCCATAACCACCCTTTAATTAGATTCTAAAATGACAATTTTGCCAATTTTGCCCTTAATCACTATCCCATTACAACTTGATCAACTTGATTTTTGCAAATACCACCTAACTGACCTATTAAGCCCTCCAATACATTGAAAATGGTCATTGAGACCTTATTTAACATGGAATAAGACCTACTCCCCATGTCCCTTAAAACTCATGATTTCACATGGCTTTTGCATTATGAATCAAACTGACAAATTCAACTAAATGACTCAAAATCCTTTCAAATTACATTATGACTGGTCCTTTAGACCTTATTAAGCATAAAATAACAAAAGACACACCTAGGTATCAACTTAGACTTCACAAGGTGTAGGTGCTCCTACACTATGAACTATGTACGGGAAGAATTCCAACAGTTAAATATTTCAAGGTATTCGGAAGCAAATGCTATATCAGAAGAGATGAGGAAACTTCGGGAAAGTTTGATGCAAGAAGTGATGAAGGCATATTTCTTGGATACTCTACTAAAAGCAAGGCATACAGATGTTTCAATAAAAGACGGAAAGATTGTAGAGAGCTCGAATGTGAAGGTAGATGAGATAGTGAAGAACTCTAATGATATTGATGGATATGTGTCTGATGAACATGATTGTGGAAGAACAGGATAAAGATGAGCAGAAAAAGCAAGATAAATAGAATGAAAGAGAAGAATATGCTCCAGTGATGGCCCCTAGGACACAAAAATGTGTATAGAGGAATCATTCAGAAAATCAGATTATTGGAGACAAGACAAAAGGCATACTGACCAGAAGCAAAGTTGTTGAAGTAAATTTTTGTTTATTTTCTGAGATTGAGCCGAAGATAGTAAGTGAATCTTGTAAAGATGAACACTGGAAGGAAGCAATGAAAGAAGAAATTTTACAAATTGAGAAGAATCAAAACTTGGTAATTGGTCCCAAGACCAGCAAATAAAAATATCATTGGATCAAAATGGGTTTTTAGAAATAAGTTGAATGAGAATGGAGAAGTTGTCAGAAATAAAGCGAGGCTTGTGTGTAAAGGCTACTCACAAGTAGAAGGCATAGATTTTCAAGAGATTTTTTCCCCAGTAGAAAGAATGGAAGCTATAAGGATGTTCTTGGAATTGGATGCTTATAAAGATTTCAAAGTCTATCAGATGGATGTCAAGTCAACATTTCTAAATGGTGAGCTGGAAGAAGAAGTTTACATGGAACAATCAGAAGGATTTTAGTTAACAGATCAACTAGTTATGGTGTGCAAATTGAAGAAAGCTTTATATGGACTAAAGCAAGATCCTAGAGCTTGGTATGCAAGGTTAGACATGTATTTGATTCATCAAGGATTTAACAAAGGTACGACAGATAATAATTTGTACTTTAACATTGAAAATGACAAAGTCTTGATTGTAGTTGTATATGTTGATGACATTATCTTTGGAGGAAATGAAAAGATGTGCAAGATGTTTGTGGAAGAAATGCAAAAAGAATTTGAAATTTCTATATTTGGGGAGATGAATTTCTTTCTTGGGCTATAGATTAATCAAATAGAGAAAGGAATTTTCATTTCATAGTCTAAGTATGTGAGAGAGATGTTGAAGAAATTTTGGATGGATAGTTCCAAAATGGTAAGTACTCCTATGGTGACTGGTTGCAAATTGGGTAAAGATGATAATTCACCTAAGACTTATCAGAGCAAGTATAGATCTATGATTGGTGGACTATTGTATTTGACTACTACTAGACCGAATATTATGCATGTGGTTTGTCTTGTGGCTATATTTCAAGAAGATACGAAGGAAACACATGTTGCTCTAGTTAAAAGAATATTCAGATATTTGAATGGAACTCCGGCTTATGGATTATGGTATCCTAAAGATATTGACTTTACACTTAGTGCATATACAAATGCAGATTGGACTAGGTGTGTAGATGAAAGAAAGAGTACAAGTGGTGGTGCATTCTTTCTTGGATGTAGATTGGTGACATGGTTGAGTAAGAAGCAAGATTCAGTCTCTTTCTCTACTCTTGAATCTGAGTATATTTTTGTTGCATCTTGTTGTACACAATTTTTATGGATGAAACATACATTGAAAGATATCACAATGCCATATGATGATCCCATTTCTATCTTTTGTGATAATACAAGTGCAATTAACATTTCAAAGAATCCTATGATGCACTTAAGGATGAAGCATATACCTATAAGATATATATCATCTCTTGAGAGAGAAGTTCATGGAGAATGAAGCCAAGCTTGAGTATGTTCTGACAAAGGATCAAATTGCAGATATATTTACAAGGCTCTTCCTAAAGATACATTTGAGTATCTCCAAGAGAAGTTAGGGGTTATTTCCCCTCCTTTCATAAACTAAGATGCATTTGAAGATGCATCAATTTGGTGGATTCATGGTTCTATCTTTTTGGACTGATGTTTTGGTGGCCACCTCTTAGGGGGAGCAAGTAGTTTCAAGTGTTGTCATTGTGAGTATTTTGTTTGCATGTAAAAGGAAGATTCAATGAACATATCTTTTTCCTTTACCATTGATGTCAAAGGGAGAGAGAAAGCATGTGAAAAGGAGAAAAAGCTAATGAGAGAAAGTAGGTAATGAGGAAGATGAAATCCTGAGGGGGAGAAGCAAAAATGAAAAATCTTGAGAAGTATATTTAGAACTGGTACGGTGTCTTTGATGGTTTTTCATATTATGTGTTGCCATCAATGACAAAGGAGGAGATTGTGACAAGAATAGAGAAAGGAATGAAGGAGTTTTCATTGATGTCAACTGGTTATCTACTAGTTTTCATTGGATGTATATGTTGAGGATATTGAGAAAATTGTATTAAAGGAAGTTTACAAGTATTCAGTTGTTTCTCTGATATTTTCCACTATGTTCATGTGGTTTAGATACGTTGGTTATGGTTGTTGAAGGTTGCTAAATCCAAATGTTTGATTGTTGGTTCATTGTGAAGTTCAAGTTGTGTTCACCAGTTGTGAACTATGTTTTTCTATGTTCTAGTTGAGGTTCGAGAGAAAGGTTGCTGGTCCGGATTTCCCTTTGATGAAGTCTTTTGACTTGCGGTTCTAGAGTTAAGATGTTCTAATTACATTGAAGATATTTTTGGTTTCTAGAAGTTTCAAGCTTAATTGTTCTATGTGTTTTACATTGGTTTGGTTGACCATGTGTTAAGCACTATCTTTGAAGTTAATGAAGCATGTTGGATCTATTTTGGGTCTCGGTGAAGTGTGTGTTTGGGTCGCCCTCATTCTAATTCCACCCTAAGATGTTTGGCACCGACCTAATTTGAATTTGAAGTTGGATGGCCGAATTTGTATCTTTTTCAAAGTTGGAGATAGTATAAATACAAGATGAGCTAGTAATGAAAATAATATAAGAGCAAAGAAGGAAGATAAGTGAAAGATTAGACACGACACTGATTCTATTCAGAAAGTGTGTGTGAGTTGTGTGTGCCAGATTAGTGTGAAGCTTAATGTTGAGTTACCAGATGCAATGAGCAGAAGGAAAACTCTATCATTCATGCAAGTTGATCAAGTGACTAGGGTGGAATCCTTTGTTGCATTAGGATTGTAGTCTCTCTATAACAAGTATTCTTTGTCTTCTTTGTATCTCTGTGGCAGTGAGCCTTCCGGGTTGTAGCCCTATTGGACAGTGAGTCCTTGTTTCAGGCATCGAGCCTTATCTCAGGCAGTGAGCCTTTTTGTAATTGGTTTTGATATTCTCTATAGTGTGAGTTAATCCTCACCGTGGTTTTTCCCTTATTGCGTTTTCCACATAAATATGGTGTTATTGTGTTTATGTGTTGGATTTGAGTTTCTGCATTGGCATTGATGATTAATCATTTAAGCAGTTTTAAGTATTAGTTCCAATAATTGAATTGAAGGTTAAAATATGTGACAACTGATTCACCCCCTCTCAATTGGCTTATTCAACAGATTTCATGATCAATTCATTTGGATTGACATGAAAAATATGATAAAAAAAGGAAGCAATAAGAGAGGTCACTAGTCTTTTCTCCACATGACCCATCTCTGATTTGAAGTCTATTGAAAATGAAGTGGTTATGGAAAAAACTAGTGCTACATATGATAAGAGAGCATTAACTGTCAATTCCATCATAAACCTAGCTATTAGATATGTTGCAATGGTTATTGGTTACAAAATCTACTTTACCAATAGAGATAACTCTATTTCTACCACCACAATTAATGTGGCACATGAGATGATAGAGAATAGAGCAGATTATGACCTCTATGAATTGCTTAGGAAACAATTAACGGAGAATCTGAATGTAGGGTCATAGCAATTTTGGCTTGTTTGTATTTTCATGTATTGGACCAAATAAATATGACTAATGGTGAACATGGGATAATTAATATCAAGCTTTTGTTCATTTAGACTGCGATATGTTAACAAATTAATATTAAGCTTTTGTTTATGTGAAAAGTGTTGCATTAGGGATTTTAATAATTATAAAATAATTTTGGTAGAAAAAAAGGCAAAAAAAGGGGTAATTGTCATAATGGTTCATAGACGTGGCTATGAGAAATGGTATTGGTTCTATTTTTTTTGGTTTTTTTCAAGGCATTATTTCAAGAAACAGGGAAAATTAGTTATGGGAGAAGCAGTGTCGACAACCGTTTTTAGGGAAGAAGAAAGGGAGTGAAGATGGGAAGCTAGGAGGAGTAGAAATCAAGAAGGATGGAATTCGAACAAGAAAACAAAGAGGTAAAATGGAATACAGACCTTGTTAATATTCTTCTTTTCTGTAGTTTAACAAACTCTAAGTCTATGTGGTAACTAATGCTTGCTTTGTGTGAGCCACAAATTTGCTTTGTGTGAGCCAATGATTGAAATTGCTCTATGTGAGCCAATAATTGAAGCTACTCTGTGTGATCCAAGCATTAATTCAGCTCCGTGTGAGCTTATGGGATTAAGAAGCAGCTCTTTGGGAGCCAAAAGGAAGATTGGGGGTGGCTGGGTGGATAGCAATAGAAATAAATAGAAAAAATCAAAATCTTCATAGATTAAATATAAATATTCTTTCAATTAATCTTTCTATTGTTTTACTGTTGATTTATGCCACTTGTAGAAAAGAAGCCTTAGCTAGATGTGGTAGAAACGGTGGTGAAAGAGATCATAAAGGTATTTATACCACATAATTCAGTGAAAATTGGATGAAGCAAGGAGGGAGTCCATAGACAAAATTCAACATACAATTACTTGTGTTCCTCTTAAAATCTGTAAGTCATTCTTACTTGTTGATTAATCGAAGTTAGACGTGGAATCTTGTAGTATGGTTATACCATTTTAATTTATGTTGGCATAGGGAATACTCAATAATGGATTAAATTCTTCTCTGTATTCAAGATGGTTTGGTAGTTTATTGTCTACGAGTTCCTGTGTTCTTTGTACCCAGACAGTATTCTTGCTATTAAATAGTAACAAAATTACTTTCCTCTATTGTTGTAGTCTTGAATAATTGTTTTTGTTAAGTCTAAAACTTCTTCGTGGAAACTTGGGTTTCAAGGGTAGTGCAAAGTTTGGATATGGTGATTTATGCTACATCGATAGGATTTTTCCTTTGAATCTCAGTATTTTTTTAGTCTTACGATTAAACTAAAAAATTTCAGCTCTCCCTTACCAATGAGCATGCCTATAAATATATATATATACACTCGCCACTCTTGTGGTTTTGTTCTTGTTCGTTTAAGAGGTAACTTTGTGAAGTAAAATTTCAAACGTCATCTTTCATCAGGGAATAGATTTGTTATACATTCTTGAATGTAGGGTTTATTTATAAAGATATATATATATATATAATGCTGAAAGGGACAAATTGATCAGTTCTTTTATTATCATTTCAATAAGACTCTTCCCTTGGAATGTTCTAAAAAACCCCATGTAATGTTCTTTGGTGGGATTTCATACATAATGCTTTCCATTTGCAAGTATTTGTTCTATTTTTATTTCTCTAGGTGTTGTTCTTATTTTGATGGCTAAAATTGTAGGTTAGAATGTTCTACAGTAACATATAGACAAGAAATTAATTCTCAGATTGTGTTTCCTCTACAATCTTGAAACTGATGAGTTTATGGGAAGCATTACAAGTACCAAATTCATGTTAGTTAGTTTCTTACCAGTACTATTTAATCGGATTTAGCCTTGTCATGATTTTCAATTAATTAGATTTAGATATTCATTCAACACTCTTTATAAACTTTGAATGAGAATTTTATTTTGTTTATGAAGGTATCGAGGACTGACTTCAAGGATAAGGTGAAGCACAATGACAATTAGTTGAAGCTATCGCTCTCAAGGTGGAAACTCTATTGTCTACTTGGAAAGGATTTGAATTTTACTCCATTGTAATAGGGTAGATATATCTAAGTGTTACTTTAATTGTATCTCAGAAATACACATTCCTCTAGTCACTGGGAAAAAACTATGCAGTGGCCTTTCCTATAGAAACATTTCACTTAAATGTGGAATCCAAAATAAATATGTCTATTGGTTTATTCTTGAGAAATAGAGAAATTTGAAATAATTTTTTTGTTGGTTAAACTGTTGTGTATACTTAATAAATAAAAATTTCCAATAGTATTGTATTTTTGGGTTTAGGCATTGCATAGGTATTAGAGCGCTAGGTTTCGACATTGGGAGCTCTGGGATAAAAGTAATATTGCCTAAAATGACCCATTTTGTTGTGTAGACCAAATCAATGTCGCTAAATCAACCCTGTCAACCTGGTGAAGCAATGGATCATGGACCACAAATACTCCAGGCTATACAAAATCTATAAAATGTGATACAAGAAAGGTTATTGGTGCCAAACCAACATCAAAATGTAGAACA
>VDFB02000003.1:500745805-500770007 GCA_007258455.2 Sequoia sempervirens | reverse complement strand
TGCATGAAAGAAAATAAGGGTCTCGACAACTAGGCCTAATCAGGTACCTGAATACAACCAAATCTCTGTAAAGTGGAGAAATAGAGAAAGCCTCATGGGAAAAATTTTACTCCAAAAAGAGATGCACAAGACATGAAGAACATCACTGAAGTAGAATAAGTTGCAAACAACTATCAAAGGATGACTGCTATGGTGCTGAAGAACCTCCTCTGAAGATAGGATGATCAGGATCAAGAAGACAACAATCTGCATGAGTGCCCCAAATGACACTACTATAATTAGATGGAAAACAAAGGAAAACACCTGGAACAAAGATATAGATGGGACAAGTACCAATAGTCTGAAAAAAACTGATCAACTAAGAATGGAAGATTCCTTCCAAGGAAAAACCAAGGAAGCATTAGCACGAATAGTATAATACCCCCCCATAATGTTGACTGGGAGAGCCTGACTGATACACTGAAACGTTGTGTATCACCATGTAGTGCATGAAGGAGAAGAAACAACATCTAAAAGTGCACAAGAAAGCACCTGCAATTGAAAAAGTGGTGTACAAAACAAAGCACACATGCATGCGACTAGAATTATATGGATCCACTGTAGTCGTGGAGGGACAGTCACCGAACAAAGGTGTGATGGTAAAAAAAGGAACTACACAACCCCCCATGGTACTTTATAATACAGTGCAAGTACAAAATATGGCACAACCTTATGTACAAAATCCCCAAAATACATGTATAATAGTGTCACTTTATCTCAGTGTGTTTACATAGAAGATTGCTTACAAATGATCTCAAAATGTCATAAAAAGACACACAACTGAAAATACATCAAGAAAAACCAAAAATAAAGCATCCCATGCAAACGAGAAGTCGCCAAGAGCTAATATGTCTAGGTAATTCACTAGAGTGTGAAAAAAAAGAAAACTGAATTAAATTTACTTAGAGTGAAATCTTTAAAAATTGCATGGATGGAACTGAAGAGATCTGAAAGATGGTTCCAATGCCGCTGAGATCATGAAAAACGAAGAAACTTGTCAAAAGTTATGAGCTCAAAACTGAAAATAGCTCCTTTGACTTCAATTGGATGTAGAATGCACCAACAGAAAAATGAAGCAATGACATCCACACCACTAGAAATTTGATGGAATGAGCTTTCCGACGATATCTCATTTTCTAAAAAAGGATATCGTATGCCCAAGTTATGGCCTCTGGAAGAAAACAACTCCAAAGGGGAAATAACCAATGCTAGATTAAATTTGACAGTCATACGGCCGTCGCAGCAAAAAATGGAAGCTTAAAATTGATGGTCAAACAGCCGTCGACACTTTTTCACAATTGGACTTATTATAGGAAAATTTGTTTTTTAAAAAAAACAATAAAAAACTTTACATATATAATTTAAAAAAAAAAAAAAAACTATGGAGGGAGGAGGGACGTAGGCCCACCTCGACAGCTCCATAAAGGCATAGGGTACCTGCATAGGCCTATGCAGGTACAACCTGCGTAGTACTATGCAAGGGTACCCTGCACAGGCCTATGCTAGTACAACCTGCGCAGTACTATGTAGGGGTACCCTGCACCTTTTTAATTTGTTTTAAAAACAAAAAAAAATTGTCAAAAGCTTTTAAAAATATTAAAGCTTTTAAAAAAAACAAATCTTTTTGTTATAAAAAAACTGTAATTTTTTTTATGGTGTAGAAATTTTTTATTTTTATTTTTGACGAAATTTTACCTCGATTTGCATGCACGGCTGTACGGGTAAAAAAAATTTGCCTCAGAAATCAACTGAACCAAATATAGGCGAGTTTACAGTCGATCTTTAGGTTTTTGGCCATTTCGAACACAACAATGAGGTTCGTTTAGGCTAAAAAAGCTTCAAAAATGAAGGTACCCTCTAGATCTTAGAAAAAAGGCACTGACAGAAACCCTTGCAGATCTGAGCCAGTGAGTCCAAAAAAGCTTCGATAAAAAAGAAGGGGTATGCCCTAGATCAAAAAAGGAAAACCCCAAACCCTTGAAGCTCCAAAAAATCCTTCACAACACGAACAGGAAGCAGCAGGTCTGGAGCTCTGATACCATGTAGAGGTTAAGAAAGCCAACTTCATAGACCCTGAAGATCACCTACATGCAAATAACCTGTCACATAAAGGAAGAGATGGAGACAAAAAAGCAAGGGTGTTTTGCAAGCTTTAAGAGAGATTGCATTGACTGAATTGAAATAATACAAAGATCAATCCTTAAAAGGAGATCATGCAAAACCTAAAAGTAACCCTAATAGGTAGACATTTAATAATTAATATAATTATTAAATGTCACAATATGAAAACTAAAGTGAAATATTAAGAGAGGAATATAGGTAAATTAATTAACATAATTAAGTTAAAACCTTTACTCTAACATATTCAAGAGTGCTAAAGAGCTCAAGTGAAGTCTGAAGAGTTGAAATGCAAAATCAAGGAGTGAATATGAAGGAATGAGGATGAAAATGGCCATATTCTAGTTGGTTGGCCGAAGGAGGTGTTAGAATTTCGCTACCAATGAGAAGAGTAACACTTCTACTAGCTTAGTCATAGGAATCTTCTAGGGATGTAAGCAAACTGTGATGACATTTGTGCGTCACACGAGCATCCCCGACATAAACACCTCCACCGACACACAAAATAGGCTCCACGTGGACCACCAACAATGGGCCTAAGTAAATTTAAGCCTTCGACTTTGGTTTTCTAAAGTATATAAAGGTAAAAAGGGGAATTGCACCTAGGGTGCAAATTCGCTCTTATACACCTAATATGATGCAAACTTTAACTAGATGACCTAAAAATGCACATGAAACATAATAACAAGATATAAGATGAAATGTGTGCACCTAGAAATCTGAAGCAAACTTGAATGAGCTCTGAAATATTGAAAAAACTAAAATTTTGACCTACTAGGACTCATACACCAGTCTGGGTGAATTAGTCCCAGATCTGGGTTTCTACAAGGGAACAAGTTTCTTGAAAAAGGGTATCTAAATCTGTAAAAACACTAAAAACCACCTGTAATGGGACTCATTCATCAATTCTGGTGAATCATTCATGTTCCAATTTTTTGAGAATTCAAAGTTTAGATCTGCACTTCAACACCTTCCCTTTTCTCCTAGATTGATTTTTGAATCTGAAACCCTGATTTTAAACTTATAGATGACCTTTTTGTGAGGATAGCAACCTTGCAAGTGAGGGGACAACTCCAAAAACTTTCTCCAAGCTTGTAACCTAATCTTCAATGATCCTTCAAGCTCCAAGACACTTAGATCTGCAATCACACATGCAAAGAGGAGAAAAACTAGTTGATCGTTAGTGAATAGGGGTTTTCCTTGGTCAAACCCCCTTTAGGTAATTAAACCAAATGATGAAACAATGAAACAAGGACATGAAACATGAAACATGAACAATGATACCTTGAATGATGTCTTGTAAATTTGCAATTCAACATGAAATGGCCATGAAAGATGTAGATCTTAATCTTGACAATAGGTGTAGAACAATGCTTGATCTTGGATGTTCAATGCTACATCACAACACTAGCTCAACAACATGTTTCATGCTTGATACCCTTGACATAATGATGGATCTTGAATTTCTGCAATAAATGATGAAGAATCTACCCTTGAATGCCTTAAAAATGATCTTGAATGCTCTATTGATGATCTTGTAAAGTCTTGGAATGCTTAACTCTTGAGTGCTTGACTTGATATCATGTAGGCTCATGTGACAATGATTTGAGACCACATTTATATAGGCATTCCATCTAATATCTCGTTAATTAGATCCCATAGATCGACATTCATAAAATTTGAACTTAAAACCCAGTTTCCCTACTTAAAACCTTAAAAATAGGCCACATGGGACTCATATTCCATCTGTGGTGTATGGGTCCCACCTAAATGGGATTCATATGCCCAAGGTGGATATGGGTCCCACAAGGCCTATTTTGATTGCTAAAGTGTCAAGGAGTGTGTAAATTAAGTTTATTTGTTGATCTTGTCAGGTTTTTGATTGAAATATGCCTTGGGATGCACAATTTAGGGTCTTAGGGGCCTATTAATGATGATATTAAGGTCATAAATGTAATAGGGCCCAAAATTCAATGAGAAAGTGTAAATAAATACAACATTAAATTAAGGAAAAAATAGGTATATTTAGTTTAGGAGGGCCCTAAATCCAATGTGAATGTGTAGAACACATTACAACACTAGATTAGGTCCATTTTATTTAGAAGCCTCCTAAATTTAATGTGAAGGTGCAAAGAAATACACTTTATAACACTAAATTAGGAAAATTTTAAGTTTATTTAGATTGAAAAGAGCCCAAGACATAATGTGCATGTATTTAACACATCACAACGCTAGATCAAGGTGATATCAATTCCAATTTATCATTAATTATTCATAGATTAAGTGTTGGATGAAGGGCTAGGATGAGATCATGGGATCAAGGTTCAAGATTTATTGGGTCCTCTCAAGTGATGAGCTTCTTCCAAGTGGCTCAATATGAGTGCATGACAGGATATGGGGTACATGGAGGTACCCTTAGAAGAATTTATATAAAGAGAATTTTTGTCCCTCACACTCAAAAGGTACAAGGAAAAGAATTTAAAATCTTTTGGGTACTTGAGGAAGCAAAACCAATGTCCACAAAGACATGGAGTCTTTCCTAAAAGGGAAGAAAATTACAAAAAGAGGACAAGGTGGGTGGGGATAGTTATGGAAATGATTAAGTGTGTGCTATGCTAATGAAGAGGTTAGGTGGGGATTAAGAGGCTAATTAGAAAAGTTGGATGATGTGACATGAGAGATTAAATTAAATAACAATTATTTATTTAATTTATTGAATAAGGAGATAAAAGGTAGTGATATAAGAATGGATAAATAATTAAGATTAATTGTTTATCTTAGACTAAGACTTAGGGGTGATGAAAGATTATCTTTGAATCAGTAGCATTTATAATTATTGTTGCCTTACCAATAATTTTAAGATCTAGCTAATTCAATTAACTAATACTTTTATTTCCAAACATGTGACATCTTAATTTAATTCCCAATTCCCAAATATTTTATTATATATTCCCTTAAAATCCTTCACATCATATGGTTATTTTCATCTTTACTCCTTATAATTAGAAGATAATTGATTTTCTTAGTCTAAGAAGATGATGTGATGGTTTTCACACTCTCGTTTAGATACTTAATCCATAGAGCATATTCACTAGGTTCACTAAACAGTGTAAGTAGAGAGCATACACCTATAAACAACACTAGATGCGATAAAAAAGAGTTAATTGAACCTTTAATCTATATTAATGTTTAATTTAGTGGGAAAATTAACCTTTGATCTTAGTAGTTGGATATGCCTCATCTTTGACTAATGATGGCTATAAGGACAACATTTGATTGATCACATAAAAGATGAGTTAGTTGGTCAGTGCTCAAAACAATAAGAAAATCAAGGAAAATGCACGAAAACCAACAAGTAACTATACCAAACAAATCTATCAATCCATAGATCATATTCACTAATTTGAGACATATTTTTCAAATCCATAATTGCATGTATTCACTTATTTGTAGAGCACTTCTATTGATTGGAGATGGATTCAATAATTTTCTCATTTACACTTTTGGTTCACAAATTCATTGTTTTGTTGTGAATTCACCGATCACAATGCACTTTTAGAAATCAAGAGATTTATTTTCCATTTTACACATACAACACATGAAAACAAAAGTAGAAATTTTTCCTTGAAATGGGTCCCATTAGCATGGAAAAATGTGTGCAAGATTTTATGTGAATTCGAATAATTTAAAGAAGATAAACCAAACAAATAAAAAAAACAAACGAAAACTTGCATAAGGGATAGAAAGTCCAAATAGCATGTAGAAATTTAACACAAAAAACTATGATACACTCTTTGTTATGTATAGATTTTTCCAAATAATCAATTTGATGTGTGTTCATGAAAATTCAACATCATAACATATTTTTTCTAAAATGTGAATGATATCAAATGGTTAAGTGTTAGATGAATAAATATATTTTGGGGTTGGAAAGATAGAGGGCTAGGATGAAATCATGAGATCAAAGGTTAAGATTGATCTAGTTCTCTCAAGTCATGAGATTGTGTCAATTGGTTCAATGAGGATACTTGAGAGGATATCGGGTACGTGGAGGTACCTTTAAAATATTTTTCATAAAGAAAAATTTGATCCCTCACATTCAAAAGGGACAAGGAAAGGAATTTAAAATCTTTTGGATACTTGAGGAAGCAAGACCCATGTCCCCAAGGACATGGGGTCTTTTCCAAAAGAGAAAAAAAATACGAAAAGAGGACAAGGTGGGTAGGGGTAGATTACGTGTTTGCTATGCTAATGAAGAGGTTAGGTTGAGATCATGATATTAATCAAAAAAGTTGGATGATGTGACATGAAAGAAGAAATTAAATAAGTAACAATTATTTATTTAATTTATTGAATAAAGGAGATGAAATGTAGTGATAAGAATGGATAAATAATTAAGATTAATTGTTTATCTTAGACTAAGACTTAAGGTTGATGGAAGATTATCTTTGAATCGATAGCATTTAAAATTATTGTTGGCTTATCAATACTTTTATTTCAAGATCTAACAAATTTAATTAACTAATACTTTTATTTCCAAACACCTCACAACTTAATTTAATTCCCAATTCATAATTATTTTATTATATTTTCATATCATATGATTAACTGATTTTCTTAATCTAGAAAGCTGACGTGATGGCAGACCATGTCCTACCCAGAATAAAAAATATTATCTTTCTAAGGTTGGAAATTTATAGACGCTTACAAACAAAACGATAAGGATAGATTTGAGCATTTGAAAATGCAATTAGTCATAATCCATTCTCTCCGGGCTCCGTGTTTCTTTCTATCCATGTTCGTGTGCATCCCTTGTTTTTGCAAGAATCCAAGTTTGTGAGCATTTTTCAAAGTCGAAGACTAATAAAGTCTACGAGACAGGGACAAGTTACATACGAAATGGCTTAAATTTAATTTAAAATGCATATACTTTACTCTTTTCATGTGAAGCTTACATAGACTAACTCAAACTTCTGATTAGTTTGTATCAAATGGTCAAATTTAAATTTTACCAGACGGTCATCATTTTTTAGTATACTTCTAATACGAATAGGAGTAACGCTTGGCGGTCAAATTTAAATTCTAGTAGAGGGGGCTCGTGTTTGTTCTATAAAAAGAAGCTATCTTTGCATCCTCATGGCATAACTGCATTGCTTTGTATTGGATCCGAAACTCTAGCAGTTTACTATAATGAATGGTGGAAAGGGATGGAGAGCCTGCGCAGTGGTGTGCATGTGGTGGGTCTTTCTTGTAGCGGCTCAGGAAGAAGTAAAAGTACTGAGTAGGAGTGGGTTTCCCCATGGATTTATATTCGGTACAGCCTCTGCTTCATATCAGTACGAAGGTGCTACTCGGGAAGGAGGAAGAGGCCCAAGTATCTGGGATACTTTCTCCCATAAGCCGGGTTAACTTTCACTTTTGTATACATATACTAATCTCAATTTTCCATTTCTATCTATTGATTTTCTCTCTTGCATTCTATGTCCGAAACCATACAGAGGGCTAGTATTTCAGTAGCTAAGCATAAAAAGCAGCAACCGTAAAATGATTGTGAAAAATTTAAGACATGCAATATTTTGTAGTTTTTCGAGTCAAATATATTGATCCAAGTTTCGTGAGTATGGTGTATATATGTTTTATTTAGCAGTATAAATGAAACTGTGTGCAGGGACAATCGCTGATGGGAGCAATGGGGATGTTGCTGTGGATGAATATCATCGCTATAAGGTTTGCTACTGCAGCATTTGATTCAAATCATATAATTTTTTCTTGTTTTTTTTTTGTCATCTGAAAGCATTACTGTTTGCATCTTGAATTGCATTAAAGAGGGATAGTGTAATTTACAGGAGGATGTGAAACTGATGAAGGACATGGGCATGGATGCATATAGGTTTTCTATTTCTTGGTCACGGATATTACCATGTGAGCCACTTGTTTTTCTTTCTAGACAAATATAGCTAGCATCTGCAGTGCCTTTCTTAAATTGATTTTTCTTTGGAGACAGATGGCACTGTCAAAGGTGGAATTAACAAAGTTGGGGTGGCCTACTACAACAACCTTATTAATGAACTCTTAGAACATGGTAAAATGTATATCGTTTGCTAGTATTGATGAAGAAATTAATGCAATACTGTTCAAGCAATAATCAACTCTTGTTTGCAGATATCAAGCCTTTCGTGACACTATTTCATTGGGACCTTCCACATTCTCTGGAGGACAGCTATGGAGGCTTTCTCAGCGAAAATATTGTGTATTTAATCCTTCCAAATAATAAAATGCTTTATACATCTATACTCATATAGGATACCCATTGATTTCATCGAATACCCATTTTCTGTGCATAAGGAGATCTGTTATCTGATAAATGCAGGAAAGATTTTGAAGCTTATGTTGAAGTGTGCTTTCAAGAGTTTGGCGATCGAGTAAAGCACTGGATTACATTAAACGAACCTTATTCCTACGCTTATGGAGGCTATGACGTTGGCACATTTGCACCCGGCCGCCATTCTTCCTCTAATGGAAGTTCAAGCACAGGAAATTCCGCAACAGAACCATATATTGTAGCCCATAACCTCCTCCTTTCTCATGCAGCTGCTGTGCATGTATACAAGACCAAGTATCAGGTGACCCACCTTTTTCCCCATAACTTTTTCTATTCGAAATCACATTCTACCATTTTTAGTATGACAATCTACCATTTTTATGTGTAGGCGGTGCAGAAGGGATTGATCGGGATTACATTAGTGAGCAGTTGGTTTCTTCCCTATTCAAAATCACATTCTGACCGGAAAGCCGCCCAAAGGGCCATAGATTTTATGTTTGGATGGTAAGAAAACATCTTTTTAAAACAGTCTACTAATGCCCATTTCAGGTGCCCGTTCATATGAATTTGACTGGCCCTACAAAATTGCAGGTATATGGATCCAATTACAAAAGGGACATACCCGTCAAGCATGAGACAGCTTGTTGGCGAGCGTTTACCCAAATTTTCTGCCGATCAATCTGCTATGGTGAAAGGTTCATTTGATTTTTTGGGCTTAAATTATTACACAAGCCTCTACGCTTCTGACGTTTCAATGCCACCTAATCCTTTGAACACAAGCTATACATTGGACTCTCAAGCTAATTTAACAGGTACACATCTTTTATTTCTTTTTTTAAAGGACATGAATTGACTTGTTCTAGCAATGTTTTATAAAAATTGCACTTAATCTCTCACATGGTTGCTATGGAAATCTTATCAGCTTGGAGAAATGGGATGCTCATCGGACCAGTGGTAAGGGTTCAGATTTTTTTTAACTATTAAAGAAGCAATATTATGAAATGTAACGTGGCCATAGTTTAATTTTTAATTGGGGATAACAGGCAGGATCGAGTTGGCTTTACGTGTATCCACGTGGAATAGGAGAGTTGTTGAAGTATATTAAACATACATATGACAATCCACTCATTTTCATCACAGAGAATGGTAAAACATTTTATGGTGGATTGAACTGACAAAAGCATTTTTTAATGATGCGCACTTACCTTGAAATTTTGGCTATCCGTATTTAATAGTGCAATAAAATTTATTGTTGTTACTAGTTTTTTTTTTTTTTTTAAATGTATAAAAACTAAATTTTATTTTGTATATTGTAAAAGTTATTATTTTTTTCAAATTAATAAATTTGAATATATTTTAATTTGTAGGTATTGATGAAAAAAATGATGATACGTTGTCATTAGCACAAGCTCTTAATGATACTTGGCGAATCGATTTCCATTCAAAACATTTACCATTTGTTCAAAAGGCAATAAGGTAAATCATTGTGAATTTATATATTTTTGTTTTATTTATAGTATTGCATACTAAAATATTATGATGGTTGACTTACAGGGCTGGATCCAACATACATGGTTACTTTGCATGGTCTTTGTTAGACAACTTTGAGTGGATAAATGGCTATACAGTTCGATTTGGTCTTCATTACATTGATTATAAGAATAACTTAAATCGATATCCGAAAGAATCCGTTTATTGGTTTAAGAAATTCTTGAAATAAATATATTATAAAGTACACTTTGTGTATCAATAACAAGAGTTATGCTACAACTATAATCCTTCCTAAGGGTTGCAAGGATAACTTGTAAAAGTCATATTTGTATGGAGTGTTTTCTTTTCACTAAGCTGTTCAATCAAGGCTTGAAAAATTTGTAGAATACAAGAAAATAAAAAACCAATTAACTATTCAATAATCTTGTCTATTCATCTTTGATTACTATTAAACAAAAGATTGAGATTGATTATTTTTGTAAACAATAAATTTCAATATGCACCCTTAACTAATTGTATCATAATCTAGCACCCATCCTTTATTCATTTGTCAAAAACAAAGCATGATAGGATGTTTCAAAATAATTCATGTGGTCATGTGCAAGAAATTGGATCCACGAAATGTTCAAAAAGTGGAAGTATTTTTCCCAATCTTCAAAAATTATCACATTTCGACTAAAAATTTGAAGCACTTACATATTGAATCTTTCAAAAGATCAATAATATGAAATTTAGTATTTTGAGTTAGTTTCCAATATGTAATTTATTCTAATATCAAGATGATACAAATTAATTTTTAATAGACAATGTATAAAAACCAATTTTCAAAAGTTACTTTTTTGGAACCATATCATGCACACATATGGACACCATAATTTTACCTAAATAAAATTATTTTTCTAATTCCTTTTGGGGAAAGATTTATTACAAACTAATGATTGATGAGAATATTTTAAATAATTTTTTTAAAATACATTTTTTATTAATTTTTTATTAGCCATAATTACCATTTTTTAAAACCACCTTGGACAAACACCATAATTTGACCTAAGCTAATCATTTTAAAAAAAAATCATTATGTAGGGAATTATTTGTAGATTGACATCATATATGTTTTTACAAAAAATAACAAATTAAAATTTATTAATAAAATAAAAAATTCTGGCATTTCAAGTTTATGGGCTAATTTCCTTAGAAATTAATAAAAAAGTAAAAGACATAATACAATTATAAATAAATTAATTGTTTGAAAATAGACATCGTAATCTATAATGGGTTTTAATTACAAAATTGAATTTTGAAAAAAAAAATCATCTTGGCTATATTGCCAATGTTAGTTATTTATCTTGACATTGCATTAGTCTTTTAGTTGTAGGTCCAAGGCTAAGGGTTGGATTACCAAGTCTTTTCTAAGCCTAAAACAAATCAAAAATTGGGTTGGTATTTCAAATTTTTTTAGAATGGGTGCCCACTTTAAAGTGGCTACTCGTTTAGGAATGAGATCCTAATCTAAGACATGGTATCCTATTCTTAAATGGGTACCCATATTTTCCAAAATGAATACCTATTCCTATTAGCATATGTTTTGGTTGAAACTTCTCCTCTTCATAGACCCAAATTCTTGCACTTACCCATGTTACAACTAAAAAATAGTTTTTACATGTACCCAAATAAAGATGATCCAAGACACTTTATGTTGAGAAAATAAAAAAATCCATCTACAACTTGTGCTTTAAATTACACACATAATATGGCCAAGATTAATTTACTTTTGTGTATTATTACCCTCACATGTACTTGAAACCTATTAATTTGTGTTAGCATGTATAATTCCTACTATGAGAATGGTCCTAATATTGTCTCAATTTTTTTGGCTATACTAAGATATATTTATCCTAATAAAATAGTAAGTGAAAAGAAGAAAGAAATGTGAAAATACTTCTTAAGATAATCTTAGAGGAGATTATTGTAAAAAAATATTTCTTTACAATTGTATAAAGAAGAAAAACATAAAAAATAAGCAAACATCATATCACAAAATTGATTTACATGGATTTTATTTTGAAAAAAAGATTTACTTGATGTATTATTTAGTAAACTAAACATAGATAAAACACACTTGTAGAGAAATTATCTACAATAGTATCACTAGCTCAAGATCTAGAGTTATTTTGATAGCATAACAATACCTACAAACTCACTATCAAAACCCCCATCTCAAGCATCCTATAAATAAGAGAAATAGTACACAAAACCATCAAATTATAATGACAAAATTATGAACTAAAACCAATAGAAAAAATTGGTAGCCAGATGATAAGATGAGTTCATAGGTTAAAAAATATATTCTTTCCACTTGTTATAAGAATATCATAAGTCATTCACCAATCAAGAATTTTATTTTGGTTTCATTATCTTAAACTAAAATTTTATATGATATGTCAAAAAATCCTCCATAAGTTGCTCAACAAGTGTAACTCCCTTTTACAACTATTTTCTAAGTCTTAGAATTTTTTATATTTCTAATGTAGGAGATAAAACATTCAAATGACATAACTTTTGATTTGGGAGGCTATTGGGGCCTAATTTTTTTAAATTGTAGAATAAAAAATACAGATGTAAAAGGTATCAAGGGAGGTGATTTTGAACAAAGTTTGAAAATTGCCTAAAAATAAAGCTTAGTAATTAAGTTTTTATGTTTTATAATTTAAAAAATACATTATTTATATACTAAACATTAAGAGAAAAGTTGAAACAACTTTCCTAACATTCTCTTACTTGTAAAAAAAATTTAGAGCAAAGGGAGTACCAACACTTTTGAACTAATTGTTGGTGGTCAAGAAGCCCGCAAGCTCATAGCTCCATCTAAGTTGTTGTGTGCTCATTGACTTTGTAAATGTATTTACAATATTTTGAAAAGTTTCAACATTCTCTAGCATCACCCTCTCATCCTCTACCATGTCACATACTAAACAATATTAAAATTCAATATAATTAATCCTCACATGAAAGGTCTGTTTATTTTCCATACATATTTCACCCTAATTGTTAAATATAATTGTGATCTCCTAGACTTAGCCTCACATGAATGGTAAGTTTATTTGTCATATATATGTCACACTAATAGTTAAATATAATTATAATAGCTCCTAGACTTAGCCTCACATATAAGGACAATCACTTAAATGATTTTTTTATAAGCATGAGTAGATATCATAAACTATGATTCTACAATGGATAAAGCAACCAAAAAATGTGGGTTGGTCATTCAACTAATAGAACCAATAAACATCCATGAAAACTTAGCGGAGGTTGGTACATGTGCTGCTATGTCAGATTGGGATAGAGTACTGACAGGTTGGCACGGTATGGGGATTGTGGGTGAAGGACAGTAGCTTAAATATACATCAAATCAAGGATGATGTGTGGCTAGTGTAGGGTGTCTTGGGAGCTAGGAAGGGCAGTAGAAATTTAATTCCCTTGGCAGGTTGGCACTGCTAATTTCTTATAACCTAGCTACAGATTAATTGTACAATAAATTCACAGAAAAAAAAAATGATTTATAACAATTAATACACTGGGTTAAATAATAACTAATAATAGTGGAAGAAAAAATAACAATAAGCCAATCACAAAAAGACAATAACACAAATTTACCTAGGAAATCCCAATGCGGGGAAAAACTTGCAAATGTTGTATCTTCTATTCAGCCTAATGACAAACTTTTCTTTCGAAAATACAATATGAGTTTGCTACAACAATCTTACATTTATAGAGCCTAGCTACTTTACTTAGCGTGCAAGGAAATAATCTTTCCTTGCTTTCTTTGGATTTAATTACACATAAAATCACTCTTGGATTTATCTTATCCTCACAAACTCGAAAACATTCTATTAAAGAATAGAAATCCTGTTGTTGCTAAAAATCCAACTCGAATTGTTTTAAAGCATATCTAACTCGAGATGCTCTAAAGTGATTTAAAGCATATCCAACTCAAGTTGCTTTAAAAATAATCCACATCCCACCTTTCGAGCTACAAAAATCAACACTCCCTCTTAGCGAGGAAGGTGTTCTGCAGCACACCCAACTTGTCCCTGAAGAATTCAAACTTGCTCTTCATCAAGGCCTTCGTCAAGAAATTTGCTATCTATTAGTCTATAGGAATTTAATTGAGCTTCACTATCCCCTTCTCCACACAATCTTTGATGAAGTGGTACTTGATCTCAATGTGCTTTGACTTGTCATGAAACACTGGATTCTCATAGGGTTTGATACAACTCTGATTATCACAGTAAATGACTGTAGGATGCAACTCCTGATTAAAGAGCCCAACTAGAAGTTTCTAAAGCCAGATAGCCTCACATGTAGCCATACTAGCTACCATATACTTGGCCTCTACAGAACTCGGTGCAACTGACTTTTGTTTCCTGCTATACCAAGAGACTACTCCTAATCCCAAACTGAAACTGCACCCTGAAGTGCTCTTTTGATCAGCTGTACTACCTGCCCAATCTGCATTAGTAAACCCCTCGAGCTTCACTCCATCTTGCTGAGCATATTTCATCCTATAATCAAATGTGCCTCGGAGATATCTCAAAACATGCTTCGCAGCTATCCAGTGCACATGTTTAGGTTCCACCATAAACTGACTAAGTGAGTTAACTGCAAAACAAATGTCTGGTCTAGTGTTGACCAGATACATAAGAAATCCTATCAACTATCTATATAAAGTCGGGTCCACTGTCTCTGATATAGAAGCGTCAATCTTCTTCCAATTGGTCACAAGTGGCGTTGACACAGGCTTACAATTCTCCATTATGAATCACTTCAAGATATCAATTAAGTACTTCCCTTAGCCAAGGAAGATCTCTCCCTCTTTCTGCCACAACTCCAATCCCAAAAAGTAGTGCATCAACCCCAAGTTCTTCATCTCAAACTCTCTTGCAAGATCCTACTTGCAGTGTACTATGAGCTCCTCTAACCTTGAGAGAAATAGGTCATCAACATATAACAACAATATGAGAAGTTCACCCTTCACCTGAACATAGTACAAGTTCAAATCAACCTCACTCTTGATAAAGCCCACACTCTACAAGTAACTATCAATACATGAATACCATGCCCTGGGAGCCTGAATGAGTCCATACAGTGCTCTTTTCAACTTACATACATGAGAATCCCTCTCGTGTGCTTCAAATCCTTTTGGTTGCTCTATGTAAATATCTACCTCAATCACCTCGTTGAGGAAGGCCATATTTACATTCATCTGGTAAATCCTCCAACCCATTTGTGTTGCTACATAAATGATAGCTCTTATGGATGAGTACCTGGCTACTAGAGAAAAAGTCTCATCATAGTCAACTCCTTCCTTCTGAGAAAACCCCTTAGCCACAAACTGTGCTTTGAACTTCTCCACACTACCATCTACAGCATGATTAATATTATACAGCCATCTCAAGCCCACCACAAACTTATCTTCTGGTCTTGGTACTACCTCCCACACACTGTTCTTCATGATGGAAGAATACTCTTCCACCATGGCATCTCTCCACACTTGGTGCTTGGATGCCTCTTGAAAGCTGGAAGGTTCTACTTTAATTAATTCACTCATAAGTGCCACATACTCATAAGTGGTACATATTCTTGAGCCTCTTTCAGTGTCTGCTCAGCTGCCCTATTTCTCCTCTTTTATATAATAGGAATATGAGCTTGAGGAATTATTGATTCTTGTTTCTAATCACCCTGTTCGGCCTGCTCGCTCTACTCTCCAAGTTGCATGACTAAAGTTTGAGGAAATTGCGTTGCCTCAACTATGGTTGATTGCTCCCCCTCATTCATCAAGTTGCTAGATTTGTGAAGAGCCCTCTCTTCCTTGAACTTTACATCTCTATGAACAATTTTTTTCTTGAGAGCAGGAATGTAAACCCGATAAGCCTTAGAAGTTTCAATGTACCCAACAAGGATACCCTTCTCTATATTAGGTTCCAACTTGGTTCTCTTCTTAACAGGAATATGACAATACACAAGGCATCCAAAGATGTGAATGTGCCCCGAGTCTGGTTTGTTACAAGAGAACGCCTCTTCTGGAGTCAACTTGCCCAACACTTTGTGAGGGCTCCTATTCTGTAAATACATAGTTGTGTTGCAAGCTTCTACCCATAAGAACCAAGGTAGATCCTGATATGAAGCATAGCCTTGGCTGCTCCAACTATAGCCTTACTCTTCTGTTCAACAACCCCATTTTGCTGAGGGTTGTATGGAACTCTCAACTCTTTCTTGATACCTTCCTAAGCATAGAAATCTTTGAAGGCATTCAAGGTATACTCGCCTCCATTATCAAACCTTAGTATCTTGATCTTCTTCCTAGTTTGGTTCTCCACGAGAGCCTTAAACTCATTGAACCTATTGAAGACCTCATCTTTATTCTTCATGAAATATATCCACATCTTCCTAGAGAAATCATCAATGAAGGTAACATAATACTCATATCCATTCAAGGATGTTGTTGACATAGGTTCACACACATTTGAGTGTATGAGATCCAAAATCCCTCTAGATCTAGTGTCACTATTTGGAAAATTGGTCTTGGCATATTTCCCAAGTGCACAACCTTTGCACACCTCATGCTTTTCTATTTTTATCTCAGGCAGCCCCGTCACTATTTCCTTAAGAATATTAAGTGCTCCATGGTGAAGGTGAACCATCCTCTTGTGCCACAATTTTCATATCCCTTTACAACTACTAACCAATGCATGTGCTAGCTCAAACTGTAACCGAAACAAGTTGTCATGCCTAACTCCAATCACTTTTGCAACCTTGCAATCTTTGGGATGAATATAGAATTTTCCCCTCTCAAAGGTCACGATGTAACCGTTGTCTTCCAAAGTAGAAACTGAGATTAAATTCTTTGTCATGCCAGGGACATACAACACATCCTCCACCAACAAAGGTTTTCCAAACTCCCTTTGAAACTTGAAGGTGCCAATACCAGTTGCATGGTACTTGACATTGTCTCTGAGCTCAATATAGAAATCCAACTTCTTCTCCTCCAACTTGGTGAAACATTCTCTGACTCCCGTCATGTGGCGAGAAGCCCCACTATCAATATACCATACCCTATTGGCAATTGAACATGAGAGACAGGCAATGAGTGAAAACTAATTCTCAAATCATGATGCAAACTCGTCCACCTCTGTTGTAGCAGCAACTTGCTTCTTGTCCTTATTTTTCTTATTTGGACATTGACTGACATAGTGACCCATCTGATGGAAGAAAAAGCATTTTATCTTGCATAGATGTTTCTTCTTCCCACTCTTTAAAGAAGAACCTTTTGATTTCTCTTTATTGGACTTCCTCTTACCCTTGCTTGCAAGAGAAAGATTTTCTTCATCTTGACCCTTCTTCATCTGATCTCCTCAATGAGCACCTTCACGGATCTCCTCCTGAAAAAAAACATCCCAAAGTCTTGCCCAATCAAGTAGCCAATCTTTGCTAACAACACACTTGAAAAACGCTTCCTAGTGATTTGAAAAACCATTCAAGGCTATATGCACCAACTCATCTTCATTAATCATCTCTCCAACAGCAACAAGCTCATCTTCATTAATCCTTGAGCATCATCTTACGACTCTAATAGTCACTCTGATAAAGTTTTGTGAGCATATCCCACATCTCCTTGGCAGTGTCTTTCCCCGATAAATGAGGAATTAAATGATCTCTTACTCCATCCAAGATAATCCTCTGAGCCTTGGCCTCTTTGACTTCATGTGAATCTAAGGCAACAAGATCATTTGTTGGTGGTGTCACTTTTGTACTAGCATAGATCCACATCCTGTGTAATCTGAACCTTCCACTGCAAGAAGTTAGATGCACCCTCAAGCCTATCCTCATATTGAACACTGTTTGCCATAGTCACAAAAAAAACTGGAGACAAAAATCTGATGTTTTTTTTTTTTGAAATCTGCATCACAAATCTTGGCTTCGTATTCAGAGTTTAGAGCTCTGATACCATGTTAATTTCTTATAACCGAGCTACAGATTAATTGCATAATAAATTCATAGAAAATAAATCCGATTTATAACAATTAATACACTGGGTTAAATAACAACTAATAACATCGGAAGAAAAAATAGCAATAAGCCAATCACAAAAAGACAATAACACAAATTTACCTAGGAAACCCCAATGCGGGGAAAAACCTACAAATGTTGTATCTTCTATTTAGCCTAACAGAAAACTTTTCTTTTGAAAATACAATATGAGTTTGCTACAACAATCTTACATTTATAGAGCCTAGCTACTTTACTTAGTGTGCAAGGAAAGAATCTTTCCTTGCTTTCTTTGGCTTTAATTACACATAAAATCACTCTTGGATTTATCTTATCCTCACAAACTCGAAAACATTATATTAAAGAATTGAAATCCTGTTGTTGCTAAAAATCCAACTCGAATTATTTTAAAGCATATCTAACTCGAGTTTCTTTAAAGTGATTTAAAGCATATCCAAACCAAGTTGCTTTAAAAAAAATCCACATCCCACCTTTCGAGCTACAAAAATCAACAGGCACGATTGAAACACAATAAGATGTGGTTGTGACAGGGTGTTGATAATTCTTTCTTCCTCATTGTTTTTGTCTTTGGTGACCAAGGGTGGTGGCTAAGTTTTTTGCTGATGATGCAGACACCAACTTGTATCACCTCATTGTATAAGTTGTGTGCTTTTCTAGGGATGATTATAGACAATCGACTATGGTTGATATTGAAGGAGTGGAATCCTCTAGTGCTGGGAGCGATTGAATTGGTCTTGGGCAAGGAGTTTGTGATCTCTGATGAGAGATATAGGACCAACGTCGAGATCGCATCATGGTTTGTTGCTGCACTCCTCAATTTGGAGCTACCAAAGGTAAAGGTCCTTCTCATGACAAGAAGCTTGTGATGGCAGATTTTTTGGGTGGGATCAAGGAGGTAATTATCATGACGGAGCTAGGGGTTTGTATCCCACATCCAAGGGGCATGAGGTGGGTGTTGCTTCCTAACATCTAGGTGAAGAGGTATCCCTTCCTCTTGGATGTGAAGGGAGAGCAGCTTTTTGAGCACAGGGAACTGGTGAGGAAAGGTGTTGATTTTCTCAAAATATTTTTGTATCTAGAGGTGGTGTCAAAAGATGGCAAGAAGGGACGATTCAAGGATTACCTCCAAGAGGAGGAGATACTGATGGAATGAAGGTTGTGGGCGTGTGATTTTTTTCTTGGCAGCCAGTGATGGCTTTGAAGATGGTATGTAGAGGCAAATAGGAGTGGCGAAGTTAACTCAAGGCAACCTCTAGTTTGTTTTTGATGTTTTTTAAGGATAAATTCAATGTAATGCTTGGCCTCGGCCATAGACTCATGTACTGGGTGGGATGTTGTGTCGAATGTAGTCCTATAGTTTGGGATATGGGCTGGAATGGTGGTGGAATTTTGGTCTATACCTGGGAAAAAGTTTGTATCAGGTCCATTGAAACAAAATGTGCAACTTTTATATTAATATAAAATATAATATTTGTGTACCAAAAAAATAACACCACTAAACATGGTGAATACATATCCACAAATATATATTATACTATCAACATTCCTAGCCCAATTAGAATCCACATATCCATGAGTAGTCACTAAGTGAGTCCCTTAAAGATCTACCATTATAACAAAATAGAGTACTTAGAGTAGCATGTAAACATCTAACAACCCCATTCATTTCATCTTAATATACTTGTCCAATATTAGCCATGAAATGGTTAAGGAATCCATTTTCTTAGGTTATTTTTGTTCATTTATCATATTTAAAGCTCCCAATAGCAAAAATTATAAGGCACTCTTTCCATTTCTTCTATCTCACTAGGATAACTCAAACACTATTTAGTTGATAACTTAGTACCCATTGAAATAATATCACCCAAAGATAACATGTTCACCATCGAGTTCACATAATTACTTTGACCCAATAAAATAATTGTATTAGCTCTATCTCTTCTAATAGCCATCTCCAAGATGAACCTATCCATCCCTAATTCTATCTCAAATTACACTATAAATTAAGGCTTTAATTTATAAGCCATTCCCTTTTACCAAAAAAATATTCTAAAAACATATAATGCAATAATAAGGGAAAATATCTCCATCTTATAGTAGATTTAATGATCTATTAGAGTTGATAGTGAAACCTATAGCTCCATAAATAACCTACAACCCAAATGTCTATAACATTGAAGAGAAAAAAAATTGAAAAATGATTTTACTATGACACCTTGAGAAGAGAATTGATATGGAAAATAATTTTTATATGCATCTTTATTGACTGAATATGGATTAACGAATTATTACAATGTATAATAATGAGATCTTATAGAAAAATTATAAGTGAATATTATATTAGATAATGAAAAGTTTCCTAATCATATGCTATGAGACAAAATGACTTCGAAATATTAAAAACTCTTAATTTTAGCTTAAGTTATATAAATAAAAGGGACATAATATTTATTTAATGATTAATTAATTATCAAATGATTGCCTATTTAATTTAGCACCTCCTTAAATTAGACATGAGGAGAAGTTAAAAACCTAATGATGAATGAAAGAATGGATGCATGAGTGGGTCTTGGCTACATGGCTTGACAAGGAAATCATGTATGTAAACAAATGAATCTCTCATAGCTCAAGAAAAATAAAAATACCTCATGGAAAAGAAATCCTCTCCAAAAGAAGGAAAATTATATAAATGTACCAGTGAAAATGGAAACGCAAGAGAACTTTGTATGACCCCCTAAGGACTTATATTTTCACATAAGTACAATAGATGTCCCACTAAGAGGATATAAAATATGGGAATATTAATCCCCCATAAAGAAGTAGCTCCTGTGCTAATGATGAAACCCTAAAGACAAAATATAATTGATTGCTTAAAAATAAAATTTCTCCCCTTACAAAGAAAAAAATACACAAGTGATTGGAGAAGACATTCCCACAAGTTGGATAAATAGGGAATCTAAATACAAATGTGTTGAAAGAATGAAGAAGGAACCCTTTGATGTTTTTTCATTGATGCCAACATTATTTGTTGATAGTTTCTATTTGATCTGATAATTTGGTCTGTATTTTCTCATGTTATAAGATCAACTTATGCGGTTAAAGTATGTTGTTTAGGACTGCTAAATACATCCATATTCAGGATTTAAGTGATTTTGGTCAATTAGGTTGAAACTTAAAAATGACAGAAGTTCAAAAAACTATATTCTAGCTTATACAATACAAAATGACATGAGTTATCTAGTCCACATTCCTCCAATGTTTGGATTTAAACTCTATAATTTTGGGAGATGGTTCACAGGTGTCAATTCTATATATATTCTAGATGGCACATGCTTATATGACCATATGAATGATTGATGTTGGTTTGATCAGCTCATTTTGTGATTAAGCCTAATCCTTGGTCGACCTTAAACTTGAGTTTGTACAAAGAAGTTTAATATATATTGTGTATTGACTTATGGGTAAGTGCACCAAGATGGTCGCACTTTTGTGGCCACAAAAGTGAAAAATGAGACAAAACACGTTCGCGTTATAACGCGAACACGTTATAACACGAACGCGTTATAATGCGAACGCATTATGGCTTTTTAAAAGCAAAAAAAAAAGTGAACATTCTTCATTTTCTTTTTACTGGTTTTCATTTCCGCCCGCGGCCAAAAACCCTGCATTACGCGCTCGCGTTGTTGAGGAGGTGATTTCTTCACATTTGATCAACTTGAGTTCAATTTTCTTCACAAATATGGCACCACGACGACAAAGAGATGCAAGAGGTAAGTTTTGTTTGGTATTTGTAATGAATTTTTTTGTTTTAAATTGATTTTGTTTGTTTTAGTTTAGAATGAATGATTTTTTAATTTCAGGAAATCCTCAACAAGAGTGAGGAAAATCCTCAACCAAATTAACTCTCAAAAAATCAACTCCTAACAACAAAATCAACTCCTCCCCACTCATTCTTCCTTAATACTCCCTCCCGCACTGAAAATTTGAGGAGGAATTGAAAACAATAAAAGCAGCTTGAGGATCTTATTAGTAGGTTGAGTGATCAAAATTATTCAACCACGTAAAGGATACATCTAAAGCATTCATTGAAGGATTTGTTAAAATGTGGATGCAATTACCCAACAAATATCCGATGGCAAAATAGGAGGCAAACATCGAGGGCATATTATGCATAAATTCATCATATAAACAAGCAAAGATTTAAAGATTACTAAAGGCGATTTGTGCTCTCTATTCACTGACCCTAGAACAAATCAAAATCTCACCCTCAATGCAAAGAGGTTTCCTATCCATTGGTGCCACCACCTAGAGATTAGGAACCATTTTTATGACAAATGGTATATGGTCTTTGATTACCCACCGTGCAATAACTGTGAAGTCCCCCAATATTTTCTTAGGAAATTATACTGTGAGTTTGTATTGAACCAAATCCTGAATTATTTTGATATGAAGGAGTTTCAGGGGAGAGGTGGGGGGTTAGCACAGGATAGGCCTCCTCGGTGCAATTTTAATCCTACTATAGGAGACGACTCGCTTAGGTCACCAAGTGGGAGCAGCATTATGTATGCTCTAGAAGCTGCAAAGGAGAGTGCTGATGTAGAGACTTTGCAGGCGATCACATCCTTGACTCGGAGTGTCATCCACCACACTAGCCCCATTGTATAGCGCAATCCAGGGGAGTCTTCAGGTGGTGGCCTTCGAGGCCATGTGTGTCGATCTTGCGGAGCCACTTGTTCGTATGACCCTACCGGCCCTCAAGAGGGTGCTACACAGGATCCATATACTTCTACGCAGCCTGATCCGTATGCATCTACGGTGATGGAGAGGGCGGCTGACATTCTACATGATGCATATGGTATTGACAATCAGGTAAAATTGAACATGTTCATTGAATTTAGTTTATTAAATTTTAATTGTCAAATGCAAGATTAACTAATTTAGTTTTATTATTTTAATAAAATTGTAGGGTCACAGTGTTGACCCTGGGTACACTAGTCAATCTACTTATTTATGCAGTACACCTATCAGTGGGGTATGTAAAGTTAGTAAACAAATATAAATTGATTACATATGTTAATAGCATTTTTTACTTAATGGCATTTTAATATGTGATTTTGGATGTTGAACAGGGTGTTGTTGGAGGTTTCAAGGAAACACCTCTAAGTGTAAGTAGATTTGATCAAACTTTCACCGAGGTAATATAGAATAAAGAGAACTTAAAGTTAATGAATTCTAAGTTTAATCTAGATTTGTGTATATATAGTCATAAGAATATATGGGTTCACTAGGTTATTATTTGAAATATTTTAAGAATGGTCATACCATGATTGTTTGTCTTAGAATTCCTACACTAGCAAGCTATATATAATAAAAATTTAACATGGAACTGACAAAGGTAGAGCTACATTCTACTCCATCCTATATAATTTTTTGTGATGTCAATGTAACCAAGAATAAGATGATGGATGTCCTACATGATGTCAATGTAACCAAAAATAAAATTTCTATCCTCGACCCTATCTATCAGCCAAGACTCCTTCAATATCTCCTAGACGCTTGGAGATGCTTAAGACTAGGTCAAAATACCCTATATTCTCTTCATTTGTTGCATAGCTCATCAAGTTTCCCTATATGTTCTCTAAGTAATCATGATTGCATGGAAAGAAGTTATAATTACTCATTAAACTCTCAACTATTGAGCTCCTCAAACTTCTCTTCTCCTATAGGACGGAAAATGCTTAGAAATGATTAAATTCCCTAATAGGTGGAGATCTTTAGGAAAACATTTGACACTAATTTGATCCATTGAATTCTTCATTCTTATATATTCCCTCAACATACACCCTAATACTCCCCCATCATACCTTAAATCTACTGGCTATCTCATGTCCTTGTTAGCTAGCATGTAGGTGATATAGCATGGTCCATGAATTTTTGTCTTCTTTTTTCATTTTTCTATATAGTCCTCTTTTATCTCACTACTATGTCCTCACATAAAAAGAAAAGAAAAACATTACTTCTTTTTCTCATCTAAGGACCCTAAGGTTTTAAACCCCTTAGATGCAAGGATTCAAAGCACATCAACCATGTGGTACAAATGACTAAATCCCAAAGACGATCTGTAGCAATGAAAGAGTTTGGAAAGGTAGAGAGAGCTACACT
>VDFB02000003.1:500695494-500745705 GCA_007258455.2 Sequoia sempervirens | reverse complement strand
AGCGATTTTAAAAATACTAAAAAAAAGTCCACCGTGCTCAGGTCACACAAGAGGTTCTATGTTATGTTTTTATGACAGAAACAACATCAATTTGTGTGTGTCCCTCTTTTGAACCCCTTAATCTCAACCATTTTCAAATAAATTAGTAGTTTAGAAAGTAGACTCGGAGCACTGCGGTCCTTGTTTTTGTTCCATCAATGTTTTTTGAGTGTAGCTATCCTAAATTTCACGTCCAAGGTCATTATTTCCTGATTTCAGAAAAAAAGTGGCCACTTAAGCCCCTTTTTTGGGAACCATCTTGGTACACTTACCCTTATCATTGATCTCAAGATTTTTCATTGACATCAATTGATGTTTTTGGTACTTGATATTGATGCAACATGAAGGAAAGGTTGATGTCAAAGATATGGTTGCCAAAGATACTTGGTTTGACATGAAGGAAAGGTTGATTTCAAATTGATATATTCTTCTTCAAAGTACATCTTCCTTGCAAATGTCAAAGTCACCATGCTTTCCATCTAGAACTCATGGGGTCTAGCAGAGATCTAAATTCAATCATTGGTGCAAAATTCATTAAGGGTTTGACATGGATTAGGGTTTAATCATTGGGTAACATGTTTTCTTTAAAACCCTAAATAATGTTTATTATGCAAGTTAATAGAAAATTCACTTTTCGCTATGTTTGGAAAGTGACTGGTGACACAAGGTTAAAGGCATTTTAGGTAAAAACTTAAGGGGATTAATTTTATTGGTAACTGACCCATCTACCGGTTCAACAAGTTAACAATTTTTGTTTGAATGATCAAAGCAAGATCAACGCTCATCATTCAATTATATTTTGGCGGGTTTTGAAGAATCAAGAGTTCATATTTAAATTTTTTGAACGGTTATTTCCAAAAGGTTGAGCTTTGATGGGAAGTTTGGAAGTCACTATATTCAACTCTATTTTGTAACCATTTGAATATTGAAAGATCAATGGGTACTTTGATGACAAAAAAATGGAGATAAATGTCCCATATTGAAAGAAATTTTGTATTCCAATGGTCAAGAGCAAGTGGAGTTAGTAAAATTACAGAGTTGTGAGTTTCAGAATGTTGTTATAATTCTTTGATAACTATGAACAAGTATGTGGAAACCTGAGTCTTGTGAGAAGGTTTGAAACACAGTGACAACATGGTTTTGTGTGAGGAAGTTTTGAATAACAAAAGCCACTACATTATTATGTTCATTGTGTGTGTCATGCATTGAAAATTGAGTGACCATTGTCTGAGATCTTGAATTATGTTGGAATTATAAATCATAACATGGAAATGGTCTAGTAAAGTCTTATTTGTGTCATTGCAATTCAAAGAAGGTATAGTCAAGATGAGAGTTGAGGATTGAAGAAAATCCTTAATGATTTATTGTTCATTATCAATATCTATCTTCTTATTGTATTTGATGCGTTGAGGAGAGTCTTGTCAAGGTGTTTTTTTTATGTTTGCAAAATGGTGTGTGGTTTTGAATGTGAAATACAAAAGATGAGAGGAAATTTTGAGATTGTGATTTTAATCAGTGTGGTGATATGGGTGAATAAGGGAGATGAATTTTGTTGAAGAAATAATGCAGAGATAGAGCAATGAATTGTAACCCTCTAGTTTTTTCCTTATTTCTTCTGAAGTGTGGTAAGATTACTAGTGAGGCATATTGGGTTGCCAATGAGGCATATTGGGTTGCCAGTGAGGTATATTGAGAAGCCAATGAGGTAGATAGAGTAACTAGTGAGGTAGATTGAGTAGCTAGTGAGGCATAAAGTGTAGCCAGTGAGGCTTGTTGCATTACAAGTGAGGCATGCAATATGTATTCAACATGTTTTTAGCCAGTGAGGCTTAATGAAGCAAAGTTTTAGACTGGTTTTTCACCCTTTTAGGTTTTCCACTCATTAAACCTATGCTATGTTTTTCTCTTAGTGGTGTGTGATGAGCCCAAAATATGCTCATAATTTGGATATCATGGTGTACATTTACTACCCTTACTCTTGTTGTTCATGGTTGTTTAACTCTTTTGAAACCTTTTATTGGGGGATATCTTGTAGCAATACACTTTCATGTTCCTGCAACCTATCATATTGACATGTCTATATTTATTACCCTGTTTGACTCCCCAAATGACTGGTATAATGCATGTAGTTTTTGAATGATGAAATAGATTTAAATATGTGATTAATGAATGGATATTGTGTATGTGCCATGAGCCTTTTCTTTCGCGTCTATTACCTTGTGTTTCACAGGTTGTTGAAGAAAGTATGATCAAGTCAAGCACAACTGATCTCGGCCTTGCAGTAAAGTCCATTTCCTGCACGACTTCGAGGAAGCTTTGGCGAAGACTCTTTGACTGAAATTGTTGGGAAGGATTTTAAATATCAGTTAATCTGGAAAGAGTGGAGTGCTAGATTCTCTCTGGATCGGGTTGAATGGATAAAATTATTTATGAAGTCTATTCCTCGATTTCAGGATACATTTTACATCCACGTCTTTCTCTATTAGGGTTAGTTAGTTAGTTGTTTTCTTGATTTAAATAAGTGTTCCTCCTACACGAGTGAGCAAGCATAGTGAGATAGAAAGGATATCATGTAAAAGTTAGTATGATACTAAAAATAGAGTCTGTATGACAAGAGATAGAGATTTTTGTTAGTTTTCATATGAATAGAACAATGTATACCATTCTGAGTTTATCAATAAAATTTGATGAAGTTCTGAGTTCAATACTTGCGTAATTAGTTGATGCTTGCTAAGGGGGCCCACTTAGTAAGTATCTGTAGTTAGCTAGTTAGCCGTTCATTTTCTATTGATCATAAGTTAGATTTCATCTTTGAAGTTTCTGTGCAAACTCAGTCTTATATTGTTCTTGCAGCATCAGGAATCCATCCTTGTGTCTATTCCTACAGCATAAGGCCAGTTCATAGTTTGTTTCTCACTCGTAGCTGTTATGATTTCTACTTTGGTTAAATTATGGTTGAGTTTAGAGAACCTTGCATTACCTTCCTATCACGTAGGTAGAATTCTTTCCAAGTATTTGTTTTCGTTAAGTGGTGATCGAAACTAGTTCTTAGTGCATATATAGTGCCGCTCCATTTCAAGTATACATTCGCTGGTTTGACAAGTAAATGAACGACCATGAAGAGATATTAGTCGCCTGATGGAATGTCCAATTCCCAGGATAGGTTTTGCCATGATTTTCATATCATTTTGTGGGCGCAACCATTTTTGGTGCCATTGTCGGGGATGGTGTCAAGCTAAGAACTTGTCAGAAGTCATTTTTAGCATTAGTTTAGTTTGTTAATTAGGAATTTTCAAATCCTTCAAATCATATTCATTCTATTGCATGCATAGAAGAAGAGATGCGGTGGGAAGGTTCTTCCCTGAAAACCTGTTTGTTAAATTGCCATTTGACCTAGCTGACGAAGAACCTGAGGAAAATCCATTTGCTTTGATACTACAACAAGCAAATATGGCACAAAATCCACCTAATCCACCTCCTACTTTTGAGTTTCCCATTGTTTCCTAGCAAGATACTGATAACCTTAAAAATATTCCTTCTTCATTAACTCCCAAGTTCTATGGCCTAGTTATGGAGGACCCATATACTTTCTTGTTTGAGTTTGATATCCTCTGTCGCAGATATGATTACACTTCAGATGCTCACAGGCTAAAGTTGTTTCCTTCCACCTTGAAGGAAGGAGCCCTTAGATGGTTCATGAGTTTGGGAAGAGGTGTTGTTGATAGTTGGGCAGCTATGCAAACAAAATTCCTTGAGAAATATAAGGAATATTGTAAGAGTGGTAGTAAGGGAGACGATATATTCAGAATTCAACAAAAGGAGGATGAAAGCTTGGAAGACTATATCTCAAGATTCTTGTTTTCCCTGAAAAAGAATTCAAAACATATTCTTAACGAAGAATCTCAGAAACTACTTTTTCTCAGGGGAATCAGTGATACCTATATAGACACCCTAAACTTGATGGGAGGAGGTGATATAACCCAACTACATTGGGATGATATCAAGAAAATATGTCTTAACTACTCTCGAGCAATTGTTAAGAAAGGTAGAGGTCATCAAGCCATAGTGGGAAAGTCCTCTACTAATGGAGTTTCACGGATGGAGATCACAAATTTGTTGTCAGATTTCAAGCAGGATATCATAAACAACATGGCTACACAATTGGATACTATGCAAACTCAGAAGAAACATGAACAAGCTGAGGCAATCTTGGCTGAGTTCTGTCCACATTGTAGATAGAAGAAACATGACTCCAGATGCAAGATGGTGGCCAACATGGAGGCTAAACAGTTACCTATTGATTTTAAGATGATAGAAGGTGATGATGACCAAGTCTTCTTTGTTGCACAAAGGAGACCATGGGCTCCAAGACAAGGTATGCCTCAAGATCCTTTAACTTTTGGTAATCCTTATTCTAATTACAATAACCAATGGCAACCTATATATGGCTCATCAAAACCTTGGAATACTGCCCAACCTCACTGGCCTAACTATCAGAGCCCTTAATGGAAACCCCCTCAAGGAGGTTGGCAGCAGCCACAACGACAATGGACTCTACCTCCAGGTAACTAGCAATAGAACCCTCAATGGAGAGGTTCTTAGCAATGGCAGAACCAACCCCCTAGATTCATGTAGTCTTAGCAGCCACAACCTCTAGCCCTTATGCCTCCTCCTGCAACACCTGTAGCAAATACTGGCCCTCCAAAACAAATGTCTATGCCTGCTCAACCATTGCCAAATCCTAATAATAAGCAGTAGCAACAACAACAACCTTTGTATTCTGCAGAAGCCAACTAGTATCCAGCCTATGCCGTGAATATCAATGATATCCATCTCAGGTCTGGAACCACTCTCCCTGCTCCACAGCCACCTGTAATTACAAATATTCCAGACTTTGCTGCTAAACAACCTACTGATCATGCAGAAGATATACCTATACCAGCTATTGCCTCTAAGGAACCTATCCTGTAGTTGCAGGCTACACCACCTGTTCCTTGGAGATTACAAATTACTACACCCAAGACCATCGAAGAGCCTACCTTTGACATTTTGGATCAGTTAAAGAATGTACAAGTTCAAATTCCTCTTTTTCAAGCTATTAAAGATGTTCCAGTTTATGGAAAATCCATTAAAGAGGCCTGTTTAAAGAAACAAGGAAGAAAGAAAAAGGATCCCCAAACTATCCATGTTCTAGGATAGTTAGCCGATATTATGTTGGGGAAGGTTGTCATTCCAAAATATACTGATCCTGGAAGTCCTGTAGTAAAAATAAATATCAATGGTCAGGTAGTAAGAAATGTTTTGGTTGACCTTGGTGCAGCCATTAATGTGATGACCAAGCACACTATGGAGTGTTTGAATATCTCAAACATTCGGTCTACACCGACTATCTTGCAGCTTGTTGATAGTTCCACGGTTACACCTGATGGAGTGATAGAAGATGTCATTGTCACCCTTGAATCTTGAGAATACCCTGCTGATTTCACCATATTGTCCACTAAGGAAACCTTAGGAGGATATCCTATTATCCTAGGCAGACCCTGGTTAGCTATAGTTGATTCCCTTATAGGATGCCATTCAGAAGACATGACAATTTCTGATGGTCAGTCAAGAAAGAAATTGGCTTTATACCCACCTACACAACCTCTGCCGGATTTGTCTCAACTGATTTGGCCGGATCTAGGAGAGGAAATTGAAGAAGTCAATTCATTAGCTCAGTTAATGATGCCACAAACTGATCCATTTTCCTAACTTTAGAGTGAAGATAACCTGCTTCTACACATTTTGCAGTTTAGTTCTGGTTTGAATAGCCCATCTATTTTGGACAACCATTCTCAGCAATGCTTCCTTCAGCAACTGGACCCTGAGAGCCATCATGATTTGCTATTATGTGATATATAGGCACCACCTTTATCAGCAACCTCAATAAATGATCTCACCAAACAGATTGAAGTATCTCCAGGCCACTGTCTACATATTAATAATAAGTTGCCTCCGTATCAACAAACTGCCCTAGCCACAATGCTGCAAGCCCACCACAGAGCTTTTGCATGGGACTATGGGGATATGAAGGGCTTAGACCCAAAACTTTGTATACATCGTATATATATTAACAGTGACTTCAGACCTATTAGGCAACCTCAAAGAAGAATTAATCCAGCTTTGAGAGAAATTGTTAAAAAAGAATTACAGAAAATGTTAACAGCTGACTTTATCTACCCAATCTCTAATAGTCAGTGGGTTTCCCCATTGATCATTGTTCCTAAGAAAGGAGGAAAATGGAGGGTATGTATAGATTACAGAGAGCTCAACTTGGCAACAAAGAAAGATTAATTTCCTCTTCCATTCATTGATCAAGTTCTAGATAATTTAGTTGGAAAAAAGTACTTCTCATTCTTAGATGACTTCAGTGGGTACAATCAAATCAAGATTGATCCTGCGGATCAAGAAAAGACTACTTTTACATTCCCTTGGGGAACATTTTCCTATTCAGTTTTTCCTTTTGGTCTCTGTAATACTCGACTGCAACTTTCTAGAGGGTAGTCATAAGTATCTTCTCAGACATCTCAAATGATTGCATGGAAATATACATGGATGAATTTACTGTTTATGGTACGACATTTGAGGAAGTTCAAGCCAACTTGAAGAAAGTACTATAGAGATGTGAAGATCACAACCTATCGCTGAATAGTCAAAAGTGCTTCATGATGATGCAGGAGGGAATAGTCCTTAGTCACCATATTTCTGCTACAGGAATTCAGGTTGATCCTACTAAGATTGAGGTCATCTCTAAGCTAACCTCTCCTGCTAAGAAGAAAGAGGTACGGAGCTTTCTAGGCTATGCTAGATACTATAGAAGATTCATCAAGGAATTGAGTCAAGTAGTAGGCCCCTTATACAGTCTGTTGAAAAAAGATGTAGATTTTTCTTGTACAGAGGAATGTGAAAAAACATTTCTTGACTTGAAAGTTTCCCTTACACAGGCACCTATTCTGAAAGGACCTGATTGGTCACTTACATTTTATATTCATACTGATGCATCAGATTATGCCATTGGAGCAGTGTTAGGGCAGAAGGATGGTTCAACAGAACATGCACTCTACTACATAAGCAAAAATCTGCAAGGGGCTGAATTAAACTACACTGTTATAGAAAAAGAAATGTTGGCAATCATCTACACCCTCAATAAATTCAAACATTACATCACCGGTTATCAGATATTTGTCCATACTGATCATGCAGCAATCCAATATCTCATGAACAAAGCCTCAATATTTGGGAGACTGGCAAGATGGTTATTGCTGATGCAGGAATTTGACATTACAATTGTGGACAAGCCAGGTAAAGCCAATGTGGTTGCTGATTTCCTTTCTAGAATTGAAAGGCAAGATGACTCCGCACTTATTGAAAACTCATTTCCTGATGAGCACCTATTTGCAATCAAGGTTATTCACCCATGGTATGCTGATATACCAAATTATCTAGCCATAGGAATAACTCCTCCTCACTTCTCCCCTAAGGAAAAGATATTATTGGTAGAGAAAAGCTTTAACTTTTTTTGGATTGCAGATTGCATGTTTTATACAGGGCCAGATCAAGTTATGAGGAGATGTGTACAAGAGGAGGACACTCATGATATACTACATACAAGCCATGATGAGCCGTGTGGTGGACATTTTGCTGCCAAAAGGACAACAATGAAAAATTTAAATACTGGTTACTATTGGCCAACTTTGCATAGAGATGTAGCCAAATATACCAGGAGGTGTGACAAATGCTAATGGATGGGAAGACCAACCTGATCTGATGAGATGCCTCTATTTTCACAAGTTGTAGTTACACCCTTTGAAAAATGGGGACTAGATTTTGTAGGACCAATTGATCCACCTTCCAATGGTAAGTCCTACATCCTTGTATGCATAGATTATGTCACAAAATAGGTAGAGGCTAAACCTATGAAACATGCTAGGGATAATAAAGTGGCTGAATTCCTCTATGAGGAAATATTTACTAGGTTTGGTGTCCCTAAGGAAATAGTGACAGATTAAAGAGCACAATTTGCTTCTACACTTATCACAGCTTTAGTCAATGAATACAATATATGGCATAGGAAATCAACTCCTTATCACCCCTAGGCCAATGGTCAGGTTGAGGTCACCAATAGGGACATAGAGGCCATTTTGACTAAAACTATAGATTTGAATAGGAAGGATTGGGCCACAAGGTTACCAAAAGCTATATGGGCCTATCATACTACCTGGAAGACTATTACGGGATATACACCTTTTGAAATGGTGTATGGTAAAACAGCTGTGATGCCAATAGAATTTGAACATAACACTCTAAGAATAGCATTATATATGGACATGGACTTAACAAATGCACAAAAGGACAGAATCATGCAGCTCAATGCTCTGGATGAGCTCCGAAAGAATTCCCTGCAGCACACTGAGGTAATACAAAATCAGTGAATAAGGTGGCATGATAAATACATTAAGGAAAAGAAATTCAAAGTAGGAGATTGTGCTCTGCTTTATGACTCATGATATAAGGATAGTCTAGGAAAATTACAAACTAGATGGTTGGGCTCGTATGAAATTGAGAATGTATTTGCTAATGGTTCAGTTCAACTTGTTACAATTGATCCTATTAGATTCAAGCTGTTAGTTAATGGAAACCACCTCCAGCTGTACCATAAACCAGTCTCAAAAGAAGAATTCAAGCAGCAGTTTGTTTAGGATCCTGCCACTAATCTTCCTGCAACCAAAGGCTTTAGTCTTTCTCCTGCAGCTTCACCGTAATTTTTGTAATACATGCTCATAATAAAGGTTTCCTTTTTAAGGAAACCACTTTTTCTTCATTCCCATTTGTCGCCACATTTCACTTATTTATCTTCTGTCCCATCTATCCATTCCATCCATTCATCTCGTCCGCCCACATCACCCATCCACCTCATTCATCTGCACCACCCTTAATTATGATCTCATTCCCAAGTGTCATCTCATGCCAAAGTCGTCATCTTAATCAACATGTACAAGCATTTATTGAAAAGTACGCAATATATTTTATTATCGCATCATTGATTTATTTTATTTTATTCATTTACTACTATGTTTGTATCAGTCATTATTACCCGATCTCTGCCTATTTTTTAGTACATGTGTGGACACATGTCATACTCTAAGTAGGGGGCGGGATAATCCACTTTTAAAACCTTTCCTTTCACCGCTGCCACAACTGCTTAGATAATCTTTCTTTATTCTTTTTTGGTACTTTCCAAATATGATCGCATGTTTTTCATTGCATGTTTTTTATTGTAAATCACAATTAAAACTGCTTGTTTAAGTAGTTCATTTTTGGAAAAGAAGGGAAAAGTGATGGTGGGATAGAAAGAACCAGAATAGAAAGGGAAATTTTTGGATTTTTAGAAAAGAGTCAAGTTCAGCTAAGGAAAAACTGTAAATATGGGTGGTCAACTGGTAAGACATGAGCCTGTAGCTCATGAGTTATTAATGCAAAATCCTCAAACATTCCAAGCATTTAGCCTCTGTGGTTGGTTAAATTACTTTTTGAGTTTAGATACCTTCAATGAGGAGGCTGCAGGTGAATTTTTAAGAACCCTTTCTGAGGGAGAGGCTATAGTATGGGGTCTAATAGTAGCTGTAACTGAAGAAAGAATTGCAGAGGTAACCAGGCTTCCAACTGTTGGAGAGAATTTTTCTTCGGATGTTGTCTATGCAAGGGAAGAATTTACATACCCACTGATGGACCCTTGAAATTCTCTAAGCAGGGATGCAAGCGAGTGTCATTGCCTCCTCCATATCCAGAATATGCTGCTTTCATAATTAGGTATTTAACATGTGAAGGCCATTTTTCTTACCTGCATTCTTACCATTTCAAATTGATGAGTCATATGAGGCATGGGTTAGTTGTTAATGTTATGAACTTTTTATTAAAATTTCTGGAACAATATTCCCACAGAACCCAAGAGGGGAAAGATAACTCTATTTCCCACCATGGCCTTATAAAACTGTTGATTGAATGCTCTTTAAGAGATGTATCACCTCTTTCCTGGCAATAATTTGTTGCCCAAAAGAGCCTGCAACTTCCAGAACCCCCTACGACACTTACCCCACGACCTCAGAAAAAGAAAGAGGAAATGGCATCTACCAGTAGGAGAACAAGGCAAGGGTCATCTGCTCCTACAGCACCTGGTCCTACAGCTCTCACACCAAATTCCTTTGCCCGGGTGCAAACTAGGTCTGCCAGTAGGAGAGAGAAAAGAAAAGAAAAGGCAGGAGAGTCATCTGGGGCAGAACAAACCTGAGAATCTGACCCTCATTCTCAGAAAAGGCAACGCTCTTCTCCTGTAGCATCTTCTCCTACAACAACACTTGTTGCCATCACTACTTCACCATCATCCTCTGATAAGGCAAAACCCTCTAGGCAGTTCAGAAAGAGGAAGGCTACGAAAGCACCGCTGACAACCGCAACATTGCCAAGAAGAGTTTCCATAAGGAAACAATGTAAAGCCTTCCCTACTTCACCTCCACCTAAGGTTATAATAATTTTAGAAGAATTTGTAGAGTCTAAATATGATGTTTCTCAGAATGTGTCTGAGAGTGCTGCACAAAGTTCATTTGTTATTCCTGAAGAAGAACAAATTGAGACAAGGGAAGTTGAGCATAATGCAAGGGGGGTACCAAGTCTTGATGACTTGGCTGCTACGGCTATGCAGATTTCAGAGGAAGCACAGTCTTCTCCACTACAGCAATAGGAATTCATCTTGCAGCAAGAGGAGGCACAGACTGAACAATTGGAAGTGGCCAATGAAGCTTCATTTTCCCCTGCAACTTGTCAAGCCATTGTTGTCTACAAAAAGACATTTTTGATTAAATGTTTGGAATATTTCAAAGTTACATGGAGACCAGTTACATTGCAAACCCTGAGTTTCCACCACCTAGCTAAGACTGAAATGCAACAAAGTCTTTGGGAGGAAGAAAAGAAGAAAATGAAAAAGGAAATTGAAAGGCAGAAATAGAAAATTCAGTAGTTAAAGGAGAAAATGGATGAAATGCTGAAGGGAACTGGTTAGATTATGGAATGCAGACCACCACCCAGAGTTTATGCTCTGTGTCTCAAAGAACAATTTTTGTGGTTCTAGCTAATGAGAATTTTCAGAAATCTAGATCCTATTATTCACACTGCTAAAGAATTTTACGATGCATACCAGGCAGCTCCTAATTGGCTAAGGAATTCTTTGTGCGAATTTTATTTACATGGATTTATAATTCCATTTGAAATAGAGTGGAATCCCCTTCTGTACATTGGCGACATCCATTTGAGATCACTTATGTCTTGGGCGGAAAACGAAGCATATTATGGCAAGCAATGGGAAGCATATGAAGAAGCCGAAAGGAATGAGCCTGTTCCATTGAGCCCTGAGAGTTCAGACCCCCATAAAATTTTGAAAACTTGGCTTATTGTGGCATATGGCTTTAATAATGATAAAACCAAGATGAAAATATTTGATCTCAGAAAACAGGTATATGATGAGTTTCAGGAACATACATACTTGTTTTGGAAGCTGTCATACTCTAGAATTGAGAAGAGGTGGGAGAAATTAACTATTGGGTTAAGAAGGTTTGAGCCTCATAGTCCCATGAATTTTACGGCAGCTCTCAAAAGATCAAGTAGATACATACAGTTGGGCCTTCAAAAGAGGTTTGAATTGTGGTTGCCCTTGACATTTAGACCTCCTGTGCTAATGTGGCCTATTTATCCCTACCAAACTACAAATATTAATGAAGATACAGAAGCTTGTAGGTATGAAAGGTGGCAGAGTTTTAGAGGTTTTTATTACAAATTTGGAACTCCATTTCAAAGTCATGCCTCAACCACTGATTTCAGAAAGACCACCAAAAAGTTTAATGCTGGAGGACCAGCATTGGGCTAAGTAGGGGGCAAATGATGAGCCTAAAATATGCCCATAATTTGGATATCATGGTGTACTTTTACTACCCTTACTCTTGTTGTTCATGGTTGTTTAACTCTTTTGAAACCTTTTATTGGGGGATATCCTATAGCAATACACGTTCATGTTCTTGCAGCCTATCATATTGACATGTCTATATTTATTACCCTGTTTGACTCCCCAAATGACTGGTATAACGCATGTAGTTTTTAAATGATGAAATAGATTTAAATATGTGATTAATGAATGAATATTGTGTATGTGCCATGAGCCTTTTCTTTCACATCTGTTACCTTGTGTTTTGCAGGTTGTTGAAGAAAGTATGATCGAGTCAAGCGTAGCTGATCTCGACCTTGCAGTAAAGTCCATTTCTTGCACAACTTTGAGAAGCTCTGGCGAAGACTCTTTGACCAAAACTGTTGGGAAGGATTTTAAATATCAGTTAATCTGGAAAGAGTGGAGTGCTAGATTCTCTCTGGATCGGGTTGAATGAATAAACTCATTTATGAAGTCTGTTCCTCGATTTCAGGATACATTTTACATCCACATCTTTCTCTGTTAGGGTTAGTTAGTTTGTTGTTTTCCTGATTTAAATAAGTGTTCCTCCTGCGCAAGTGAGCAAGCATAGTGAGATAGAAAGGATATCATGTAAAAGTTAGTATGATAATAAAAATAGAGTCTGTATGACAAGAGATAGAGATTTTTGTTAGTTTTCATATGAACAGAACAATGTATACCATTCTGAGTTTATCAATAAAATTTGATGAAGTTCTGAGTTCAGTACTTGCGTAATTAGTTGATGCTTGCTAAGGGGCCCCACTTAGTAAGTATTTGTAGTTAGCTAGTTAGCCGTTCATTTTCTGTTGATCATAAGTTAGATTTCATCTTTGAAGTTTCTGTGCAAACTCAGTCTTATATTGTTCCTACAGCATCGGGAATCCATCCCTGTGTCTGTTCCTATAGCATAAGGCCAGTTCATAGTTTGTTTCTCAGTTGTAGCTATTATGATTTCTACTTTGGTTAAATTATGGTTGAGTTTAGAGAACCTTGCAATACCTTCCTGTCACATAGGTAAAATTATTTCCAAGTATTTGTTTCTGTTAAGTTGTGACTGAAACTAGTTCTTAGTGCATATATAGTGCCGCTCCATTTCAAGTATGTGTTCCCTGGTTTGACAAGTAAATGAACGACCATGGAGAGATATTAGTCGCCTATTGGAATTTCCAATTCCCAGGATAGGTTTTGCCATGATTTTCATATCTTTTTGTGGGCGTGACCAGTGTGTTACATTATGCTTATTTAATCATCTCTGATTTATGTGTTATATTCAAATTTTCATATCTTTGCGCATATAATATCTAGATTGTTTGAAGTATTTTCAATAGGGACTCTTTGAATAATCAAGTGAGTGAAGTTTTGAAATTGGTTTTTCATTTGACCACTGATTCAGCCCCCCTCTCAGTGGTCCTGTATTTAAAAAAGTGGTATTAGAGCCTTGGGTTCCTTGCACAAGTTTAATCAACTTGGGATATCCTAGTAGTGGAGTAATTATCATGGGAAAAAGTAAAAGAAACAAAGGAAAAAGAAATACCCAGTAGAATGCTAAACAACAAGCACCACCTAAACCAAATACAAAGGATGATGAAGAAATAGTTATAAGAAATGACTTAAAAATTGAAGAAGATAACAGGTTACAAGATGATTTTGTAATTGAGAATGTTGACAATGAAGGAGACTACTTTGGGAGTGAATATGAACAAGAGTATGATGAAGATGAATGTGAAATTGATCTTGAAGGTGAAATTATTTCTACCCTAGATGAGATCAAGAAACTCAAGAAGAAGGATTAGAGTTTAGAGTTGTAGCTTCAATAAGAAAAGGAGTCCAAGGTCAAAATACTTTCATCCCTTGAAGACGCAAAAAAATTGAAAGTGAAGTGTGAAGAATCTAATTAACTTATTAAGGATCTAAAGTTGCAGTTGGTAGAGTCTAGAAGAGTTGAATAAGTCACTAGCACAAACTTACAAACCAAAATAGAAGATTGTCAAAAGCTAGAGGTTGAAGTGTTGTCTCTAGGAAAACAACTAGAGAAGGTAAATCAAGAGTTAAAAAGGAGTCTTCAAAATGAGAAGAGCACTGAGTTATTTGAGAAAATGATTCTAAGTAAAAGGTCAATATCAAACAAGTTTGGGCTAGAATATGAAGCAGAAAATAGTTACAAAGATGTTGCAATGTCTAAAAAGAATGTTGGAAAAGCACCAATGGACTCAAACTCATCAAAAGAGGTAATATATAAACAAGGAGAATCAAGCACTACTTCCAAAAGTTTTGCAGATGAAAACAACAGTGAAGAAGGATACAAAAGAATTCATAATCCTAAGCCAAGATAGAGTTCCAAGGTCATAGAAACACCAAAGGAGAAAATAGATCTAAACTATTATTCTATTGCTCCTACATCTAAAGATAAGAATAAGACAAAGGAAAATGCTCCTACACAAGTTAACAACAAGTTTAGAAGATTTTTTCATTCAAGACAACATCAAATGTATAGGTTTGAAAAATATTTTATGGTTATTGTTATTCATGTTATGAATTTTGTCTTAGAGCAATAGAGTACATTGGATGCATGAAAAGAAAGTTGGATGGAATAAGAGCTCTTATGAATGGTCAAGTAGAAGAAATAAGGTCAAATGCTATAGATGCAATAAGCTTGGAAATAAAGCACAATTTTGTAAAGGTAATTTAATGGAACCATTTAATCATCACAAGAAGACAAGCACTATGAAATTTTGGAGAAGAAAACAAGATAAATAGAAAGAAGAATTAAAGCTTGTGCATACAACACAAGTGACATCTATAAGTGCATAAAGACAAGCGTGAGGTTAGAGGGAGATGTTTATAATTTTATTATACAAACCCCTTAGACAACAAAAAAGAGGTTTGATCAAAAAGATAATCAGGGTTGTTAGTTCATCATGAAAACATATTATGAGATCTACTGACAATTAAGTTTGCAAGTTCCATGTTGTTGAACAAGATAACTGGGAGGGTGGTTAGTGAATCAGTTGTGACAAATTAAACCTTTAAAACTTTCACCAGAAATTAGATCAATCAGAAATCCTTTACTCTGCTAATCTGATTAATCATTAAGTGCAAAAGTAGAAACTAAAAAACATCACACATACACAATACACTAGATTTACATGGAAAAAACAATAAGGGAAAAAAATGGTGAGGATAAGCTCACAATATAGAGAATATCAAGACTGATTACAAAGGATCATTTCCCAAGAAGGCTCACTACCAAAACATGACTCATTGTCCAATAAATAGGACTCGCTGTCTAATAAGGGTTAACCACCCAGAGGGCTCATTGCCACATAGATACAAAGAAGATAGAAGAAATTTGTTACAGAGAGAAGACAATCTCAATGCAGTCAATATTTCCACCACAAATTGCTCAAACACTTGCAAACATGCATGAATGATAGAGTACACCTTCAACTCACTCCTTCTAGAAACTCAACAATTAGATTTCGCACTAATCTTCCAAACTCACATCACACATACACTGTTTCACATCTATTTTGCATCTATCTTTCTTTATTTCTTTGCATACCTTTCACCAATATCTCGTCCTTTATTTATACCATCTTCATCATTGAAACATATCCAAAGTCAGCCATACACCATTTAAATTCAAATTAGGTCAGTTCCAAAACATTCTAGGGTGGATTTAGGATAAGAGCAACCCAATCACATGCTTAATGAGGACCCAAATAAGTCCCAAAACACTTCATGAACTTTACAAGTAGTGTTTAACACAAGGTTGTCCAAACCAGTGTAAAACACATAAATCAATTAAGCACATGCAACCTTAACATGATCCAATCCGTCCAAATAAAAAAATTATCTTCAACATGATCATATCAGCTTAACTACAAAACTGCAAGATGTAAGACTTGAACAAAAAGAAATATGAAGGAACTGTACATTTCTCTTGGACCTCAGCCAGATACACAAAAAAACATAGCTCACAACTGGTAAACATAACTCGCACTGTACAATGATCCAGAAACCCAAAATATGGATATATAGCAACTTCTAACAAGAATGAACAACATATCTAAACCATACAAAAATAGGCGCAAATCTCAAAGTAAAAATTGAAGCAACAACTGAATACCTACAACCTTTCTTAATTATAATTTTCACAATATCCTCGACATATATAGCCAATAACCATTATCCACATGACACAAATGGCAACAACAACCAATTGATAACCACTTAACCAGTTGACATCAACATGAAAAAACTTTCATACTTGCAACAATCTCCCCCTTTTTCATTGATGGCAACACATGATGTGAAAAACCATCAAAGACAACACAAAAGCTTTGAACACATTTCCTCATGATTTTACTTTCTTTCTCTCACCCTTAGTAGATAATATTTTTCACATTATACTCTCTCTCTCTCATCTTTCTCTCCCCCTTTGAAATCAATGGAAAAGGTAAAAGATATTTTACATTGATTTCCCCTTTGACATTAAGAAGAAAAAACTCTTTCAATGACAACAAATGACACTACCTACTCCCCCTGAGAGGTAGCCACCAAAAAATTAGTCTAAAAAAAGGATAGATCGATAGATCCACTAGACTGATGCATCTAGAAATCAAAAGAGGACTGGATTAAGCTATTAGAAGTGTGCACCTAGAAATCTATAGAGGACTGTCCAATGAGCTCTGAAACATTGAAAATCCTAAAATTTTGGTCTTTTGAGACTCATATGCCAATATAGGCCTATCAATCCCAGATTAGGGTTCTTGGTTTGAAACATGTTTATGGAAAAAGGGTATCTAAAACTGCAAAAATCTAGAAAAATGATTGTAGTGGGATTCATATGCCACTTCTGGTGTATCAATCCTATTCCATTTTTTCAAGAAACCAAAGTTCAGATTTGTACTCCAATCTCTTCTCTTTCCTTCAAAACTGATTTCTGGATCTAAAACCCTAATTTTGGACCTATAGATGACCTTTTGGTGAAGATTACAACCTTTCAAATGAGGGGACAATTCCAACAACTTTATCCAAGCTTTTAACCTAATATTCAAAGGTATTTCATGCTCCAAGACACCTAGATCTGCAATCACACATGTAAAGAGGAGAAAAACTTGTTGATTGTTAGTGAATAGGGGTTTGCCTTGGTCAAACCCCTTTTAGGTAATTAAAACAAATGAGGAGATAATTAAATAAGGACATAAAACATGAGACATGAAAAATGATACCTTGAATGATGTCTTGTAAATGATTTCTTGTAAATTTTCAATCTAACATGAAATGACCATGAAGGATGTAGATCTAGATCTTGAGATAAGTGTAGAACAATGCTTGACCATAGATATTGAATGCAATATCACAACACTAGCTCAATAACACACTTGATGCTTGATATCCTTTGCATGATGAGGGATCTTGAATTGCTACAATAATTGATGAAGAATCTGCCCTTGAATGCGTTGAATTGATCTTGAATGATCTCTGGATAATCTTGTGAAGTCTGGGAATGCTTAACTCTTCAGTGCTTGACTTTATATCATTAATACTTCATGAAATAATGATTTGAGACCTCATTTATATAGGAAATCCATATAATAACCCATTAATTGGATCCCACAAGCCGACATTCATAAAATTTGAACTTAAAACCCAGATTTCCCAATTAAAACCTTAAATAGGCCAAATGGGACTCATATGCCATCTATGGCATATGGGTCCCATAGGGCCTTTTTTGAGAGAGAAAGTGTCGAAGAGTTGAGAAATAAAGTTTATTTGATGATATTGTTAGGATTTTGGTTGAAATATGCCTTGGGATGCACAATATAGGGTCTTAGGGGCCTATTAATGATGATATTAAGGTCATAAATGCAAGAGAGCCCAAAATCCAATGTGAAAGTGTAAATAAATACACTTTACAACATCAAATTAAGGAAAAATCAAGTCAATTTAGCTTAAAAGGACCCTAAATCTAATGTGAATGTTTACAACACATTGCAACACTAGATTAAGGCAACATTAAGTCCAAGTGCCCTAAATTTAATGTGAAGATGTGAATGAATACACTTTATAACATCAAATTTATGAAAGGTTAGGTTTATTTAGCTTAAACAAGCCCTAAATCCAATGTAGATGTGTACAACACATTACAACACTAGATCAAGGCGACCTTAAGGTCATTTCAATATTAGTCACTCCCAAACTAAGTGTTAAAATGTACATGATTATATTTTTTGACACTACATTTAGCCCCACTTTAGTGAGAGGATGAACTTGCTTCAAACTCACACTAAAATAGACATTCAAGGGGGGTCCAATTGTACCAATGCGGATGGTATAGGAAAAAAAGATCAAGGGAGTGTTCAAACCCCTAGGATCCAAGATCCTACATCAAACTGATATAGCACAAAAGGACATGCACAAGGTGTATGAAATGAAACATCAAGATATGAAAACATATAATCCCAATGACTAAGAAAGAGAAACAAAAACAGAAAAAAGTAATAAGAGGTGGATCAAGCCTCAACTGTTTGTCCAACATAATGTGGATCAAATCTAAGTTGTTTTTCCAAAAATGCACACTCACTTTGAGGCAAAAAAACTTCATTCTATTTGCTAGGTGAGACACATACAAACGTTGTCGATATGCACTCACAACACATGTGAGTGGATAAGGGAAAGTCATGCCTTCATTCGGATTCCCATCAAACCATACCAAAGTTATACCTTCTAATAAATTTTATAAGGCACCACACAACAATGAACTTCAAGCTTCATGAGGCAAGAAAAGCTTCGTATTCTTGAAACTCATGAACAAACAACATGGCACCACAGGCAAGCAATGGGTGTTATGCAAGGTGGCCATATAATACTTTTTGTGAATGTAAAGTATGTTCAAAGGGATTTTTCTTAGTTCGTGTAAGGTCTCTTCTTAGGGAACATTGTGCCTAATGTCTCCGGGAGAGGACAAGTCAAAGAAATATCACACTCTTAGAGGAAATCAAACCTAATGACACCACCAAGAAGATGACACATCACAAGAAGAAAGAAAATCGCACAAAGAAACATGAAATTCAATGTATGCCCCTACTTTAAAGAGGTTGATAACACCATTACTATGAGAAGTTGCTTTAAAGTAGAAGAGATGAGAGCTTATTCAAAAATCCCTATGCCAAGTCATATGTTTCCAAATCAAACTACATCATGATTGAGTATGTCACATGCGAGCCAACTTAACACGTCTTCCACATCCCAAGATTTCTCTTATATGTACATGAAAGTTGATCAACTAGAAAAAAGAGACAACAACAAGTGACATGTGAGGAAAAGGCTATCTAACCCCTTTCCCCCACTTAGTGCAGGACAAGGATGAGCCAAAATGAAAAGAGGAACTAGGTGCTTCAATCCAAGGAAGAGCACCATAGTCCTTAAGATATTGAATTTTGTTACTCAAAGCCTTACATTCATTAGTAGAATGACCATGAACTCTTGTAGTAAAATGTCTTTCATGTTCTTGGAGGAGTCTCAACAAGATACCTTCTTGATCAATAGTAGAAGATGTTCTTTTATGTTGTGAAAAAGATATATCTTTCCTAGTACAAGATGTCATACTTACACAAGACTCTTTAGATTGCGAATTTTTTTTCTCTCCTTTATTGAAGGGTGTAAAATCTAATGAATTCAAATCATTAGTGTTTTGCATGATGACATTAACATTAAGCAAGGGTTTTATTGTTTCTTTCAAAGAATAACAATCAAGACCACTAGTGTCTATTAGTTTAGGGTGCACTACTATTAAAGTTGGCTCAGAAGAATCTTTTATAAGATTGTTGATATTAAGTGAAGGCTTGCTTGTTTCTTTTGAAGGATAATAACGAGGACCACTAGTCTTTTCTTGTGTGTGAGGCTCTATAGGGACATGAATACCTTGTTCTCTAGCACACCATCCTTTTCCACTATAACCAAGTTGTTTCATAAGTTCATAACCTCTTCCATCAAGATTTTTAATTTCTTTTGAATTCAATGGTTGTTCATAGTCAAGCTCATCAAAATTTGTTGTGTAATTTGTTGTCTTTTTTTCTAGAGTGGTTGAGATGGATGCTTTTGAAGGGTCTTTCAAATTTTGTGTTGAAATTACCACTTTCTCTTTTTCCTTTCTAGAGCCTTTGTTTATGATCTTGTATTCTCCCATGAATGTTGGTTCGAAGTCTAAGGAACCCCAATCATCTTCCAATAGCTTTGTGATTTCCTCAATATGTTTTTCTTTATCACTTTGTTGCACCAGTTCTGCTTGTGTTGTTGGTGTTAATGTTTTCAAAGGATTTTCCTTATCTTTCTCAATGCTCAAACAACTATTTTGGTCAGGGTCAACTTCAAGTGTGTACACTTTATTGTTGTAAATATAATTCATTTTACGATGTAGAGTAGAAGGAACCCCATTCATTGCATGAATCCATGGTCTACCTAAAAGGAGGTTATTTGAAATATCATGAGGCATAACATGGATTGATGTTTCTAATGTGGCCTTTCTAGCTGTAATAGGCAAAGTGATCACACCAAGCGGTTGTTTTCCTACATTGTCAAATCGCTTAATAGATAAAGAGTCAAGTTGAATTTTTTATTTATCCACACCAAACTTATCTAAAAGGGATACACTACACACATTAAGGGCGGAGCCATTTTCAATGAGGTTTATTTTTATCCCCAACTGATTATGTATAACTATTATCATGAATGCATCATTTTGTTTTTGGACATCCAAAGGGGGGAGATCGCTTTGGTGGAAAACATTGTCAACATTTATTCTTGGAATTATGGTTGCTATGTCATTTGGTTGTGCATTAGGAGGGATAGGAACTTGTTGTAATGCACTTTGAATCATATTTTGGTAATGAGGGGAGGTTTGAATAAGGTCATATAATGATATCTCAGTAGGAGTGCTCTTTAGCTTTTCAATGAGATCATACTCCTTTCCACTTTGTGGAGGAAAACGAGGAGGACTAGTTAAGATATGATTATGCAATGGGAGGTATGTTGAAGGTATTTTTCTTGGTTGCGGATTGTTTCTAGTGTTCTATGTATGAGCAAAGATATTATGACTTGGCTGCTACAAAACATTGTTCTTAGGTGGGTAAAGGATAAGTTTAGGTTTATTTTGAGTTTGAGGTTTGTATGAAGATGGGTAAAGGATGAGTTGAGGTTGAATAATATTAACTTACCTTAGTGAAGGAGAGTTTAATCTTACTTCATCATCTTCATCTAAGGAAACTATATTATTATTGTCAATGTTATCTTTTTCTTGCATCGTGATATCTTCCCTAGGAGGAGAGATTTTAGGAGAACTATAAGCTAGATGTTCATGAAATTCAAAGGTTGGTTCTTCAAAAATGACTTCATTGCAAATGAGGGAGTTTTCAATGGTTGTATTGCCTTGTTTATCAATAGTGGGGATATTAAGAGGAGACTCAATTTGATTGTTATCATTGTTCATGGCTTAATCCCTTTTTTCTAAGGCCTCAGTCTCTTGTGCCATACTATCTACCCTAGTATGAGATCTTGTAAGACGTTCATCACATTTCATGGTTATATTTTGTAAAGTAGCTTCATCACAAGTAGGGGAGGCATCAAGAGAAGGACACCTAAGATTTTCATTCTTACCAAATAGATCTTTCCAAATGGTAGGAGCATTAAGGGAGGAACAATATTCTCATTACTGTTAATAAGTGCATCATCTAACACAAACCTATCCTCTATGCATCGAGGAGTGACATTAGGAGAAATAAAAATTTGATTATCATGGATCTCTATGATATCATCCTCTTTCACTAAAATATTCTTACAAGCAAGGGATGATTGTAGACTAGGTAAGGTGATGTTTATAATTTTTTCTATGATCTCATCTTCTTGTGCCATAATATATTCCCAAGAGGGAGGAGGAGAGAGACAATCAAGACTCTCATGATTCTCATTGACTGCATCTTCTTTCACCAAGATACCTTCATCACTAGTAGGAGAGGTATCAGGAGAAGAAAAATTATGGCTTTCATGATTGTCTATTATTGTATCTTCTTGTATCATACCATCCTCATCAATAGGAAATGCAATATTAAGGATTGTGTCAATGGTTTGATCCGCTTTCTCTAAGATGTTCTCATAATTATGAAAGATAATAGAAGGATGGCTAACATGTTTGTTAATGACCTCATTTTTGTACTCTAAATTGAACTCATAAGAGGGGATGTTGTACTTATGCAATCCATTTTTAACCATATCAAAACCACATCTCTTAAAAGGAAACATGCTAACATGCAGAAGTAAACTATCTAATTTATGCAATTCTTTAAAAATGTAAACAAATGTCTCACATATTTGAAGATTTTTACTACTAAATTTTTTTTTGAAATGATTTTAAAAATGATGACCACTACATGGATGATTTAACCTAGATACATAAAATAAAAGTTACTAAAACTTTCCAGATTGATGCTATATGTTACCAAAAATCTTAGGAAGCTCAAAAATGAGGTTTTTCATTATGTAAAAGGAAGTTTAAAATTTGGACTAGGACTAAATCACCTGGAGGGGCATATGAGTCCTAGTTAGGGTTTTATTCACAATTTTCAAGAAACTTTAAGTTTTTTCTATGCTTTTCAGTTTGTATGAGCTGTAACCTAAGTGCAAATGTAGATTTTATATGATTTTCAATGACTTGAGATGAAAAAATGCAACCTATATTCACTTTAACTAATGAAAGATTTATAAACCGTAGAATTCTAATTAACTAATGAAAACCATAATGCAATGTTATTGCAAGAAAGATCTAGGATGCTGATGCACTCCAAATCAAAATTATGATGTTCTAAATGTAGGTTCACCAAAATCAAAGGAAGAATTTTGTTTGGGTTCTAGGGTTTGGGACCTAGAATAACAAAACTCCACACTCTCATTCAAGGACAAAACCCTAGAGATCTTGACCACAAGTATGCAAAAGAGAAAGAGATCTTGCAATAGGGCTATCCTAGGGGATGATTGTAAACTAATGAGGGGTTCACCAACAAGCTAGGGATTGGAAAATCAAATTAAATGAAAGGTTTAATGCTTAATCCTAATATGATGCAATGCTTGACTAAATGACCTATAAAAGCTTGTAAATCATAATAGAATGGTGAGATATCAGAAGTCTGCACTTGGAAATCTATAGAGGACTAGAATGAGCTTTGAAGCATTGAAAATCTTGAAATTTTGGCCTATTGGGACTCATACACCATTCTAGGCGTATCAGTCCCAGATCATGGTTTTTGGTCTAAAATAGGTTTCTAGAAAAAGGGTATCTAAAATTGTAAAAATCTAGAAAATTTCCTATAGTGGGACTCATATGCCACTTCTAGCGTATCAGTCCCATTTCACTTTTTTGCAAATTCAAAGATTAGATCTATACTCCAATCTCTGCTCTTTCCTTCCAAACTAATTTCTAGATCTGAAACCCTGATTTTGGACCTCTAGATGACTTTTTGGTGAAGATTACAACCTTGCAAATGAGGGAAAAATTCCAACAACTTTCTTCAAGCTTGTAACCTAATCTTCAAAGGTCATTCATGTTCCAAGCCACCTAGATCTACAATCACACATGTAAAGAGGAGAAAAACTTGTTGATTGTTAGTGAATAGGGGTTTGGTCAAACCCCTTTTAGGTAATTAAACCAAATGAGGAGATAATGAAATAAGGACATGAAACATGACACATGGAACATGAAACATGAACAGTGATACCTTGAATGATGTCTTGTAAATCTGCAATCTAACATGAAATGGCCATGAAGGATGTAGATCTAGATCTTGAGATAAGTGTAGAATAATGCTTGACCTTGGATCTTTAATGCAATATCACAACACTAGCTCAATAACATGCTTGATACTTGATATCCTTGACATGATGAGGAATCCTAAATTGATGCAATAATTAATGAAGAATTTTCCCTTGAATTCCTTAAAAATGATCTTGAATACTCTCTAGATGATCTTACATGAAGTCTTGGAATGCTTAACTCTTGAGTGTTTGAATTGATATCATGAATGCTTGATGAAATAATGATTTAAGACCTCATTTATATAGGTATTCCATCTAATATCATGTTAATTGGACCCCATAGGTTGTCATTCATGTAATTTGAACTTGAAACCTAGATCTCCCACTTAAAACATTAAAAATAGGCCAAATGGGACTCATACTCCATATGTGGCATATGGGTCCCACTTGGGTGGGACTCATATGCCCAAGGTGGCGTATGGGTTGCATAGGGCCTTTTTGGAGAGAGAAAGTGTCGAGGAGTTGAGAAATTAAGTTTATTTGATGATATTGTTGGGATGCACAATATAGGATCTTAGGGGCCTATTAATGATGATATTAAGGTCATAAATGCAAGAGGGCCCTAAATCCAATGTGAATGTGTACAACACATTGAAACACTAGATTAAGGCAAGATTAAGTCAAAGGGCCATAAATTTAATGTGAAGGTCTGAATGAATACAATTTGCAACATAAAATTTAGGAAATGATAGGTTTATTTAGCTTAAATGGGCCTTAAATCCAATGTGGATGTGTACAATACATTACAACACTAGATCAAGGAAACCTTAAGTTCATTTCAACATTAATTATTCAAAAACTAAGTGTGAAAATGTACTCGATGACACTTTTCAACACTACATTTATTCCCCACTTTAGTGAGAGGATGAACTTGCTTCAAACTCACGCTAAAGTAGACATTCAAGAGGGGTCAAATTGTACCAATGTTGATGGTATTGTATTACTAAGATCAAGGGAGTGGTCAAGCCCCTAGGATCCAAGATCCTACATCACACTGGAATAAGCACAAAACGACACACAGAAGGTGTATGATATGTAGCATCAAGCCACACAAACATAAAATGTCGATTAAGAAAGGAAAAAAAAATGTAAAAAAGTAACAAGAGGTGAATCAAGCCTCGACTGTTTGTCCAACATGATGCGGATTAGATCTAAGATATTTGTCTAAAAATCCACACTCACTTTCAAGTAATAGAACTTCAGTCTATCCACTGGGTTAGTAATCGAAGAGAGTGAGACACATACACACATGGTTGGTATGTGCTCAAAACACACACAAGTGGCTAAGAGAAATTCATGCCTTCATTCAGCTTCCCGTTAAACAATACCAAAGTTATGCCTTCTAATAACTTTGATAAGGAACCATGCACTAATGAACTTTGATCTTCATCAGGCAAGCAAAACTTTGTATGCTTGAAACTTATGAACAAACAAGATGGCACCATAAGAAAGAAAAGTGTGCTATGCAAGGTGGCCATATAACAGTTGTTGTAAATGTAAGGTATGTTCAAAGGGATTTTTTTTAGTTCATGTAAGGTCTCTTCTTAGGGAACATCCTGCCTAATGTCTCCAAGAGAGGAAAAGTCAAAGAAATATCATGCTCTCAGAGGAAATAAAATCCAATGACACCACCAAGAAGAGGAAACATCACAAGAAGAAAGAAAATCACACAATGAAACATGAATGTAAAGGAAGAATTTTGTATGGGTTCTAGGGTTTGGGACCTAGAATAACAGAACTACACACTCTCATTAAAGGACAAAACCCTAGAGATCTTGGCCTCAAGTATGAAAAAGAGAAATAAATCTTGCAATAAGGTCGTCCTTGGGGCTAATTGTAAAATAATGAGGGGTTCACTACTACGCTAGGGCTTGGAGAAATAAATGAAATGCAAGGTCTAATGCTTAACCCTAATATGATGCAATACTTGACTAAATTCCACCTAGAAAATCTTATAAATTAGAATAGAAAGGTGAGATATCAAAAGTGTGCACTTGGAAATCTGTAGAGGACTAGAATGAGCTTTGGAACACTAAAAATCCTAAAATTTGGGCCTACTGGGACTCATACACCAGTTTAGGCATATCAATCCTAGATCAAGGTTTCTAGTTTAAAACAGGTTTTTGGAAAACAAGTATCTAAAACTATAAAAATCTAGGAAAATTCTTGTAGTGTGACTCATATGCCACTTTTGGCATATTAGTCCCATTTCACTTTTTTAGGAATTCAAAGTTGAGATTTGTACTCCAAACTCTTCTCTTTCCTTCCAAACTAATTTTCAGATTTGAAACCCTGATTTCAGACCTCTAGATGATTTTTTGGTGAACATCACAACCTTACAAAAGAGGGGAAAATTCCAACGACTTTATCCAATTTTGTAACCTAATCTTCAAAGGTATTTCATGCTCAAAGACACCTAGATCTGCAATCACATATGTAAAGAAGAGAAAAACATTATTGTTAGTGAATAGGGGTTTGCCTTGGTCAAACCCCTTTTAGGTAAGTAAACCAAATGAGGAGATAATGAAATAAGGACATGAAACATGAGATATGGAACAAGAAATATGAACAATGATACCTTGAATGATGTCTTGTAAATCTATAATCTAACATGAAATGGCCATGAAGGATGTAGATCTAGATCCTGAGATAAGTGTAGAACAATGCTTGACCTTTGAATTGAATGCAATATCACAACACTAACTCAATAACATGGTTGATGCTTGATATCCTTGACATGATGAGGGATCTTGAATTGTTGTAATAATTGATGAAGAATCTATCCTTGAATACCTTAGAATTGATCTTGAATGCTCTCTAGATGATTTTGTGAAGTCTTGGAATGCTTAACTCTTGAGTGCTTGACTTGATATTGTGAATGATTTATGAAATAATGATTTGACACCTCATTTATATAGGAAATCCATCTAATATCTCATTAATTGGATCCAACAGGCCAACATTCATTAAATTTGAACTTAAAACCAAGATTTCCCACTTAAAACCTTAAAAATAGGCCAAATGGGACTCATACGCCATCTTTGGGATATGGGTCTAGCCTGGGTGGGACTCATACACCCAAGATGGCATGTGTTTTTGGAGAGAGAAAGTGTCAAGGAGTTGAGAAATTAAATTTATTTGATGATATTGTCAAGATTTTGGTTGAAATATTCCTTGGGATGCATAATATAGGATATTAGGGGACTATTAATGATGACATTAAGGTCATAAATGCTTGAGGGCCCAAAATATAATGTGAAAGTGTAAATAAATACACTTTACAAAATCAAATTAAGGAAAATTCAAGTCAATTTAGCTTAAAAGGATCCTAAATCCAATGTGAATGTGTACAACACATTGCAACACTAGATTAAGGCAATATTAAGTCCAAGTGCCCTAAATTTAATGTGAAGGTGTGAATGAATACACTTTACAACATCAAATTTAGGAAAAGTTAGGTTTATTTAGCTTAAATAGGCCCTAAATCTAATATGGATGTGTACAACACATTACAACACTAGATCAAGGTGACCTTAAAAGTTCTTTTCAACATTAATCATTCCCAAAATAAGTGTGAAAATGTACATGATGACATTGTTTGACACTACATGAATATTCTCTTAACAACAACAACATGTGTCTCTTTAGGGTCTTCTTGAAATCTAGCTACAATTCAAACTGCATGCATGATATCTAGTCTAGTAGTAGTTAAATACAATAGTCCTCCAATTATATATTTATACTTTCTCTAATCATCCTTAGGTGAATCATCATCTTTACTGAATTTGAAACTAGTCACCATAGGAGTGCATATCAGTTTGGAACCATCCATCCCAAACTTCAACATTTCTTTTACATACTTTGACTGTGAAATAAAAATTCCTTTCTCTGTTTGATTAATTTACAACCCAAGAAAGAAATTCATCTCACCAAACATGGGCATCTAAAATTATTTTTTCATCTCCTCAACAAACATCTTGCACATTTTTATTTCCTCCAGAGATAATGTCATCAATGAGTGATCCCAAAAAATTGGTTTACAATTTATGGGAGATTCTAATTTTTGTTGAAATAACATATTTTTAGAATATATAATGATTTAAGCCTTAAAAAGTTACATTTAAAGCATTCTAATTGAAGAGGGTTTGATCAAACTACCTTAGATCAAACCCCCTTTGATAGAACCCCACTAGTTTTAAACCATACCTATAACGGAGTCTCCTTTACACCTATCAAAATGTTGATAAAAAACCACTTTTGATTTACCTTTTAGGGGATCAAATGAATTCATTTAATTTATTTTTTTGTAAGTATGTAGTCCTTACTATAAGCTTCCCAAAAAGTATAATTTTAAATAAATTTAGTTTTATTATTATATTTATTTTTTTATTTCTTGTGAATGTAGGTTTTTCACCGAAAATCAAGCTCTTTATTTTGCACATGTGGAAAAATAGAAGACTATCAATTTTTTTTTGAAAAATATGAGTGCACCAGATATTGAAGTCCTTGATCCAATTACAAAAAAAGGAATTCCGATACATACAAAAAAAGTTGTGTTATACAATCTTCCTATTTCTGAGTTGTAATTTGTTTGAATTCAAAACTTGATTAAGGAAAAAATATTCAATAAAACACTATGAAACCAATTGGAAGCACTAGACATCGTAGTTAAAAATATAAATTTGAAAAAATTATAATTTTATCCTTCATGGAAATTTTTTTTTGTTATACGGTGAGTGTCACTCCTTAAAAATGGTGTTTACTAAAAAAACTAGCTTTTGAAGGACATGGATAAAGAAGTGCAATTTGATTCCAAAAATTTTGAAAAAAATATAGTTAGAATCTACATACAAAATGTCACATATCACTATTTTTCATCATCTTCAAATTCCTCACGGTTTAGCCACTATAGGTGCCCGAAAGTGAAGATTTAGTTAGAAAAAAATAGTTTAGTGTCCAGTTTGGTCAAAAATTGTAAACCAGTATTGTAGGATCACCCCAACATATACAACCACTAACAAGATTTTGTCACTCTCAATCTTAAAATATAGATTACTATTTGTTGTACCTTTGATGAAACCTTGTTTAATCCAATATTTGTCTAGTCTTGCAAACCAAGTTCTAGGAGATTACTTCAATCCATATAAAGCCTTCTTCAATCCACAAACTATATCTAGTTGATTTGACAACTAAAATCCTTCTGGTTGTTCCATGTAGACCTCTTCCTATAGCTCACCATTCAAGAATGTAGACTTAACATCCATCTAATAGACCTTGAAATCTTTATGAGAAGCAAACGCTAAAAACATTCTAATAGATTCCATTCTTTCCACTAGAGAAAAAGTATCCTAAAAATATATACCTTCTATTTGTGAGTAACCCTTACACACAAGCCTTGCTTTGTTTCTAACTACTGGGTATGTGTAGGATCATCATGGAAAAATTAGGCCCTTAAGTGGCGATGAAAATTTAGAAAAATCAGAGCTAGGCAACTTGACGTAAAAATTTGAATAAGCTATCTATATTATTTCAAAAATATGTAACAATAGAATCTATAATTGAATGTAGTTTCTAAACTACTAGGTTTATTGAAAAATCTATTTGGTGAAAATTTGAAATTTCAATGTAGTAGTACTTAAATTTCAGGGGAAAAATAAAAATTAGGTGTTTTTAACCACCCTAACCATAATAAAATGATAAATTTTTTTTAAAGATTTTAGATATAAGTAGCTAGGACTCATGTCCCTATGTGATGCATATTTTTTTGTAATTTTTTTCCAAGTAAATAATTAATTATGAATTTTTTATTACAACTTTTAAAAAATATAAAAACTTGTACGTTTGACCACCTTAACTTGGTCAAAACTTCATGAAATTCAATTTTTTTTAATCCTATAGTATGTGAAGCATATAATGTGACACATGTTCGAGATTCAAAAAATGTGATACCATTTGAAAGCCATAGATGTTTTTCAATCATCCTATCAATTATGACTTTAGTAGTAATTAAAATAGAAAATGAATAATAATTACTTATTAATTTCAAAGTAAAGAATAATTTATATTGATGGAAAGTTGAGAATCTCCTTTAAAATCCCTTTTCATTTCATCAATTTTGGGTAAAAAAAAGTCGTCAGCCACATACCTGTTATATCACCACTTTTTGGCCCATCATGATCCTGCACATACCCTACTTCTCCATTCTCATTCAACTTGTATCTGAATACCCATTTTGATCCAATAATGTTTTTATTTGTTGGTCTAGGTACCAATTCCCAAGTTTGATTCTTCTTAATCTGCATATGTTCTTCCTTCATAGCTTCCATCCAATGCTCATCTTTGCATGCTTCATTCACTGTCTTCAGTTCTAATTTAGAAAGTATACATAGATTTATCTCACCAGTAGCAACAACTCTACTTCTTGTCAATACTCCTTTCATCTTGTCTCCAATGATTTGATTTTCTAAATGATTTTTCTGCACATATTTAGGTGCTTTATGGGACACCACTGAAGCTTCCTCTTCTTCAACATTTTCTTCATTCTACTTTTCATGTTCTTCAACAACTTCAACTCTTACACAATTAGGCTCATTAGGTACATACCCATCAACTTTGATTGAATTCTCCATTGCTTCATCAACCTTGACATTTTTCCTTTCTACAATCTTTCTCATTCTTTTATTGAAACATCTATAATCTTTGCTTCTAGTAGAATATCCAAGGAAGATACCTTCATCAATTCTAGCATCAAACTTTCCTAAATTCTCTTAATCCCGTCTAATATAACATTTTGTTCCAAATACCTTGAAATACTTAACAGTAGGAATTCTTCCACACCATAGCTCATAGGGGGTATTAGTGTACTATTAGCTCTTGCTTGAACTCGATTGAACACATAAACAACAGTGTGAATAGATTCTCTCTTGTAAACTTTCGGTAGACCAACTTCAATAATCATTGATCTAGCAACTTCTTGAATCATTTTGTTCTTTCTTTCAACATCTCCATTGTACTGAAGAGTTCTCAGAGAAAATAACTATATCTTTATTCCATGAACTTCACAAAACATATTAAACTCATGGGAGGTAAATTCACCACCTTTGTTAGATCTCAATCATTTTATTCTCAAATTTACTTTATTCTCTACCATAGCTTTAAATGTCTTTGATCTATCTAATGCATCAAAATTCTCAAGCTAAGAAAAGTAACCCATGTATATCTAGAGTACAATCATCAATCAAAAGCATAAAGTACCTTTCACCTTGTATACTTCTCACTCTTGTAGGACCACTGAGATTTGTATGAATCAAATCTAACTTAGTCCAGTAGTAGATTGTTCCTTTGATCTAAAGTTGTTTCTCGCTTGCTTTCCAAATTGACTATTCCTGTAAATAGCATTAACATGCTTTGTAATCATTGGTAAATCTCTCATATCTTGCACTGCACTAATCCTCACCAAGTTATCAAAATTCATGTGACATATTCTCTGATGCCATAGCCAACTATCATTAATCTGAGTCATAAACCAACATCCATCAACACCCATAAGTTGATATATATCTACTTCAGCTTTCTTTCCTACAACAATCACTATTCTGGATCATTTCCTAAGTTTACATATCTCATCCTCAAATACAATATTATATCCTTTACTACACATCTTTCCAACACTCAAGAGATTATGCCTTAAACCCTTAACATAGTAGACATCATCAGTATTATGCTTGTCATTAAAACTTATTAAACTTATCCCACAAATCTTAGCACCGGTATCATCTCCAAACATAACTAAGCCTCCATCATATTTTTCAAGTTTAAAAAACTTACTCTTATCATTGGTAATGTGATGTGAATAGCCACTGTCAGCAACCTAATAGTTATTTTCTTGTTTAACATGAAAAGCGTAAATCACAGTACCTTAATACTCCAAATAACCTGATGTGAATATGATGGAGGCTTAGTTGTACTTGGAGAATTAGTAGGAGGGGTGTAATTAGTCTTGTAATATTTCTCAACATCATATCCATAATACTCCAAATAACCTTCCATTTGTATTTTCCAGATATCATAATTAGTTCCATCAAACCTAGGATACTCAAAACTAATCTTTCCTTCCATCCCGAACCTTCCTCAAGTGGTTAAGTTCCTCTCTAAGGAGCTAAGCTTTGATACCAATTATTGAATAAGAAAAATAAGAGGGGGTGTCGATCAATTATGACAAATTAAACCTTTAAAACTTTCACCAGAAATTAGATCAATCACAAATACTTTACTCTGCTAATCTGATAAATAATTAAGTGCAAAAGTAGAAACTAAAAAACATCACACATACATAATAACACCATATTTATGTGGAAAACCAAATAAAGAATATCCTCACAATATAAAGAATATCAAAACCAATTACAAAGGCTCACTGCCAAAAAAAGACTATTGTTTGAATTAAGATTCACTATCCAACGAGGGTTAAATACTCGAAGGGCTCACTACCACATAGATACAAAGAAGATAGAAGAGATTTGTTATAGAGAGAATACAATATCAATGCAACAGATATTTCCACCACAACTCGCTCAAACACTTGAAAACATGCATGAATGATAGAGTACACCTTCAACTTATTGCTTTCAAAAACATAGCAATTAGATTTTACATTGATCTGATAGACTCACATAACATACACACTATTTCAGATATATTTCACATCTATCTTGCTATATTTCTTTGCATACCTTTCACTAATATCTTATCCTTTATTTATACCATCTTCAACTTCGAAACACATCCAAAGCCAACTAGACACAATTTAAATTCAATTTAGGTTAGTTCCAAAACATTCTAAGGTGGATTTAGAATGAGGGTGAACTAATCACATGCTTGATGAGGACCCAAATAAGTCCCAACACACTTCATGAAATTCACAAGTAGTGTTTAACACAAGGTCAACCAAACCAATGTTAAACACATAAATCAATTAAGCACAGACAACCTTAACATGATCCAATCCTTCCATATAGAAAAATTATCTTCAACATGAGCATATCATATTAACTCCAGAATTGAAAGTTGTAAGATTTGAACAAGAAGAGATATGAAGTAGCTACATTTCTCTCGAACCTCAGCCAAATACACAAAATAAACACAGTTCACAACTGGTGAACATAACTCACACTATACAATGATCCATAAACTCAAAATATAGATATAGCAACTTCTAACAAGCATGAAAAACATATCTAAACCATATGAACATAGGAGAAAATCCCAAAACAAAACTCAGAGCAACAGCTAAATACCTGCAACCTTTCTTGATTACAATTTTCTCAATATCCTTGAAACATACAACCAATGACCATTATCCATGACACCAATGAAAACAACAAGTTGATAACCAGTTAACCAGTTAACATCAATGACAACACTTTCATACTTGAAACACATGTTTAGTTATATTTGGTTTACATGTGCTAATGACAAGATATCACAATGGTTTCACACGTTTCTTGGTCAAAATGGTGTTGATGGAAAGATATCATAATTATTTTTATATTTTGCAGTTGTTGCCTTGATAAAAGTATGGTAATCATCATTTATAGTTTTCTTCACAAAGGTTTGGCATACAAGATCACAATGGTTTGGTATTCATACTAATAGTGGCATCAATGCATGTCAGAGATTTTTTGTTTAAAATGGTTGGTGAGCAACATGTATCTTAGTCAATGTAAATAACTAAGATGAATGATTGGCTTTGTTCATGTACTGGTCATCACTTACTATGGTATATCTAGTTGTGTTTGATAGTGGGTAGTGTTCTTTGTTAGGTTCTATATGGTTTTGGACTGCTTATATCTATACAAGTTTTTTTTTGTTCTTGTCAAAGTTCAATATACATTCTCAACAAGGCTGAGGACTAAAGGAAACTTATATAACTACAAGGGACCAAATCCATGGATATTTTTGAACAACTAGGGAGATATTGGATGCTCTTTCTCTTTATTCTCTTCACCAAATCAAATTTTGTAAGCATGGTTTTAGGGGGAGCTTAAGGTTTTGTTCTATCATCCCTAAACCTTGAAAGTTTGTTTTATTTTGGTCACTTATTGTAGTTGTTCTTGTTGAAATCGTGGCACATTTTTTCTTGGAAAGTTCTTTGGAAGAAGTCCTTGGTTGATCTTTTCCATGGCAATATCATATGAGTCTTGGAAGTTAATATATTGATCATACTCTTTCAAGACAGTATCGTCCTTGTGTTTTTGATATTCATGCCAAGTGATATTTTGTAGCTTATTCACTGTGATACTCTTGGCATATATGTTTGGCAATGGTTTAATGCTTTAATAGTACCACACTATAGTCTTGGTTAGTATTTGCAAGTACTATTCATGTGAAAGTTTCTAATTGGTAGTGTATCTCTTTATTTTGGATGATAATAAATTAGTGATTTGTGAGAAGTCCTTTGCATAGTTGTATCTTCTTACATAGTGCATTTTGTCTTAAGAAGTATAGTGACAATGATGTGATGAAAATTCTTGAAAATTGAATTGATACACGTTGTTTTTGTTTCCTATACAACATGAGTTAGTTTGTTTTATATTTTGGAAACTACTATCTTGCTTGATCTTGCTGACAGTGACAATTATTTTGGTTTGACGACATGGTAGTGGAAGTATTTTCTTTGATGATAGTGCACTCTTGATGAAAATATTGAACATATTGATAAAGAGGTGGTCAAAGGTGATATGGCATCATGGATATGGAATATGAGGTATCTTGCTATAGAGGGATGGTTTTTCATGGTAGTGGTTAAAAAAATAACATTTAGACTCATGAAGTTATCTGCATCATGCTCCTCATGGCAGCAATTATTTGATTATGTGGCAGTAAGTCAATAGACAATGCTTGTATACTAATAGGAATATGGTGACAGTGATTTGCATGCTAGTCTTGTTCTGAAAAGTTTTTATGGGTTGGACAATATTTTTTTGCTTATGAATCCTTCTTTCACAGTGCTAACAGTGCTCTTATATGTTTCTTGTGCTTATATCTCTTCTACTCAAGTTGCTTAGTTGAGATGACAGTACATTCACATAGTGCTTTCTTGGACACTAAACCATTTGCTAGACCTATGCCAGTGATCATTGGGAAGTGTTCTTACACTTCTTGTATGTTACAATTCTCAATCAGTTTTTCTCGTGCTATTAAAAGTTCATAATGGTCCACTTTGCTGATGAAACAATGACAATGTCATTGACAATGCTATAATGTTATAATGCTTATGTTTCATGCACCCTTTCTCAATCTTTCAATAGGATACAATGGTGACAATGTGATAATTGTCTTTATTTGCTTGCTTGGCAATGATATTGGTTGTTTGGAATCTATCAAGAAACTTATGACACTTGTCAGTGGTGTCTATCTCTTATCATTGGTTGCTTGTGATAGTGGTTATTGATAGTTTCCAATTGATAGTGGTTTGGAACAGTAGTATAATGTATGCACACAGTGTCTATTTGATGAGCAACATGCCACTCTTGCACACTTTCTTTGATGTATTGGTCATTACTTCTTTCGAGAGTAGTGGTCAGTTACATAGTATCACTTAATCATGACAACTCCATTTAGATGATTCTTAATGTGATGTTTATATACTCCTCAAGACACTATGCCAAGAATGACAAGACAATATCTTGTTGAGTAGACAAGACTGTTTTATAGATATAGTTTTTGTTAGTTCAGTTAGCTTAGTCTCCTACTATGGAGTGTTTCACCAAAGGTTATGCAACTAAAAAAGAGTGAAATTGGTGCAACTAAATCCTTTATGCAAATCTTGTCTTCTATCTATGATCTTATTGTGATATTCATATTGATGATAATCTATAGGTTTGATATGTTCTTGATAGTATATAAATAGGATTTTTGATGTTGCCTTTGTATGGATCTCATTTAAAGGAGGAGCTTATCATTCCTTTGTCATTTGATGTGAAAGGGGTAGAGAGTTGAGTTGGTGCTATATTATCAGAGTTGGTGTTGGATTTCCATCAATGACAAAGGAGGAGTTTGTTAACTTGTCATTGATGTCAATTGATTTTTTTGGTACTTGATATTGATGCAACATGAAGGAAAGGTTGACATGAAGGAAAGGTTGATTTCAAAAAGATTTTTGTCAGAGATACTTGGTTTGACATGAAGGAATGGTTGATTTCAAATTGATATATTCTTCTTCAAAGTACATCTTCTTTGAAAATGCCAAAGTCACCATGCTTTACATCTAGAACTCATGGCGTCTAGCAGAGATCTAAATTCAATTACAAGTGCACAACTCATTAAGGGTTTGACATGGTTTAGGGTTTAATCATTGGGTAACATGCTTGCTTTAAAACCCTAAATAAATTTTATTATGTAAAGTTAATAGAAAATTCACTTTTTTATATTTTTGGAAAGTGACCAGTGATATAAGGTTAAAGGAGCTTTAAGTAAAAGCTTAAGAGGGTTAATTTCATTGGTAACCATCCCCTCTACTGGTTCAACAAGTTAACAATTTTTTTTTGAATGATTGAAGCAAAATCAATTCTCATCACTAAATTATATTCTAGCAAGTTTTGAAGAATCAAGTGTTCATAAATTTAAATCTATTGAATGGTTATTTCCAGAAGTTTGAGCTTTGATGTGAAGTTTGGAAATTGCTATATTCAGCTCTATTTTGTAAGTGTTTGAATATTGAAAGATCAATGGGTACTTTGATGTCACCAAATTGGAGATAAACGTCCCAAATTGAAAGACCTTTTGTATTCCAACAATTAGGAGCTTTGGTTTGGATTTTGATATGAATTTGGTATTTTGGTGAGAAGTGTGTATGTTTTATAATGGAAAAATGATGACAGGTAGATAGAACTAGTTTTTCCTTCCACAATTCAAGATGGTGAACATTGTTTCTATTAGAGCATGATGATAGCAAGTGGATTTAGTAAATTTATAGAGCTGTGAGTTTTAGAATGTTGTTATAATGCTTTGATAAGTGTGAACAAGTGTGTGGAATCTTGAGTCTTGTGAGAAGGTTTGAAAGACAATGAAAACATGGTTTTGTGTGAGGAAGTTTTGAATAGGGGTATGTGCAGGATTATCATGGAAAAAACAGGCCCTTAAGTGGCAAAAAAATTAGAAAAATCAGAGTTAGGCAACTTGATGTAAAAATTTGAATAAGTTGTCTATATTATTTCAAAAATATGTAAGAATATAATTTTTAGAAAATTGAATGTAGTTTCTAAACTACTAGGTTTGTTTAAAAAAATAAAATCTATTTGGTGAAAATTTGAAATTTCAATGCAGTGGTACTTAAATTTCAGGAAAAATAAAAGTAGGTGTTTCTCGACCACCCTAACCACAATAAAATGATAATATTCTTTTATAAGATTTTAGATATAATTAGAGGACTCAGCCCCAATGTGATGCATATTTTTTGCAATTTTTTCCAAGTAAATAATTAATTATGATTTTTATTACAAATTTTTAAAAAATATAAAAACTCGTATGTCTGACCATCTTAACTTGGTCAAACCTTCATGAAATTTATTTTTTCTTTTTCTAATCCTATAGTATGCAAAGCATAGAATGTGACACATGTTTTGGATTCAAACAATATGATACCGTTTGAAAGCTATAGATGTTTTTTAATCAGGACTTTAGTCGTAATTTCAATAGAAAATGAATAATAATTACTTATTAAATTCAAAGTAAAGAATAATTTATATTAGTGGAAAGCTGAGAATCACCTTTAAAAACCCTTTTCGTTTCATCAAGTTTAGGTTAAAAAATAGTCATCAGCCACATACCCATCATATTGCCACTTTTTGGCCCATCATGATCCTGCACATACCCATAGCAGAAGCCACTGCATTATTATGTTCATTGTGTTTGTCATGCATTGAAAATTGAGTGACCATTGTCTGAGATCTTGAATTATGTTGGAATTATAAATCATAATAGGGAAATGGTCTAGTAAAGTTTTCTTTGTGTCATTGCAATTCAAAGAAGGTTAGTCTAGAGGAGAGTAGAGGATTGAAGAAAATCCTTAAAGATTTATTGTTCATTATTCATATCTATCTGCTTATTGTATTTGATGTGTTGAGGAGAGTCTTGTGAAGGTGTTTTGTTTATGTTTGCAAAAGGTTGTGTGGTTTTTAATGTGAAACAAAAAAGAGGAGAGGTAGTTTTGAGATTATGATTCTGAATCAGTGTGGTGATATGGGTGAATAAGGGAGATGAATTTTGTTGAAGAACTGATACAAAAATAGAGAAATGAATTGTATGGAAATAGAGTAACCCTCTAGTTTTTTAATTATTTATTCTGAAGTGTGGGTATGTGCAGGATCATGATGGGCCAAAAAGTGGCAATATGATGGGTATGTGGTTGACGATTTTTTTAAATATAAAATTGATGAAATGAAAAGGGTTTTTAAAGGAGATTCTCAACTTTCCACCAATATAAATTATGCTTTACTTTGAATTTAATAAATAATTATTATTCATTTTCTATTTGAATTATGACTAAAGTCTTGATTGATAGGCTGACTGAAAAACATCTATAGCTTTCAAAGGTATCACATTTTTTGAATCCAAAACATGTGTCACATTCTATGCTTCATACTATAGGATTAAAAAAAGAAAAAATGAATTTCATGAAGGTTTGACCAAGTTAAGGTGGTTAGACATATGAGTTTTTATATTTTTTAAAAAATTTAATAAAAAATTCATAATTAATTATTTACTTGGACAAAAATTACAAAAAAATATGCATCGCATCTAGACATGAGTCGTCGACTTATATCTAAAATATTATAAAAAAAAATATTATCATTTTATTGTGGTTAGGGTGGTCAGACAGACACCTACTTCTTATTTTTTCCCTGAAATTTAAGTACTACTGCATTGAAATTTCAAATTTTCATCAAATTGATTTTTTAAAAAAATAAACCTAGTAGTTTAGAAACTACATTCAATTTCCTACAGATTCAATTCTCACATATTTTTTAAATGATATAGATGACTTATTCAATTTTTTATGTCAAGTTTCCTAACTTTGATTTTTCTAAATTTTTTGCCACTTAAGGATCTATTTTTTCCATGATGATCCTACACATACCCGTGTGGTAAGATTTTCAGTGAGGTTTATTGAGTTTCTAGTGAGGTAGATTGGGTTTCTAGTGAGGTAGATGGAGAAGCCAGTGGGGAAAATTGAGTATTTAGTGAGGCAAATTGAGTAGCTAGTAAGGCTTTGCTAGTGAGGCTTGTTGTATTGCCAGTGAGGCATGCAATATATATTCAACATGTGTTTAGCTAGTGAGGCTTAATGAAGAAAAGTTTTAGAGTTTTTTTTCACCCTTTTAGGGTTTTCCACTCATAAAACCTGTGTTATTTTTTTCTCTTGGTGGTGTGCTATATTGTTCTTGATTAATCATCTCTAATTTAAGTGTTATGTTCAGATTTACATATCTTTGTACATAAAATATCTAGATTGTTTAAAGTATTTTCAATAGGGCCTCTTTGAATAATCAAGTGAGTGAAGTTTTGAAATTGGTTTTTTCATTTGACCATTGATTCACCTCCCCCTCTCAATGATCCTATACTCCAACATTATGGATGTTAAGGGGATCTGTTTTAGATTCATGCCAACCTAAATTCAAGTTTTGCACATTTTTTAAGTGCGAAGAAGATTTATTTTCAAGTATGAATATGACAAAGTATTTTTGAATTGAAATAGGGTTGTATAAAATTTAAGGTTCAACCCAATTAATGTAAGTGGATGTAATAGGGTATCTATGTGGAATAGTCTTAAGTTGCATAAAGTGATAAGAAGGTGTGGAGTGTGCGAACTTTCAAATTTTTATGTGTGAGATCAGAGTAAGGGAAAATCTATTGTGTATGTTTAGCTATTACTTAGAAGAACAATATTTTGTATTCAAAAATTCATTGAAACTTAATTTAGCACAAGGAAGGTGCCTCTTACATCAGTTCACACTTTTTGCTATGTATCCACTTTTGTCTTGTACTTATTTTAGGTTATGATCCTTATAAGGACAGTGAGTCCTAGTAGTGAGCCCTATAATATCTTATAAAATATTATAATATATTGTGTGCTAATCATCATTGTGGTTTTTATTGTTTTGGGTTTTCCACATAAATATCCTGGTGTTCATGTGTTATGTGGTGTTGTTATTTTCTTCATGTAATCACTCATAGCTGCACTTAGATATGTTTTGATAATTAGCTAGATTATGACTAAATGGTTTAATAGAATATTGATTCACACCCTCTCTCAGTATTTTGGGTGTTCAACAATTGGTATCAAAGCCTTGTTCCTTTTGAAAAGTTTAACTTGAGGAAGATCTTGGAGGTTGAACACATGGCTAATAAAGAGTATCCTATTCCTCTGGAAGAAATATTTGCAATTGAATATGAAGAAGATGACTGCATCTTTGACAAAGAACTTAAAGCTGCTCTTGAATATCTTGACAAAGTTGAAAGTGAGAACACAAATTTAAAGGAAATCATAGGAGAAGAAAATGAATGCATCAAAAATATGAGAGAAAAAATTAAGAAGTTCATAGAAAGACATAGAGAAGTTAATGAACAATAAAAAAGGAAAATGAAGACAACACTTGACTGAAAATGCAAGTGGAAAAAAAAAGAGAATTGAGGATTTTTTGAGTGCTAAGATATGAAGCAAGGCTAATGAACATACAAAGCTTGAACAAGAAGTGGTAGCCCTAAGATTTGATTTGAAGAAAGAAAAGTTCATTAGGAAAAATTCAAAACAAGTACTACAATGCTTGATGAATGTTGGGAAAATTGGGTCATCTCATAAAGAATATCTAAGAACAATAGTGCCTTCAAGGAATTTTATTTTCATCAGATTGCCTCAAAGACATAGACCACTATGCCACAAAGTAGAAGCGGGCACAATTCATTTCCCACATTGACCCTTAGAGAGAAATTCATGCAAATCAACTAGCTTCAATAACACCATTAATATATTCAACAAATAGAACCTACAACCATGAAAGATGAGACAAAAGATAGAAACACACAAATATACATGGGGAAAACCATTTTGAGTAAAAAACCCCACACTCCAAAAGCCCATATCGCCATTGTATTATCCAACAACAAAAAATACAATTACAATACAATATCAGGCTCATGATCTTATAGAGTTTAGATCTTGTTTCATTCTGGAGAATATTCAAGACCATAACCCATCATGACCACCTCTCTCAAAGAGAGACATCTCATAGCTACACAGCCACATGACTTGACCACCATCCTCTTGGCCTCTCTGTCGCATAGTCACTCGGACTTCACCTTCTATGAGATCCGTCTCTCTCTCGGCTTCCCAACCTACACTCAGCCTCATGGAATGCACCAAGGTTGTCATCCAATCCGTGCCCAGCGTCGCAGCCTCCCTACCTGAATTCATCCTCTCCGTTTGTCTGCTCCCTCTGTTGCCACTACTCTGCTTCAAGAGAATGTCATCTCTTATCCTTTGCTGCATCTAGCCTTTTGGCCTATAGCTCAGCTTCTCTCATCGACCTTTACCCTACTCTCGGCCTCCACACAACCTCTCATCCACTGCGCAGCCTCTTGGTCTCCACCTGGTAACTACTGTTCAAATTTGAGCTCTAGGTGATTCTAGAGAGACTCAAGAGTCTCTTCTCTCTATCGCATTCAACCCTTTAACTATCACACCCTTTTAGGGTTTCACCTCGAGTCACACGTCATCTCCAATGTTGGCCATTTGATAAGCAATCAAACAAATCTCCACTGTCAAAGTTAGGGTTCTCCATGAGTCACCAAGTCAACCATCGAGAACATGGGCCCACATGCCATCTCTCCTCCACATCATCGCCACTTTTTAGCCTTCGTCACAATCCACCAACCTTATTTGGTCCCAAGTGGTCCCCACAACCATTGGCATCCAAGTCACTCTATCACTGGAGAACCGAACTTCAAAACCTCAGGATGGAGGTTATGAAGTTCCTAGAACCTGTGACTCGCTGATAAAGGGATTGCCCTGTCGCCCAAGACTCAAACTTCTAAACCTCATGTCGGAGGTTACAAAGTTCCTGAATCCCATGACACGCCGACAAAGGGATAACTCTCTCACTCAAAAACCAAACTTCAGAACCTCTATTTGAGGTTATGAATTTCTTAAAACCTGCAACGAGCCGACAATGAAGGAAGTAGCCTTCCCTTCACAGTTGCTAAGTTGGGAGGTTACAAAACTTCAGAACCTCACGAATTCAATTAGATAAACTTGAAAACCAATGACTTAACTCAGGCGATAATGAGGAGAACATAACTACTCTAGGAATTTGATCAAGCTAGTAACTTGAGTCACACTTCTCAACAATGAATTGATTGAAATTTAGAAAGCTTCTAAGGATAAACGTGGTATGGGACTTGAAGAAGGAAATTTTTTAAAGAAAAATCAAACACCTAACAAGGTTGACAATCAAAAGAAAAATCAAGGAAATGGAAAACAATTCAAGTATTAGAGAATCAATACTAGAAGACTAGACAACCAAATGCTCAAAGGTACCCATCCTTCAATGATATTTTTTTTTCATGCAATAAATTTAGACAAAAGAATATATAATGTAGAAGTAAAATGAATCAGAATGTTGGATCCTTTTTTGGACAATGCTTTTTATGCAAGAAATTTGGACATAGAGCTACTATATGTAGAAGTTGGAAGATGAATAGATTTAATATTGGTATAATGTTTCAATATTTCAATGGCTACTATTATACATGAAATGTATTTGGTCATAAGGCTAACCAGTGTAGATCAAGAATGAATAGAAGTCAATTTGGTTAGAAAAATGTTATATTCTATAATTGCAACAAATATGGGTACATTTCAAGATTGTGCAGAAGCAAGAATGAAAGGAAAACTAATCCAAAATTGAGGGATACACTAGTGAAGAAAGTTGATCCTATTGAAGTTAAGAAGGAAATGGAGAAGATTTGAAAGAAAAAAGAGGAACCTGAGAACAAGGATGGATCAAATACATTTGTACCTCCATCTGGTGCAGATAATTCTTCTAAAAACTAAGCCCATGCCAAGCCTTAGGGGGGTAATAACAAAAAAATCTAACAACCCCTTGGAAATACGAGGTGGTAGGCAATGAAACAAAGATATATATGGTAAAAAAATGGTATGCTTAACCCTTTGGAAAAGATTCTGGTAGAAAATATGCAAATTGGAAGAATTGTGGAGCTTTCTAGGGTTTATAGTACTTCAATAAAGTGTTTACTAGATTTTTGGGAATTTGAAGCATTAAATGAAAAATTAAGGCAGATCAATAATGTATAAAGTGAAATCCTCAGTCATTTTTAATCACATTGCACATTTGAAAGAGAGCAGAACGAATTGAGAAAGTGATTGAAGGAAATTTGAGGCAAATTGGTTCAAACCCTAGTTCCTATTGAGTGCGAAAAAGGTATTTATAGCTATTTGTGCTTTGTGGGTTTATATTAGAAGTAAGTTTACAAGAATTTGAAGGTATAATTGAGGTCATAATAGCTACACCAACCATAGTTGAGATTACTGAAATATGTAAACCAAAGTTTAAGAGGTTTTCAAGGAAACTTTTTGAGAATGACCCCGATGGTGCATTTTTGAATATCCCAATTAAGGTACTACCGATTGAAGACACAAGAATCTATATACACTACAAAATGGAAGAATATGATCACCAAGTGCTCAAGAATCAATGGTATAATGAGTTAACTGGAGATGAGTTTTTTTGTGAAACTAGAATATGCAAACCTAGCGAGAAAGAAGTTGGACATTTGGAACTAGTCTCCCAACTTGAGAAATAATTTGGATGCAAAGTATGTGAGGATAGCCCTTATCATAATGCATGATAAATTCATGTGGAATAATATGCCTGGATTGATTGTAAAGGATGCAATTAAGGCTATGACTAGATTATGTGATACTAGACCCATATTAGTGTTGAAGTCTATGAAGAATGATCTAGTTATGCAGCTAACCAGTACCATGTTTGATAGGAGAGAACTAACTACCAAACCAATCATCAATCCTATAGTGAAGTATGCATATACCATGATTGGCCTCAAAATCTACTTCCAAAATAGAGAGAACTCAACATTTGCAACAAATTATGATTTGTATGAGTTACTTCAGCAACAAATTCTGGAGAAATTGCATAAGACAAAAACAAAGAAATATGCTTTCAAGTATGGAACAGTGATTGTTTTCTTGTTGTTCTACTTTATGAGAGAGTTACCTGGAAGTAAAAGCATTGCATGAGACAAAATTAGAATGATAACACACCATTTTTTTTTACTATTTACACAACATTGGATATTACAATGCATAGGTTGATGCATTAACTACATTCTTTTATGTATTTCAAAGGAACATGTATGAGAGAGAAAGAATTCCTAAGAGTTTAGTGGAGAAGTATGAAAATGACATAACCTTTCTTGTAACCACTGATGAATGCATAGTAGAGGCGTTAGAACCTAGAACAATATGGATTGAACCTCTAGGATATGATATTACTAATAAAGAGGTTGAGAGATACATTGAAATATTTTTAAGCAACCTTAAGGACCCCTCTTTTCCTAGACATGACACATATGAGGAAAAATCTACTTAAGTATACTTGGAGACTTCAACTCCTGCTAGAACCAAAAGGGTAAACAAACAAGTTGAACAAACCTTTGTGAGGCATAGCCTCTAAAAAAAAAGGGTTGATAGATTAAGGGAAGTTACAATAGAAAGAGAATCCAACTGAGTTGGTCATTCCTCTAGACCACATAAATTAGGTAGATTAGATTCCACCCCTACCTTTGCATTGTGAAATCCTATTGGCATAGCTATCATTAAAGGTAAGAAGGTGGAGCCCAATGCTTTGGATGTAGTTGATGTTTCTGCACCCTCCAAACCTAACATGTAGACACCAAAGAGGAAAAATGTACCTCTGGTAGCATCTCCTGCTACCTCTAAAAGAAGAAAGAAACAAAAAGCATATAGAGAGCAAAACTTAAGTGATGTTGTGGAAGAAGAAATTAAACTTGTCTTAGAGGAAGAAGAGAAATTGAAAATAAAAAGAAGAAGCATTGTCTCTACCAATAGTGAAGGTGCCTCACAAGAGGCTAGTACTGAATCAAAAAGGGTCAGAGTCAATATTGTGGATTTATCTGAAGAAGATGAATAGAGAAGGAGAAAGAAGCTTTGAAAATTCTTATGTGCAATAAGAAAGAGGAAAATAAATTAGATGAAAGCACATTAAATCCAAAGAAGAAGAAGTCCAAGACTCCTCTGATAAAATCCCGTTCACCTATAAAGTTGGAACCTTTTGTTAATTATATGCTAGAGAATGATTGCTTATTGGAAGCCACTACCAAATTTTATGATGAAGCTGATGAAGAAAAGAAAACTATTATAGATGTTATTATTCAGTATATGATTATTTTGGATGCAAATATGGAAAACATGAAGGAGAAGGTAACTAGTGTTGTATGGAAAGCTCTAGTAAAAAGAATAAATGAAGTGGTCAAAACAAAAAACAAGATCAAAATTGATGCTTTGAATAAGATTGGATCCTTTTTCTTTGAGGGTGATAAGGCTACCCTACTAGGAGCATACAGAAAGTATTTTAGGGTAAAGCAAAGAATTACCATTCTTATGGCTAGGAAAAAGGATAGCACAAAGAAGTTGAAGCAAGAAACTTTCAATGCAGTGAAAGAGTCCATGACACAAAAATATAGGATGATTGTTGGTTCTTCATCCAACACAGCTCAAGTGAAGGAGCCTAGTAAAGGTAAAGCTACTAATGCAGAGGAAAATATTTCTCCCATATCTAATTTACCTATTTTTCAAGTAGATCAAGAGGTAAATCTTTATTTTGTAGAGGAGACTCCACATTTGGATGTTTTAAGGAATACAGTTGATGATACACATGCTCCTATGGAAAAATATCCTCCCCTGAAAGACACTATGAAAACAACTGAAAAAAATAATGAAGATCAAAATAAGAATGATGTTAATGATAATGTTGAAGATCAACATGAAAAAAATAATGAGGACACTGAAAATGAAGGTGAAGAGAATAAAAATGGAGAAGAAGAAGGTAAAAATGAAAAGAACAATGATAAGAAGGATGATGAAGATAAAAAGGAGGATGAAAAGAAAGACAAGGAAAAGAAAAAAACCTCTAAAAAAGAAGAAGAAGAGAAAGAAGAGAACAAAGAAGAATCTACAGTTGAAAGAAACGAAGAAGAATCCAAAAAGACCACAAATCCAAAAAATTCGCTTAGAGAATCGGGCATGTGCAGGATCATGGTATGCCAAAAAGTGGCAATGGAGAAAAAAATACGTGTTTCTACGACTCAAAAACGCGAAAATGCCGAGTTGACTTTTTGGGGCTCGGGTGACTACCGAGGCAAAGCAAAAAGCTAGATTTACAAATTGGATATCCGATTTGGATCGGATATCCGATTTTGTCGGCATATATATAAAACTTCGGGCCGAATGAAACCGACCAAAACTCATTTGCATTGTGCTTAACCGCGGCGGGCGCATAGTGGAAAGCGCAAATCAGATATCTGATTTCAAATCCATCTCCAACAAGTTAGATTCTTGATTTTTTATTTGCTCTAATCAAAATTTCAATTAGATTTGTTTAATTTTAGTTTATTTTTTTCAAAATAGGGTTTTGATAGATTTTTTATGAAAATTTTAGTTTAGCATGGATTTTGATGAAAATTGAATGTTTGCAATGGATTTTGATGAAAATTGAATGTTTGCAATGGATTTTCACTTAAAAATAGTGTTTTTTATGTATTTGGATTAAAAATTAGAGAATTTTATAGATTTTTGTTAAAAACTAGGGTTTTTGTTGGATTTTTTAAAAAAACTAGGGTTTTTTTATACTATTTTCATTTATATTGTCTGATTTTAATTAGATTGATTTGTTTTTATATTTAATCAGGCATTATGGCTACATGTATATAAAATTAAAATTTTGTGCATTTCTAAAAGTATTCCTATTGGCAGACCTAAACATCTTCAATTAGGATCCTCAGATACTATATCTCATTTTTAGATTTTAAATTTAACAAAAATCAACCTCATCAGTCTAGGGTGCCAATTCCCTGTCCAATCAGTTTTGACAAAGATTTGGATCATAGTTCTATCTCTATGATTCTTATGTTGTTTTGGGTTTTGTGTGTGCAAATTATTTTAGTTTTTGTGACTATTTTGTGTTTTCCCTTCATTGTATGAGCATTAAATTGTTTTGAATCTTGTAGAAAATTTATGAGCTTCATGACCTTGTGTCACTTCACTAATACCCACGTGAGATGTAGTTGTAGACTTATGGCTTCCTATGTTGCAATCATAGCCAATGTTGAGCTTGATTCTTATAACTCTTTCACTCAACGTATTATGTCTACCCAATCCATCTTATATTCCCTCCCTAGTCCTACATTACCCATGTCTTTTTTGTAACCTAACATTTATGTGGACTTGGCATATGTTATTTCTAAGGTCCCCAATGATAATCTAGAATAATTGGATAAAGACCTACAATGAATTCAACAATTCTTAAGCATTGAACCTTTGGATGGAGAAGCAATTCCTCTTTTGGATAGCATTGGGAAGTTGGTAAATGATTAGGAAGGGATAGAAGTGTTACGTAGCCTAGCTAATATAGTAGATTCTAATATTCCTTTGGTAGCTAGTTTCACGAAATTTTTGACTAATGCTCAAAATCCTTTTGGAAAATAAGTTTCCTCTCCCACAATAATGCCTTCTATTCCCAACTTTACACCTCCAATCATAGCATCAATGATGGAATATAACAATGGTTTAAACTCAAGCTTAGGAATTTCTAGTGGAAATTATAATAGTTTTGTCCCTTCACCTATAACACCTCCATATTCATCACCCCTCCTAAACATGAAATATAATATCCCACCATTCCTCCATACTAGTTCACCATACTTGAAAAACTCTCACAACATGTGGCCCAATGATTTTGTGATAAATCAACTTTTTTATTTAAAGCATGACATTAATACAACAACAAATTTCAAACTTAAACCAAAATCAAACCAATAGTAAACATCCAAAATACCTTACACATAGTTCATTAATGTTCACTATTTCAAATGCCTATACTACAAAACATTGAAATACCTCGCTTTGGAAAGTACAATGGTAAAAAATATCCTAATAACCATTTGTTAGTTTTTACTACCTTGTGTAGAGACTTTATTTTTGAAGATTCACTCATAGTGAAACTCTTTTCTAGATCATTGAAAGATATGGCTTTGGATTGGTTTTTTTCATTGTCAAACAATCAATTACCTCCTTTACACAACTCATTAGTGATTTCCTCCAACACTATCAAGTGAACATCAGTCCTCAAGTTACATTAACAAATTTAGTTCATTGTAATCAAGGACCTAAAGAGAAAATAAAAAACTTTATGAAATGATACTAATCCCTTTATTTGAAATTCTCCTATAGTATTCAAGATGTTGACATTCAAAGGGTGTTTATAGGTAACTTACAAGCTAATATTCAAGATAAGAAATTGCTAATGAAATATCCATCCTTAACACGTTTTTGTATAACCCTTCATGATTATCGAATGCTCGATTAGTTGGTATGAAGGTACCCCTTCATAGGCTCCTATTGGTCAATCATATAAGTCATGCCTCAAAACAACTATCAATCATTTAAAGAAAAACAAAAATTCATTACTTGATAAACATTCATGTCAAACTGCTCATAATATTGAGGCGAAGTAACTCTGTAAACATAACTCTAGATATAAATTTAGGCCATGAGATAGGAAATTTTTTCATAGTTGTTTGATTCTCTCCATGTGATCATGTTTCAATTGTTAAACAAGAATATGATTCAACTTCCTCCAATTAGTCATATTCAAACAATTAAACCTTTACCACCAAACTTTAATGCAAAAACATTTTTTCAATATCATCGTACACCTCGACATGATATGGAAAGATGTAAGCATATTTATAACCAAGTGCAAGACCTCATTCTAATCAAATCCAGTTGGATGACCTATTAATGACAAAGGAAATAAATTGGTTTTTTCACCTAATCAATACTTACAAATATTTACAAGCCCATTGCCAATTCATTCAACAAACTTTGTTCAATACAATGATAATGAAGAAGATGATAATGATTTTTCCATCTTTATAAGCATTATTAATATTCAAAATCATAAATGAAAAACCAATATTTTGTTTGAAATTTCTTTTACATATATTGATTCTTCTATAACTACACTCGATGGTCTTCTTTATATCAAGTTTCTGAAGCTTACGAAAGGAATACTCATTGATCCCATGTACATAGTGAATATGATCAAAAGGTTATTGTATGTATATATGAACTCTATCGCAGAGATGATTATGAACAATCAAAAGCATGATTAAAAGCTCATGATGGTTATGGATTCCCCTATAATTGGTTTGATAACTCTCATTAAAGGTTGGACCTAAATGGTTAGGTGGTTTTGATGATTTTATAGAAAAATTTGAGTTTTAGCATGGATTTTGATGAAATTTGAATGTTGCAATGGTTGACTTAAAATGATGTTTTTTTATGTATTTGGATTAAAATTAAGAAAATTTTATAGATTTTTGTTAAAACTAGGGTTTTGTTGGATTTTTTAAAAAAACTAGAATTATTTTATAATATTTTCATTTATATTGTCTAATTTAATTAGATTGATTTGTTTTATATTGAATCGAGGCATTATGAGTATGACAATGGCATCACACCAGATTCCACCACCTCCACCCACCTCCACCTCTCCACCACCTCCACCTCCTCCCACCTCCACCTCCTCCCACCTCCACCACCTCCCACCACCACCACCTCCACCACCTCCCACGATGGGGTCAAGAATTAATTTCTGAAAAATTGGAACAATTAGGGGGCATTCACGAGGAGTTTATCACGAGGAGTCCCTCGATTATCTTCGATGTCAAACACAATGAAAGAAATAATTAAAAACATAGAAACCCTCTCCTCGCAACATAATGCCTTTCATTCATGGCGAGAAGACATGAGAATATTATGCATGTGGATTGTCCTGTGATGATGTGAAAGATCTCAGAATAACCAAATCCCAAATAGCCTCTTTATTTGTTAACCCCCGCACTAGTTTTCCGGTTAATGTTAATAAAACAAAACT
>VDFB02000003.1:500407994-500695394 GCA_007258455.2 Sequoia sempervirens | reverse complement strand
ACTTCTTAATTTTTTCCTGAAATTTAAGTAATACTGCATTGAAATTTTAAATTTTCACCAAATAGATTTTGTTTTTAAAAAAATAAACCTAGTAGTTTAGAAACTACATTCAATTTCCCACATAATCTATTCTTACATGTTTTTGAAATAATATAGATAACTTATTCAAATTTTTACTTCAAGTTGCCTAACTCTAATTGTTCTGAATTTTCATTGCCACTTAAGGGCTTGTTTGGCATACCATGACCCTGCACATACCCAATCCTTTGGAAACACTTTGAAGGGTCGTATGACAATGTAACATATAAGGATTTAACCAATAATCCCTCCCTAGTTGGTTCAACTCTTGTCACAACAAGGCTATGTTGATCTGAGTAAGATTTCACCTATGAAGAGAATGGAGATTGGAGATACTTTCATTTCCTCTGGGAAAAAGGAAATTATAGAAACCCATCAGAAGGGGACTAAGCTAATCAATGATGCCATTAAATTTTTACTGGATGCAACCCCCGATACCACTGTTCATGATTCTCTAACACCTATTGAGAAATTTTTTATTGATTCATTCAAGGAATATACCTCTAGCTTAAAGGAGCAGGTTGCAAAAGAAGTTGATTCAAGGATTGTGGAGAAAATATTTACTTGAGATTCAAGATAGATGTGCAATTGCACATAGCAAGGTGATGAAATGCTTGGAAGAAGTAAAGGAATGTGAAGATGAGGCTTAGATATTATTCTTGAATTGCATGGGATGGTCGGATGCTACTCAAGGCATTAAGGACCTAATGGACTCAATAGAGTCATAATTAACCAATGCCTCTGGAACTTATGACCTTACAAAAGATAGAAACTATGCCTCTTGGACTACAATTTCAAATTTACAAAACAAGTTTTTCACCATGTGAAGAAAGAAAGAGAATGTTATAAGGTGATTTGGACAGCTTGGAGACTTGGTAAACTGCAAGAATATACCTATAGCAAGTGCTCTCACTGAAGCTGGAAACCTTGAAAAGATAAATCCTTGAGCCTATTCTTCAATGATTTCCAAGTCTTCAAAGCACCTAGATTCACAATCACACAAAGAAAGAGAGAGAAAATGTTGATCCCACAATGCATAAGGAACTTGTTACTACTAAAAAGATTTTGATGGAGTTGGAATCAATGCATAAGGAACTTGTTACTACTAAAAAGATTTGGGATGAAGGGAAATATTCTTGGGAAGCCATTCTCATGGAACTTGAAGGTGATTCCTCCTCTAGGTGAACATGTTTCACCTTGTATATTTCAGTTGCCTTTAGTTTTTTTCTTGTACATATGATTGGATGTAATTCTGGGGATAACTCCCTAAGGGGGAGCTAATCATTTCATTTTAGTTCTCTTTCTATACATGTGTCTCATTGGAACACCCTTTTTCCTTGATGTCAAAGGGGGAGAATTTTGGAAAATTTTAGATATTGTGTTCGGGGAGAATTTTTTGAGAAGTTTTACTAGAAGAAGTTTTGATGTGCATACAAGTACTCTTTGAAGATAGGTTTGAAGTTAAATATTTTAGATTCATTTTTTTGGAACATGTTGCCATCAATGACAATGGGAGAGATTGTTGAAAGAATGAAGAAGGAACCCTTTGATGTGTTGTCATTGATGCCAACATTGTTTGTTGATATTTTTTGTCTAATGCGGTAAAAAAGTTTTGTGACACTTTGATCTGGTAATTTGGTCTAGATTCACTCATGTTATAAAATCAGCTTATGTGGTTATAGTGTGTTGTTTAGGACTACTAAATACATCTATGTTCAAGATTTTAGCAATTTTGGTCAATCAAGTTGAAAGATACAAATGACAGAAGTTAAGAAAACTATATTTTGGCTTATACATTACAAAATAACTAGTTATCTAGTCCACATTCCTCTAGTGTTTGGATTCAAACTCCACAATTTTTTGGGAAATGGTTTATAGGTGTCAATGTTACATATAGTACAGATGGCATGTGCTTAGATGATCATATGGATGATTGATGTTGGTTTGATCAACTCATTTTGTGATTAAGTCTAATCCCTGGTTGACCTTATACTTGAATTTGTGCAAATAAGTTTAATATGTATTATAGATGTTAAGGGGATCTATTTTAGATCCATTCCAACCTAAATTCAAGTTGTGCACATTTGTTTTCAGCATGAAGAAGTTTTTTTTTCAAGTATGAAGTCGACAAAGTGCTTTTGAATTGAAATAGGGTTATATCTAATTTAGTCTGACCCAATTAATGTAAGTGGATGTAATATGGTATATATGTGGAATAGTCTTAAATTGCATAAAGCGATAAGTAGGTGTGGAGTGTGTGAAATTTTATATTGTGCGAACTTGCAAATTTTTATGTGTAAGATCAGATTAAGGGAAGATTTGTTGTGTATGTTGAGCTACTGTTGAGAAGAACAACATTTTGTATTCAAAACTTCATTGGAACTAAATTTAGTACATGGAAGGTGCATCTTACATTAGTTCACACTTTTGGCTATGTAGCCACATTTTTTTTGTACTTATTTCAGGCTATGAGCCATATAAGGATAGTGAGTTCTGACAGTGAGCCCTGCAATATATTATAATCGGTTATAATATGTTGTGAGGTAATCCTCACCATGTTTTTTCCATTTCTTGGTTTTCCACGTAAAAATACTAGCGTTCATGTGTTATGTGGTGTTGTGATTTTCTTCATGTACTCACTCATAGTTGAAATTAGATATGTTTTGATAATTAGCTAGATTATGACTAAATGGTTTAATAGAATACTAATTCACCACCTCTTAGTATTTTGGGTGTTCAACAATAGCTCTGATATGAATTGTTGAAATGAATGGGACAACTAAGAGGGGGGTGAATCAGTTGCAATAAATTAAACCATCAAAAGCATCAACAGTAATTAGATCCACAAGAATGCATTAAACCCTTATTATATTAGTTTGGTTAAACATGAAATGCAGATAATAGAAACTGAAATCATAACACCATACAAAAGAGAACACCAGATTTACATGGAAAACCACAGTGAGGATTAGCTCAAAGTATAAGTAGTAGAAAAACTAGTACAATAGGGCTCACTACCAGAATATGACACATTTTCCACAAGGCTCATAGCCAAAGCTCACTACCATAAAAGGAATACAACAAGATAGAAGAATAATTTCACACAGAGAGAAATTCTCGATGCAAGGAGTCCACCACAATTTCTCACACACTTTCACAGTCTCACATGAAATATTTTAGATGCCTTCAGCTCATTACCTCTAGGAACCCTAACATGAAGTTCACACTGCTCTACTCAAATTTGCATCACACATCGCTCACATCAATCTTGAATCTATCTTACTTCTTCCACTTTTCTTTCCATGCTACTTTCATCAACACCATACATATTTATATCTAGCTCTACCTCAAAAAATTTCTCCAATGTTGGTGACTAGCCGTTATACATACAAATTTAGAATAGGTTATCACCTAATCATTCCCATGGTGGATAGGAACGAAATGTGACCTACATAAATCCTTAATTAAGATCCAAATGGATCCCAATACATTTCAACATGCTTCCACAAACCTCACATGTAGTGTTAAATATAAGGTCAGCCAACACCTGTGTAAACACCATAAATATTAATTACACACTTAAACCAATCTGAAAGCTAAAAGTTTCAGAATACATAATTCACTTGAACTCAATCTAGAATAATCCATGAACTACTTAAGATTCATCAAAAACTTCATCCAAGCTAGCATCATAGAAGAACTTCAACTTAGAACAATTGGTAACCCTTATTTGCACACTAATAAATGAAACTCACTATATATTGCACCAAATCAAGTAAAAAAATTGAATACACAAATATAAAAGAATTATAATCAACTTCCCAAATTTGAACAACCTGAAGCTAAACCATGGAGAAACGTGGAGAGAATACATTTCTCCTAGGCTACAAAAAACATCACTGAATAACTAGTTCACAAACTAGTGAAAATATCTCAAACTGTACAATGATCCAAAAACCCAAATTTTGAATATAGAAACTTCTGACAACCTCGAATAATTTGTAATATCTGCATAGGCATAGCATCAAAATAGAAAGAACATGGAGTAGAATATCGGGGATTACTAAAATGTAGTTTACTCTATTTATAATTTTTTTCAATAAGCTCAAGATCTTCAACCCATAGTTGACATCAATGACAACACCAGTCAGTATACTTATTACTGACATCAATAACAACACCTTCATTCTTGCAACAATCTCCCACTTTTTCATTGATGGCAACACAAGATGTGAAAAATACACCAAAGACAACACACACACACCCTATTTTTTAATGATTAAATAGCCTACACAACATTCTTGAACTTTGTCCCCCTTACAGGAGTCTCTCTCTCCTAATTAGATAAGCATTTTCACATGATTCTCTCTCTCCCCCTTTGACATCAATGGCAAAGAAAAAATGTTTTCATTATTCTCCCCCTTTGATACTAAACCAAGAAACTTTCTCTGAACACTCCCCCTTAGCAGTATACCCAAGCAAATCAACAACTCAATGACAATACATGACACTACCTACTCCCCTTGAGAGGTATCCACAAAAATTAGTCCATAAAAGAGATAGATCCTTAGATCCACTATCCTCAACTGATGCATCTCCATATGCATCTAGTTCAAACAAGGAGGGGTGATAACCCCCAACTTCTCCTAAAGATACTCAAAATTATCCTTAGGAGGAGCCTTAGTAAATATATCAACAATCTGATCCTTTGTAGGAATATACTCAAGCTTTACTTCATTCTTCATAACCTGTTAGGTTTTAGGTAGATTTGAGAAATAAACATTGTTTCATAGAAAAAAGGACCTCTTGCTTGACATGGGAATAATTCATGATAAATTGGACTTAATGAGGCCTTGATTCAGGTGTTTTGAGGCATTTTATGCATCCACACTAGGTCTTGGACCCTTGTAAACTGAATAATATGTATTTAATTGTCTTGTAAAGGTGTTGTAAAGTCTTGTAAAGGACTTTCATGCTTTTATAGACTTAATCAATTCATTTCTCCATTATAAAATGTGTTTAATAACATTATCACATCAATCTAGAAGGCTTGTAAGATAAACTTAATGTTAAACTAGTGTTGTAATGTGTCTTGCACATTCACATTGGTTCTTGTGCCTTTCTAGGCTATGTGGACCTAATTTAGTGTTGTGAAGTGTATTTAATCACACTTTCACATTGAATTGTGTGTCCCAAGCCCTAATTGACATTCACATCATCATTAATAGGCCCCTATTAACCCATATTGTGCATCCTAAGGCTTAAATTGATCAAATAATTGACAAAGTTGCAATTTAAACCTTATTTCCTTATCTCCTAGCTTCCTAGGTATCAAAATGACCCATGTGGGACCCATTTTCCATACATGCAAAATAAATCCCATCTAGGTGGGACCCATTCACCATGGGTGGCGAATGAGTCCCATTTGGCCCAATTTTGACCTTTGAGCGGGAAAAAAGTGAAATATAAGTTTTATCTTATTTCATGTTAGCCTCTAATGAGGTATTAACAGGTAAAATAGGTAAAATTCCTATAAATATAAGTATTTTAACCCTAATTCACATCTCTTATGATTCATTCATCCACCAATCTTCCATCTCAAGTCAAGCAACTTAGGGTTTCTTCATTTCAAGTCTCCAAGATATCAATATTCAGACATTCAAGGGAAGATTCTTCATGTTTTTTTGTAGAATTTCAAGATCAAACATCATGGAAAGGTAATAAACTCCATTGCTACATGTTTTATTACCTTCTTTCATCATTTTTGTTTAATTACCTAAAAGGGGTTTGACCAAGGAAAACCCCCATGCTGTAACATTCAACATTTCTTTCTCTTTTGTTGTGTGTTTGTAGATTTAGGTCTTTTGCAAGCTTGAAAATAATTAAGAATCAAGTTGAAAAGTTTCTCAAGTCTTCTCCTCATTGATCAAGTCAAAATATCAACAAAAACTCATTTTCAGGTTCAAAAATCATAGTTTCGAAAATAGACACCTATACAGAATCAAAGTGTAGACCGAGAGCTCTGGATTCCACCTTTGAATATGTAGAAATTAAAAAGTGGACTCATTCACCATGAGTGATGAATGAGTCCCACTTCCAAGTCAATTTTGAGTTTTCTGCAATTTTAGTGACCCTTTTGTGAGAAACAGGTTCTAGCTCAGTTTTGCAAAACTAGGACTGATTCACCCAAAATGGTGAATGAGTCCCACCAGGCCTAAAAATTAGGATTATCAACATTTCAAAGGCTATTTCCAGTCCTCATCCACATTCCAGGTGCACACTTTCAGTTTGGTTCATTTTTGTTTAGTTTTGCATTCATTTCTAGGTATTTTTGCATTACACAATGTGTTTTCAAATATCACTTGTTTCTTAGGTTTTGCTTTCATAATCAATCAATTACTTAGTTTAGTTGCAGCTAGATAATCTCATTTTTCCTTAATAACATTATACACATCTTAATTTGAGTGAACCACCTATATTTGGGGTGTGAGATCTATCTCTTTCCATTAGGTGAAAGACCCTAATTGAGCAAAAGAGAGTCGTAGCATTTCACACCCCTAAAATCTATGGTTCAAAAATTAAAAATTATATGCAAATTAAATAACCCAAAAATAACAATGAAGAATAACACAAAAGAGATCAACAAATTTTTTTAACGTGGTTCACCCAATATGGGCTACATCCATAGAAACTTAGCCACCCAATGATTTTATTATCTAGTGAAAAATAGATTACAATCTCGCAAATCACCATGTCGCAACATACATACCAACTGCTTATAACAAGATTTTTGGAACCTTCCATAATTATGGTTCTACAAAGTCATTTTTTCATTTAACATGTTAATGGGAAAAAATCCTTGATGTGCCAGTGAGAAAAAGCATTGACGTATCAACAATTTTTTTTTTTAGAGTGATGCCCCAAACCCCATTGATATGTTATGAGTGTATAGTATTTGCATGATCAGTCAGCACATACCAACAATCTCCCACTTGGAGACTGATTAGGTTCCACACCAAACATAACCTTTTCTCTCAAAAAGTGATACCTAATAGATATATGCTTTGTCCTTGAATGTGTCACTTGATTCTTTGAAATGTTAATTGAACTTGTGTTATCACAGAATATAGAAATAGGTTTTTCATATAAAATTTTGATATCCTTCAAAGTTTGTTTCATCCATAATACCTATGTATAGCATGATGTTGTAGCAATATGATCAGCCTCAGTAATGGATAAAGAAACTAAGTCATGTTTCTTATTCAACCATGACACCAATCTACATCCAAAAAGTAATGCTCCACCACTTGTACTTTTCCTATCATTAATACAACCAGCCCAATCAACATTTGTATATGCACTTATTGTGAAATTAGTATCCCTAGGATACCACAAGCCATAATCCAGTGTGTCTCTTAAGTATCTAAATACCCTCTTTACAACTACAACATGCGTTTCTTTAAAGGATCTTCTTGAAATCCAACTACAAGAAAAACTACATGCATGATATCCAGTCTAGTAGCAGTTAAATACAATAATCCACCAATAATGGATCTATACTTGTTCTAATAAGCCTTAGGTGAATCATCATCTTTTCTTAGTTTACAGCCAATCATCGTAGGAGTACATACTAGTTTGGAGTCATCCATTACAAATTTCTTCAACATCTCTTTAACATATTTAGACTGTGAAATGAAAATCCTTGTATTTGTTTGATTGCTTTGTAGCCCAAGAAAGATATTCATCTCCCCAAACATTGACATCTCAAACTCTTTATGCATTTCTTCTGAAAACTTCTTACACATAGCCTAATTTCCACCAAAGATAATATCATCCACATACACTAAGTTACTATCAATATTTTTTCTTCCTCAAATTTAAAGTAAAGATTACTATATGTGATTCCCTAACTGAATCCTTGTTGTATCACATATTTGTCCAATCTTGCATACCAATCTCTGGGAACTTGCTTCAATCCATATAGATCCTTTTTCAACTTTTACACCATATCTGGTTGATCTGAAAATTGAAATCCTTCTAGTTGTTCCATGTAAACCTCTTCTTCCATTTCTCCATTCAAAAAATCATACTTTATATCCATCTGATAAACTTTAAATTATTAATGTGTTGCAAATGCCCAAAACATTCTGATAGCTTCCATCCTATATAGGAGCAAAATTTTCCTCAAAATCTATACCTTCTACTTGCGATTAACCATTACACATAAGTCTTGCCTTATTTTTTACTACTTCATTCTCATTCATCTTTTTTTTGAATACCCATTTATTTACAATTATGTTCTTGTTTTCCGGTCTGGGAATCGATTCCCAAGTTTAATTCTTTTCTATTTGCATAAGTTCTTCTTTTATTTCCTTCATCTAATATTCATCCTTGCATGCTTCATTACTGATTTAAGTTCAAATTTAGAAAGTAAACACAAATTTACCTCAACTTCAATAGCTTTGCTTCTTGTTAATACAACTTTCCTCTTATCTCCAATGATTTTCTCTTTAGAATGATTCTTTTGCACATACTTAGGGGTTTTAGGGATCTTCTTTAGAGCTTCTTCATCTTCATTCTACACTTCTTGTTTATTATCTTTTTTTTCTTCTTCTTCGCATTCAGGTTCATCTGACACATATTCATCTACTACAATATAATTCTACAATTTTTCATCAACTTTAACATTTTCACTTTCAAATATCTTTCTTAGCCTTTTCTTGTAACATCTATAAGATTTTCTTCTAATAGAATATCCAAGGAAGATACCTTAATCAGACCTTGCATCAAACTTTCCAAAGTTTTCTTCTTCTCTTTTTATGTAACATTTGCTTCCAAACACTCTAAAGTACTTCACAGTAGGAATCCTTCCATACCATAGCTCATAAAGAGTCTTTGTGTTGTTAGCTTTAGCTTGAACTATGTTAAGTATGTAAATAACTTAGTATGAATAGCTTCTCTCTAATAGACTTCCTATAGATTTTCCTCTTTCATCATAGTTCTTTTAGCTTCTTGAATAGTTCTATTTTTCCTTTCAACAACTCCATTTTGTTGAGGAGTTCTCAGGGAAAAAATTATTCCTCTTTATTCCACGAACTTTATAAAACATGTTAAACTCATTGGAGATGAATTCACCACCTCTATCAACACTTAAACATTTTATTTTCAAATCCATTTCATTCTCAACCATATTTTTAAATTCCTTGAATTTATCTAATGCATCATATTTTTCTCTAAGAAAAGTAACCAATATCATTCTAGAATAATCATCAATCAAAAGCATAAAGTACCTATCACCTTGTATACTTCTCACCCTTATAGGACTGCAAAGATTTGTATGCACTAATTCCAACATTCTGATAGTAGATTGTTCCTTTCCCTCAAAGCTATTCCTTTTTTTTTTCCAAATTGAAAACTCTCACAAACAATATTGATAGGCTTTGTGATTCTAGGTAAATCTCTTACTACATGAACTGAACTAATTCTTGCCAAATTATCAAAATTCATGTGACACATCCTCCAATGCCATAACTATGTATCATTAATCTGATACATAAAGAAATTACCATAAAAACCCTTAAGCTAATTGATATTTCCATTTGTTCTCTTACTAGTAGCAATCACCATTCCAAATCCTTTTTGGATCTCTCCTACGTCATCCTTAAACACAAGATTATATCCTTTTCTACACATTTTTCCAACACTCAAGAGATTATTTCTTAATCCCTTAACATAATAAACATTGTTAGTGTTATGTTTTCCATCAAAATTGATTGAACCTATTCCATAAATCTTAGCTCCTAAATCATCTCCAAATTTAATGAATCCTCCATCATACTTTTCAAGTTTAACAAACTTACTTGTCTTTGGTCATATGATTAGAGTAGCCACTATCAACAACCTAGTAATTTGTATCCTCTTTGACATGAAAAGAAGATTCCAAAGTACCTTCAACTTTATCCTTTATCTCCGAAACACTTTCCTTCACACAACTTTTAGGGTTAGGAAAACCAGCTTCTTCTTTTATAGCCAGAAACAAACATTCATCATTATAAAAATCTCCATAATTAGATTCATCATCATAAATATCAGCATCTTCTCTCACATAGTAAGCTTTCTTAATCATTTTTCCTTTATTTTCCTTATTCCTATTTTTTAGAGCTCTTTTTGGACATCTTGAATCATAATGACCTCTCTCCCTTCCTCCCTCCCTCCTTTCCTCCTTCCATCCTTCCCTCTCTAATTTTCTCTATCTCCCCCCTCTCTCTATCTCCACTCTCTCTCTTCATTCGTCCCACCCAACTTCTCTCTCTCTATCTCAAACACACACACACCCACCTTCCCTCTCTACTCTCTATCTAACCTATCCCTCTTTTCCTCTCTCATGCTCCCTCCTCTCTCTTAATCTCTCCACCTTCCTCCTTCCCCCCTCTCTCTCATTCTCTCTATCTCATTTATCTCTCGCTTCATCCCTCTATTTGTCCCTCCTTCCCTATCTACTTCTCTCTATCTCTCTTCCTCCCTCCTCTCTCTCTCACCTCTCTCTCCCACCCTACCTCTCCCTCTCCCTCTCCCTCTCTCTCTACAATACACACACAATGCATAGTTCAATGTAGGCATTAATTAAATGTGGGTTTCCCTTTCAAAAAAAATAATTAGGCTTGTGAATGCATAATTGGACTAACTAAAGGCTTAGTTAAGTCCAATTAATTAAAGGGATGCAAACATAGTGTGAAAATCTAAAGTTGTACATTTTTCTACACTACACATATAAAGAAAAGACATGATGAGCATCAATATTATACAATGTAGATTTATGAGCTAAAAAATCTTCTATAGAAGAACATTATTCAATTTCCTTCATCCTCTTCTTCCACTTCAAAACCTTCACAATAAAAATCATCTACCATGGCACATGGAGTAGAAAAAATGAAAGGAAATGCTCTCTTTGCATCCACCAATCTATAGTCCAATAAATGGCTTCTTGATTCGAGAGCCTCACATCACATGGCTTCATCTTTGAGTATGTTTTCTTGATATGAGGCTTATAAATTTCCACACATTTTGATAGGGAATAACACGTATATGAGTGTTACTAGGAAAGGATCCATAGATGTTGATGATGGCACATTTCATGATGTACTTTATGTCCCTTCATTACCTTCCAATCTCCTTTCCATCTATTTGATTGCACATTGTCAGGTAGGTAAGATAGTAGAGTTCACACTGAATTCAATGCTTTTAATAGAGTTACATAGTAGAGAGATCATTACAATTGAGATAATAGATCATATCTCTTAATTGTGCATGCCTTCTCTCATTTTTCTCTAGATAAGCTTGCACTACCATTGACTCGACTTAACTCTTATTCACCTAGAGTTGATTAGATATCTAAGTAGAAGTTATTCACTTGAATCTATGTGTACTTCAATCATCCAACTTAGTTCTTTAGGCCTGTATTGAGTTTCCTCCTCTTGCACCTCATACATCTTCAAAGAACAACTCACTTCACCAATCATTCAATTTTAGCTTTGTGGGATGACTCCTTGCCAAACATTGTAGATTTATTTGTTGAGTCTCATTTTATAGATATTGGGGACACACTTGAGGATATTCACTTCCTCTATGATGATATCTATGGCCCACTAATCATCACATAAACATTAACTTTGGAGGTTGTTCTACAAGTATCTTCATAGTTTATATTTTCTTCAATTGATTTGGCTTCATTTGATTGAGATATGTGGACTTTTGAGAATTATCTATGGCATCCATCATGAGACTGTTTCTTTTGAGAGAGTTTATTCTACATGCACCATTGGATGCATTTCTTCCCAAGGTTAGGAACAATTTGGATCATCTTCAACACTCTTCTTTAACCATTCACTGTTGGAAGTAGAGCTAGTTCCTTTTGAGGGGGGTTCATTGTCTCATTTTTCTCTCTTCTGGGGGGATCTTGATTTTACTTGTGTGATTGAAGAAGCAATTGGGGGGGTGATCCCACAAAACTGGTTTACAATTTCGTTGAGGAAGCAAACTTGCAAAAAACACCCCCATAAAAAAAAATTGGGTTTTGGGGCATTCGAATGAACTTAGGGTCCAAATGAACCTAATAAGGGTTTGCTTGAGGGTATGTGTAGGATCGTCATGGAAAAAACAGGCCCTTAAGTGGCAAAAAATTCAGAAAAATTAGAGTTAGGAAACTTGGCATAAAAATTTGAGTAAGTTATCTATATTATTTAAAAAATATGTAAGAATAGAATCTATAGCAAATTGAATTTAGTTTCTAAACTCCTAGGTTTTTTTTTTTTAAAATCTATTTGGTGAAAATTTGAAATTTCAATGCAGTAGCACTTAAATTTCAGGAACAAAATAAGTAGGTGTCTATCTGACCACCCTAACCACAATAAAATGATAATATTTTTTTATAAGATTTTAGATATAAGTCGAGGACTCATTTTTTTATTTGATGCATAGTTTTTTGTAATTTCTTTCCAAGTAAATAATTAATTATGAATTTTTTATTGCAACTTTAAAAAAATATAAAAACTCTTATGTCTGACCACCTTAACTTGGTCAAAACTTCATGAAATTCAATTTTGGTTTTTTTAATCCTATAGTATGTAAAGCATAGAATGTGACACATGTTTTAGATTCAAAAAATAAGATACCATTTGAAAGCTATAGATTTTTTTCAATCAACCTATCAATAAGGACTTTAGTCGTAATTCAAATAGAAAATTAATAATAATTATTTATTAAATTGAAAGTAAAGCATAATTTATATTGGTGTAAAGTTGAGAATATCCTTTAAAAACCCTTTCATTTCATCAATTTTGGGTAAAAAGTCATCAACCACATACCCATCATGATCATGCACATACCCTTGAACCCCCTTTTGAGTGAACCCTATTAAATGTTGGGTCCCACATATTTCACATTTCCTGGTGTAGTGTCAAAAAAAGGGTGCTTTGACATTTTTCACACTCATTTGGGTCTTTCTTATAGATTTTGGCTTAATTTTGCCTTGTTTAGTGTTGTAATGTGGATAACACATTCACATTAGATCTTGGGCCCTTGTGAACTAAAAGAATTCAAATGGTACCTTACCTAAGTATTGTAAAGTGTTGTAACATAATTTCACACTTTTATAGATTTTTCATTAATATTTGGCTTTCTTATGCTTTAATTGGACCCATTTTGCATCCATAGGCCTTACATATGTGCTTTTTTGAGAATAATCCCGATAAACATCATTTAAAGCATCAAAATCCCAAAACCCACCTTAAATGCCTAAGGTGGGACTCATTCACCATTTTGGGTGAATGAGTCCTCTTAGGTGGGACTCATTCACCATTTTGGGTGAATGAGTCCTCTTAGGTGGGACTCATTCACCATTTTGGGTGAATGAGTCCTCTTAGGTGGGACTCATTCACCATTTTGGGTGAATGAGTGCCCTTAGGTGGGACCCATTCACCCAGGATGGCGAATGAGTCACCTTTAACTTAAAATTCAAATTTAATTCAAAATTTTGGTAGGCTTTTATTCTCTAAGATCTAAGGTCATCTTGTGATATTTTAATTTAAGGAAATATTACATAATTAAGTATAAATACAACCTTCTCTCTCTTATTTTCATACTAAGAATCCAAGTATTCATATCTAGCATTCAAGTATTCATGCATATAGTTCACAAGAGCATTCAAGTCATTTGAAGAGAATATTATCAAGCATTCAAGAGCTCCTTCAAGTTTCTTCCATCATGTCATAGATTGCTTTCACCATGTTATTTTAGAGCTAACAATTGTGGTGCAGGATTTGCTGGCATTGCATTCAAGAACTATCAACATCAAGATAGAGTTCAAGTCCAATTCCATTGGATCCATTATCTACATGATTGCAACATCCTATTGCAAGGGTTTGGTGAGTTGTAGAATTGTATTTTGTTCATTCATCATTCTCCATTCTCATGTTGTTTTAGAGCTAACAATTGTGGTGTAGGATTTGTAGGCATTGCATTCAAGAACTATCAACATCAAGATAGAGTTCAAGCCCACTTCCATTGGAGCCATTATCTACATGTTTGCAACATCCTATTGCAAGGGTTTGGTGATTTGTAGCATTGTCTTTTGTTCATTCATCATTCTCCATTCAATTTCATTTCATTTCAAGGGTTTAATTACCAACAAGGTGTTTGACAAATTAAAACCCCTATTCACTAAACCCTCAACATTTTTCCCTCTTCTTGTGTGTGATTTGTAGGGATAGGTTGTAGATTTACCAAGAGGTAAAGATTGCAAAAGTGATCAAAGCAAGTCAAAATTGTCAAATTCCTAAGAGAATCTTGGAGAACATCTACAGGTTGAATTCTATAGTTTCGGATCCAAAAACCTGTCAGGAAGAGAAGAGCAGACTAAGGGCTACAATTTCCTATTTTGAATTTCCATAAATCTAGAGGTGGACTGATTCACCATTATTGGTGAATGAGTCCCATTGCCTAAGCCTAAACAAGAATTTTGCAGATCTAAGTACCCATTTGTCTGAAACCTGTTTCCACATATTTTCCAAAAAATTGGACTAAGTTGTGCAACTTGGCATATGAGTCACAGTCTGCATCAATAGTGATTTTTTCAGGATTCCATAGCTCCATCCTACCTTCTTCAACTTTCCAGGTGCACATCTCCAGTTTCACAATTTTCTGTTTTATTTTACTTGCACTCTAAGGTCATTTAGTATTAGTTTTCATATCACACTGTGGTTTCAAAGATCTTGCATTTCCAAAGTTTACACTTGTTGGTGAACCCTCATTTGGTGTTATCATTTCCCTAGAACTCTCCCTTTGTTAGATTTCAATCTCCTTTGAATTGAAATCTCAAAAAAAAATTCTTGATTGAATAAGTGTCATCTTTTCTCTCTCCTTTTAGTTCCAAAACCCTAGAAGTGAAAGAGAGCACAAAATCATCCTATTCATTTTGGTGAACCTACATATAGAACATTATATTTTTGATTTGGAGTGCATTTACATCATAGATTTAAAGTGCATTAACATTGCATTAGGTTTTGCATTGTTTAATTTTTATTCTAGGGCTTCAAACTTTGCATTAGTGAAAAGTTCATTTAGCTTGCATTATTGCACTTAATTTCATTTAAAATTAGCAAAATTCTACATTTTCATTTCAGGTTTGCATCAAAAAACTTAAAAAGCATAAAATTCATTTCAAAAATTCTAAAACTTAAAAAAAATCAATACTAGGACTCATTCGCCACCTTGGGCAAATCATTCCCTTTGCACAATTTGCATTACATTTTCTGGAATTTAATCTTCATTTTCTGAGTTGTTGTTCGTTGTTTTCATCTCTCTATTTCAGCATGCATATTTTCTATTTTATTCAATTCATTGCATCTAGTTTAATTTCATCCATCTTGTGCATTGCTTAAAATCAAAATTGCATTTACAACATTGTTGCATAGTTTAGAACCTGAAACTTGCATCATGGATAAGTGTTTCACTAAGCTATGGATGTCATTAAAATCCTTAGTAGATATGTCAAGTTATACCTTTGGAAATGACCCTAATTCCATTGAACTCACTCATGCTCCTTCAACTCCTCATGATGTTGACATCATTGGAAAAAATAATGACAGCATGAATAAGTTCCTAAACGATTGCCTCGACAACCTTGAAGCTGATGCATCCTTTTATCCATCCATGAACCAACCAAATCCTCCTACAATACCACCTCTTGAGATGTTTGGTCACTTACATCTTGAAACAAAAGTTGAACCTAAGTTCCCTACAACAGGTGAACCTAGTTCCTCTATACAAGCAAACACTCAACCATTTTATGATAACAAAGGAACAAACATGCCAATCAACCTTGAAGAACATATGACAAAGGATTCACAATCTTGAGCAATCAGGGATGTGATATAAAAAGTGAACATGAAATTCATCAACTCTTAGAGAAAAAACCAACAGATGAAAACAAAAAGGGGTTGGGCTATCAAGATCTCTCTCATAACATCAAGCCTCCTAGAGAATATCTAAGGCTTCATGATGATGGTATGGTGATCTTTAATTCCCCTCTCGATCTAAATGTCCTCCTTCCTAAAGAGAAACCCTTGATTAATAAAAATGACAAGGATGAGAGGATCACTTTGGGTCTTCCTCTTTCAATTAGATAGAAGGGTGAATCTAACTGAACCATGGATTTTTGGGAGAGCTATGTACTTCTCTTGCTCAATTAGGGTTTTTCACCTAAAGGAGAGAGATAGACCCCACACAAAATATAGGTGGTTCACTCAAACTAATGCAATTAAAATGAAAATATACCTAAGTTCAATGATCTAGATGCAAAGGATTGATAAAATGGATTGACTATTTATGCAAAACTAATGAAATATAAAGTACTTGAAAACACAGTGTGATATGCAGAAATGAACTAGAAACATAAACAAATGAAATTAGAATTGAATGAGACTAAACAGAGTGCACCTGGAGATCAAATATTGATGTTGGAAGATTCTAGAATCTAACAAAAAATATGGTTGAAGACCAGTAGGACTCATTCACCACTGATGACGAATCAATCCTTCTTCTGGTAAACTTTACCGAAACTAGTTTCTAACTGTCAGGAACAAAATTTTGATGAAATCAAATTTTCCAGCCTAAAGGTGGGACTCATTTTCCACTGATGGTGAATCAATCCTCCAAAATTCAGAAAATTCAAGGGTCAACTTTGTGGGTCCAGATCTACACTTGTCTTCTTGTCAGGTTGACAGAATCAAATCTATAGAAAATGGGTTGAATGTTGTCTCCAAGCTTGAATTATGGTTTAGTTGACTTGAATCACTTTGATGACTTGATAACCACTTTTCAACACCTATTTCTTTAATAAATCTACCTACAAGACCTGCAAACACACATGTAGAGATGGGAAAAATGGTTAAGGGTTAGAGTATAGGGATTTTCCTTGGTCAAATCCCACTTTGGTAATCAAACGCTTGATAAAGAAATAAAATGAAAACAAGAAAGGAATGATGAATAAAAAAAATGCAAGTGTTCTAAACTCACCAAAACCATATTTTTGAAGTCTGAATATATGTCAATGGCTACTCCAAGATGCTTGATAATTTCTCAAATGATGCAATGATGCTTTGAATGCAAGAATGCTAGTTGATATTGAATGAGTGAATGAGATGAATGGGGTAAATGGGTGTTAAAATGGATGGAAATCACTTATTTATATACACTTATGCCCTAACAACCCAAAATACATCACAGGCCGACATAAGGTCTTAATGAATAAAAAACTGAAAGAAATTTGAATTTATTTTGAATTTTGTGCCAAGAGGGACTCATTCACCACCCATGGCAAATGGGTCCCACCCTAGGCTTGCAAGTGGGTGTTGGGAATTAAGTTGATTTTAATGTTGTTTGTCAGGTTTCTATTTGAAAAAACACTTACTTAAGGCCTATAAGTCCATAAAGGGGCCAAATAAACCATAAGAAAGGTGTAAATCATGGTGACAAGCCTAGAAAAGCATGAAATCTTATTACAGGACTTTACAACATTTTGAAAAAATACTTGGTAAGGGATTAAAAAAAAGAATATTTAGATGAATTATAATAAGAAGAGTAGAAAAGTGTATAAATGTGTTACAACACTTCACAACACCTTCACAAGATAGCATAATTTGAATATTCAGGACTGAATGTGAATGTTTAAGTTACACTACAACATTAAATCTAAGAAAAATAAGTCAAGCATCATAGGAAAAAGACCTAAATGACCATGAAAATGTCCAAGATCCATTTTTCTATGGTACAGTAGCAAATGCAAGAGGCCTTACAAATTAGAAAAATTGAAGTCTCCTCGACCGCCACTCGAGAGTGAATGAAAATTACAAATTCTTCTCAACCAAGGATTACTAATATTACCCCCTATGAACTAACTTTTTCTATATCCTAAAGATGAAAAAGTTCCAAATTGTGCATATCATCGAGTCCTTAGACATAGTAGTGATGAGTGTCATGCATTAAAAGAAATATTGAGCAAGTATCACTTTGATGGCAATAATTGCTATTCGTGATCACATAACACACTCTCCTACTCCTTGTCATGCAATAGTTGTAGAACATTCTCTTCTCACTACTACATGACATTTCCCATCACCTACCTTAGCTCATTCTTGTCTCACACTCAGTGGGGGCAAGCAATTGTTAGCCTTGTCCTAGTAGTGCATTTTTCATTGTCCCTTCGGTTCGTCATCTACCTTCCACTTATACAAACTGATATTGGGAGGTAGATGACTTGCTCATAGGTTCACTCGCATTTTCCTTACTAGTCTTTTGCATTTTCTCTTTATTTTCCTTTTGTGTGATTGCATGTGTATAATGTGATCCCCCATGATGTTCTATTTGATGTTCTCTCTCTCTCTTTGTGACATTCCTCTATTTTTTCCTTCATTCTTGTCTATGTCGTGCATCGCTTTTTCCTTTTTACATTTTCTCTTTTTCTTGAGTTTTCCTTTTGGGTATGATGCAAGGCATCAAGACATTCATGTCTCCTTCACGTTGACCCAAAAGCTTGTCCTTTTTCTTTTTCCTTTTCTTTTTCATTTGTCTTGTGTTTTCCTTTTAGGGATAACGCAAGGCATTAAGGAACCCTATGTCTCTTCCATGTTTAACCAAAAGGTTTTTCCTTTGTTTTCACTCTCTTTGTGTCATTCTTTCAGTTCTATGTGTATTTGGGGAATGATGACAGTTCTAAGCTCTCTAAAAATATTGCAGCAAAGAACATACTATCCCCAAATCCATAGATCCCTTATGTGTTTGGTGTTTCCATTTTGGGGGCAACCCCTCTCTTTTCTTTCTATCTCACATGACACAACTTTACTTCAAAACATATGACTTGGCATAGAGCTTTCCAAGTTGGCTCTCATGCCTTCTTTCTTGTTTGCATTTTTCATTTTCTACTTTAAAGTAATTGTTCGTGCAGCATGGTCTTTCACAATTCCTTTAAAGTGGGGGCATACATTGGCATTATTCTTTTGCATGTTCCTTTTCTTGGTTCTTAGTGCAACATTCTTACTTCACATGATGCATTTTATCTCTTTGTGGATGACATTGGGTATGATGTCCTTCATGAGAATGATCTATCTTAGCATATTGCATTCCTCTTAGTGGCCTAATGTGATGCATTGCATCCCATAAGTTGTGAATCTTCTATTCTTTGATTGGTCCTCTCTTGGAGACATTAGGCACAATGTTCCCTAAGTTATAGACCTCGCGTGAACTAAGAAAGACTCCTTTGAACATCCTTCTCATGTTGCACTTTGCATTTGTTATATGTCCACCTTGCATAACATAGCTTGCATGCCTATGGATCCATCATGTTTTTTCATGAGCTCCAAGCATACAAAGTTTTTCTTGTCTCGTGAAGCTCGAAAGACCAATTTTCTTTTCGTGTGGCACCTTATTAAAGTTACCAAGAGGTATAACTTTGGTATGGTTGAGCGGGAAGCCCAATCCAAGGCATGACTTTCCCCATAGCCACTTACATGTGTGTGAGTGCATACCAACCATGAGTGTATGTTTCTCACCTGGTGGACAACCTGAAGTTCTGTTGCCTCAGAGTGAGTGTGACTTTTTCTAAAAAACCAACCTAGATCTGATCCACATCATGATGGACAAATGGTTAAATCTTGACCTGATCATTTTCTTTCTTTTCTTTCTTTTTTCTTCTTTCTTTTTCCTTTTCATCTTTGGCAGTGTATGCTTGGCCTGGTCATTGCTCTTTAGATCATTTTCTATGTGTATTCCTTTGTTCTTATGTTTGGCTTTCCATGGGATCTTGATCCTAGGAGCTTGATCACCCCTCTTGATTGTTGTTGTCTCATCTTGCTAACAATTGGTTCATAGGAATCCCTCTTGATGTGTGATTGTCTACTTTCGTGCGAGTTTTAAGCAAGTTCATCCTCTCACTAAAGTGGGGGCTAAATGTAGTGTCAGAAAAAGGGTCCTTTGACATTTTTTACACTCGTTTGGATCTTTCTTATGGATTTTGGCTTAATTTTTCCTTGATTTAGTGTTGTAATGTGGATAACACATTCACATTAGGTCTTGGGCCCTTGTGAACTAAAACGATTCAAATGGTACCTTACCTAAGTGTTGTAAAGTGTTGTAACATACTTTCACACTTTTCTAGGTTTTTCATTAATAATTGGGGTTTCTTATGCTTTAATTGGCCCCATTTTGCATCCATAGGCCTTTTGTGCATTTTTGAGAATAATCCTAATAAACATCATTTAAAACATAAAAATCCTGAAACCCACCTTAAATGCCTAAGGTGGGACTCATTCGTCATTCTAGGAAAATGAGTCCCCTTAGGTGGGACCCATTCGCCTAGGATGGTGAATGAGTCCCCTTCAACTCAAAATTCAAATTTAATTCAAAATTCGGGCAATTTTTTATTCTCTAAGATCTAAGGTTAGCTTCTGATGTTTTAATTTCAAGAATTATTGCATAATTGAGTATAAATACAAGTTTCTTTCTCTCATTTTTATCCTAAGCATTCAAGTATTCATACATAGCATTCAAGTATCCATGCATATAGTTCACAAGAGAATTTGAGCATTCAAGGCATTTCAAGAGCATATTATCAAGCATTCAAGAGCTCCTTCAAGTGTCTTCCATCATGCCAAAGATTGCTTGAATCATGTTTTTTAAGAGCTAAAAATTGTGGTGTAGGATTTGTAAGCGTTGCATTCAAGAACTATCAACATCAAGCTAGAGGTCAAGTCCACATCCATTGCAGCCATTATCTACATGTTTACAAAATCCTATTGCAAGGTTTTGGTGAGTTGTAGCATTGTATTTTGTTCATTCATCATTCTCCATTCTATTTCATTTCATTTCAAGGGTTTAATTACCAACAAGGGGTTTGACCAAGGAAAACCCCTATTCACTAACCCCTCAACATTTTTCCCTCAAGGTGTGATTTGTAGGGATAGGTTTTAGATTTACCAAGAAGTGAAGATTGGAAAAGTGATCAAAGAAATTCAAACTTTTCAAAGTCCTGAGAGAAGATTGGCGAAGATCTACATCCTGAATTTTGCAATTTCAAATCTGGTAACCTATTGGGAAGAGAAGAGAAAACCGAGGGCTACAGTTTCCTATTTTAAATTTCCAAAAAATTAGAGGTGGATTGATTCACTAATATTGGTGAATGATTCCCACTGCATAGGCCTGAACATGATTTTTTGCAAATATGAGTACCATTTTTCCAAAACCTATTCCCGCACATTTTCTAGAAAACTGGACTAAGTCAACAAACTTGGCATATGAGTCCTAGTTGGCATTAACAGTGAATTTATTAGGATTCCAGAGCTCCATCCTACCTTCTTCAACTTCCCAAGTACAAATCTCCAGTTTCACAAATTTCTATTTTATTTTACTTGCATTCTTAGGTCATTTAGTATTAGTTTGCATATCACACTATGTTTTCAAACATCTTGCATTTTCCAAGTTTACACTTGGTGGTGAACCCTCATTTGTTGTTATCCTTTCCCTAGAACTCTCCCTTCATCAGATTTCAATCTTCTTTGCATTGAAATCTCAAGGGTTTGTTCTTGAGTGAATAAGTGTAATTTTGTCTCTCTCCTTTTAGGTCGAAAACCCTAGAAGTGAAAGAGAGCACAAAATCATTTTATTCACCTGAAATAAAAAAGAAAGAGAAACTTTGTAGAAAGGGGGGTACACTTGTTGAATGAATCTAGGTTCAAACGAACCTCCAAGGGGGGTTCGCTCAAACCTAGGTTCATTCGAACCCCCTTTCCCCCCTTCTCTCCCTCTGGCACCAAAAATCTATAGATTTTTTCCCTTCAAAGATCGAGTTGAGGGTAAAAATGGAGGAGACTTCATAGACCGAACTAAATGATGGTAATCCTCAGAACGAGCTATCCATCGAATATAATTTTAATATGTTTTTGTTTTATTATGTATTTGTTTTTTTAGTTTGATTAAACATAGTTTTTTTCACTGAAAATCAAGCTCTTTGTTTTGCACATGTGAAAAAATAGAACATTATCAAAATAAAATTCTGAAAAATATGTGTAGGTTAGGTATTGATGTCCTTGATCTAGTAAAAAAAAAAGAATTTCGATACATACAAAAAATTTATGTTGTACACAGTCTGCCTATGTCTGAATTGTAATTGGTTTGACTTCAAAACTTGATTAAGGAAAAAATATTCATTAAAACACTATGAAACCAAATGAAAGGGTTAGATATCATAGTTGCAAATTTAAATTCAAAAAAAAAAGAATTTTATCCTTCGTAGAAAAAAATTTATGTTGTATATGGTGAGCATCACTCCTTAAAAATGGTGCTTATTGATAAAAACTAATTTTGAAAGGAGATGGAAAAAGAAGTGCAATCTGATTCCAAAAAAATTGAAAAAAATATATTTAGAATCTACAAAAAAACATCACAAATAACTAGTTTGCATCATCTTCAAATTCCTCACGGTTTAGCTACTATAGGTGCCCAAAAGTTAAGATTTAGTTAGAAAAAATCAGTTTAGTGTCTTGTTTGGCCAAAAATTGTAAACCAGTATTGTGGGATCACCCAAGGAGGCATTTTGAGTCCTAATTTTCTTTGTCACATGTAATGGTATAATTTCCTTTATCTCTCTTTTGGTGATGATTTTTCCCAATAGTTTTTCTCCTTTTCTTCGATTTTGAGATATTTTAGTTCCTTGTTCATGAGTACCTCATTAGGCCTCGTAAGCAAGACCCATTTTGCATTTATCATAGCTTCCTTTATCAATTTTTTAGTTTTTCCTTAATTTAATCTTAAGGGGGGTGTTCGAGTAAATAAGTGATCACCTAATAATTAATTTTTTATTTGACATATTTTTACTTTAATTGCTTAAGCTAAACTTAGGAGTTTCCTTTATATTATTAGATTGAGCTATATTTTTTACATGTCTCATTGCATTTGATGATGAGACTTATCTTAATCTAATCAAAACCTAATCTAAGTTTTTCTTTTTTTTCTTTTATATGCATTCACCTTTTATTGTAATCATTCATTCAGGCTACTACATCAATAAAAATTTGCATGTTGTTCAACACATCAATCTTCTTAGATATCTCTTTTGTGATAGGATAACTACTTGCAAGTGATTTTTCAGACTATGGGGTTCAGTCATAAACTCCAACAAAGATCAACCAAACTAACCAAAGAAAAATTAGATTAAATTCCATAGATATATAATTGCTAGCTTTAGATAAATAAACATAAGACTAACCTTCACAAAAATAAGAAAATACATCTAGGAATTGAGTCCAAAGTTCAACATATATGAATAAGGAAGAAGAAAATAATGAGTACAATGGAGGAGGAAAATAACCATGGCCTCCACCTCCTCTATCATAAACTAGATTTTATACATATTATATTTATATCAGTATTGGGGAGTAGGAAAATTATCACAACCTCCACTCCTATAACACAAACTAGAATATATGCATATTATGTCCAAAATAGTGGGAAAAGACAAACTACCTCAACCTCACTAAACCCACAAATGTATGTTTTCAACCTTTAATATTATTAGTTAGAGGTCAAAGATGGACTTTTTCCACATCATAGGAACCTTCTCATTAAAAAAACCAATGAAGGAAGGAATTTATCATTGATAGGGAGAGTTACCTTAATACCTTTCATAATCTCCTCTATAGTCCATTACATATTATTTTGTCTAAGTTTCAGTGTGTGAAGGTAGAATAAGGTACTATTCATGTTTACCTCAACTTGATGATCCATGTTGCCAATATAATTGTGAAGGATAAATAGATCTTGCTACCATTGACAACATAAACACATAGTTGAGATAGTATTCCATGTCAAAAACTTCCTAACTACCCCTAATGTCACTAGGATCCAAAATTAGGTGTTTTATTGCTTCTCATATACCAATGCATAACTCCTTGTCAACCTATTTTTCTATCTTGAATATAAGAACCTAAATCCTCAATTCTAGGCTTTTAATTTATTTCTCTAGAAAAGAAACCAAATCACAAGTCATCATTCCAGTTGAGACTCTAGGCTATCAATTTTTCATGTTTCCCCAATTAGCTACCACCTTCCCTTTCTCCATGCTAAGACTTTTGTAATCAGTTCCTACCATGTCCAATCCTAGACATGGAGTTCAATTTTCTCACAAAATAGAGCAATGGTACTAAGGTTGAACTAGAAAGAATGGGAAAAAATATCCACTACTACTATAGGATATAATAAAAGGTTTGCCACCAAGGTAGGTGCAAGAATTTGAGTCCACAAAATGTTCAAAAAGTTCAAGTGTTCTTTTCTGATTTTTGAGATTTGTCACAACTAGACAAAATTTGAAGCACTTACACATAGAATCTTAAAAATTTCCAATATTATGAAATGTAGTATTTTGATTTTGGTTTTCAAATATGTAATTTATTCTAATGCTCAAATGACAGAAATTAATTTTTAATAAGCATACATAAACTCCACTTTCTAAAGTCACTTTTTATGACCATACCATGCACATGTATGACCACCATAATTTGATGTAAATAAAATTATTTTTATAATTCCTTTTTAGGAAAGATGCATATTATAATAAAGATTGAGAAGGATATTTTTTATAAATATTTTTCAAATATTTTTTATTAATTATTTATTGCCCCTAATTGTTGTTTTTGAAAACCCCTCATGTATGCCCACCATAATTTGAGATTAAATAATCATTTTTTTTACTTTTTTGATTTTTTAAAATAATTATGTGTAGATTGGTGTCATGTAATTTTATTTACAAGAAACTTATTAAATTATAAACTATTAAAAAATATGAAAACCTTCTATTTCAATTTTATGGACTAGCTTCCTCAAAAATTAATTAAAAAATAGAAAAAGTTAATTCAATCATAAAAAAATCACATATTTGAAAACTAGACATCACCATAAATAATGGGTTTTGATTTCATAAAAAAAAATTAAAAAAGTCGCCAGCCATATTTCCAAAGTCAATTTTTTCCTTGATGTTTTCATGATATTGTACTTGCAGGTCCAAGGCTAAGGGGTGGGTTCACAAGCCTAAAACAAAAGAAAAGGATTTGGTTTCAAATTTAAAATTTTATGAAATGCATAACTACTCTAAAATAAGTATAGTTCATTATATAATATTGTGTAATTAGAAATGGGTATTTATTTTGAAAACAAAATGGGTACCCAATTTTAAAATTTAGGTTCGAGAGCTTAAGCCTAAATGGGTACCCATTTTTTATGAAATGGGTGCCCATTTTTTATGAAATGGGTGCCCATTTTTTATGAAATGGGTGCCGATTTATGTCTAGATTTTTCCAAGCTCGAAACTTCTCCTATATGTGGACCCAACTTCTTGCTTTTATCCACAACCTTAAGTAATAATTGTAGAAATCAATACTTCATCTCCTAATCTATCCCATCATAGATCATCATCAAATATTAAACTTGTAAAATAGACTAGTAAGTTGCCTCACCTTTCATTATTAGGGGATGGGCATGTGTTTTTTATTGTATATATATGTGTATATATTTATTTTTATGTGTACACATGTATGTTTATGTCTGTTTGTGTGTGTATTTAATATGTATATGTATATGTGTATGTGTACGTGTATGTGTATATGTATGAATCTATATCACACTTGTTGCACATATACTTAGGTTCAATATCTTAACTTATGACTTTATTCAAGGATTGTGAAAGATAAGTAATTTATGATTTATGGAAAGGTATTCATATATGAAAAGTTGATGATATGTAGACCAATATTATTGTGAATATAATGAATATTATAATCAATAAATATTACCAAACCATACAACTTATCATGTGTAGTGTAGAAAAATATATCCCTTTTACATTTTTAAACTTGTATGGGCCCTCTTAGTTAAATTGGAATTAATTGTGCTTTAATTTGGTTTTGTAAAATGTATTTATTTACACTTTCACACTTAGTTAGGTCTCTTTTAATTAATTAAGTGTAATTTTTCCTTAATTGACCCTTTAATTCATTTAACAAGCCTATTTAATTACATTTTCTGAAGAGGAAACTTGGCATTCATTAATGCCTTAACATAACACTTCTCATTGAGCAATGTGTGTCCTAGGTTTAGGGACCTAGGACCCATTGGGTCCTCCCTTAGACCTAGGACCTAATTTTAAATTATTTTTTTGTGGTATTTTAATGTTTTCAAATCTATATTCAGATGTCATCTTGTGATATTTGAATTTCAAGAAACTAAGGATACATATCTATAAATATAAGGTTATTTCATATGTTTCACCTAGAAGATTTTAGGAGCATTATTGGATCAATTCAAGATAATTTCAAGAGAAATTGAAGTTATTCCAGAGAAAAATTATTAGAGTTTTATTGTGATAATCAAGATCCAATTTTCATGTCAAAGTCTTCTTGCATCATGCATGTTTTTGGAGCTAATATGATGATGTAGGTTTCATGATCCTATCAAGCATTCAAAGCACTATTTCAAGCATAGATTCAAGGTTCAAGATCCACATTCATTGAATCCATTTCATGCAAGTTGTAGATCTACATTCCAATGTTTATGCAAGGTTTTGTTGAGTGGCAACATTGCTTTGTTCATTTTTTAATCCCTCTTTCATGTTTCATTTCATTTCAAGGCTTGATTACCAAAATGGGGTTTGACCAAGGAAAACCCCTATTCACTAAAAATAAAAATATTTTCCCTCTTAATTTGTGATTATAGATTTAGGTGGAAGAAATCTTGAAGATCCCTTGAAGAGAAAAATTGAAGAACTTGTCAAAGTTGCAAAAAGTTGTCAAAGTTGTCATCTTCTCACAAAAACTCATCTACAAAATTTATTTTTGGCTTTTTGAACCTAAAACTTGGAGAATCTAGAAGTGAAGATATGGGACCAATGGCTCCTACAAGTTGCAAAGAAGCCCTAACTCAGGACCCATTCACCCTCGAGTAAATGAGTCCTAGATCAACTTTAGAAACTCACTTTTGATGAAAGTTAAACATAGATATACCCTTCTTTGATATATAATATGATTGTAAGTTATGTCAATATTGAGTTTAATCTTTCTATTCAAAGTATTAGATTGCATTTTTGTGTTGATTTTTCTCCCTAAAGTGTTGTTTGACCAGGGCCCCCATCCTAACACAAAAATAAAATTTATAGATTCACAATTTGACTTGATTCACCTAAGGGTTGATAATCAATTTAATGTGTGGATCTTATTTCCTAAAGAAATAGAGGAAGATATGTTCATTTCCCCTTCATTTCCATTCCTGGATACCTAAACTATTTTTCATCATTTCATTTTGGTGAACCCAATGTGAAGAGCATTGTTTCTTTTTTATTTTGGAGTGCATTTTCACCCTAGATATAGATATTTCATTTATTTGCATAGAATTGCATTGAATTGAATCTCATTTAGGGTTGCTTAACTTGCATTAGCTTGCATCTCATTTAGGGCTTTAAGATTGCATTTTTGCATTCTTTAAATCTTAAAAATACAAAACACAAGTGAGTCATTTTGAAAAGAATTTACATAACATTGCATTATCATTCACTTATTTTTGAAAATTGAATCAAAATTGCACATAAAATTAGCTCTCCTAAGTTGTCATTTAGTCATATTTTGCATTTGCATTCAAGCTTAATCTCACAAAAAATTGAAACCATAACTTAATATCTAAAACCAAAATCTAATAGCCATAGGGATCAACTCAAAAATCTATAAAAACATTTTTCAAAACCCTAAGCTAGGACCCATTCACTTGGGGGTGAATGATTCCCTAATCGGGGTTGTTTCCTAAATTTCTATGCATTAAATCTTTGTTTCTGTGTTCTATTTTGTTGTTCTCAGTTTTTCGTTTTAGTTTGCAGAATTTTTGTTACTTGGAATTGATCATATTAAGCTTCATTTGAAAAATTCATTGCATTGTGTGAATTCAAAATTTCATTTACAAGACATCATTTTCAAGTTTTTACATAGCATAATCAGAAAATTATCTTATTTGAAATCTAAAAATTGCATTTTCATATTTACATTACACTTTACATCCTAGGTTATTTCATTTCATTTTACCTTTTTTCCATTTTGGGTGTACATTAAGTTGGTGAAACTTGTATGAGCTTCACAACTTGGTGTGGTATTAGTAATACTACTGTGAGACGTAGTTCGAGATTCCTGTCATCCCATGATACACCATTCGATGTGGATCTTGGGTTTTCCATCTCTTTCACTCATAGTGTTGATACTAATCAACCCTCTATGGATTATACCCTTAACACTTCATTTCCAATGACTTCCCTACCCACAACTCATGTGCATGATTTCAAAACAATGGTTTCTAATTTCCTACAAGAGAACATAAGAATAGATGTAGAAATAGAAAAATTACAAAACTTTGTGAATTTTGAAAATATTCCTAGTAGTAAAATTCCAACTTTAGATAATGTGAGGAAAATTCTTGAAAATAAACATGGAATAGAAATTTTGTGTAGCCTCACTTCAATAATTAAACATAATATTCAAATTATAGGTGTTAATGATCAAGGTAATAATTTTATAGGGCTAATGCAAGAAGTTGGGAACACAAAAAACTCAAAAAGTGGAAGTATTTTTGCTATTTTTCAGAATTTGTCACACTTGGACTAAAAATTTAAGGCGCTTACACAATGAATCTTAAAAAAATTCAGTGAAATTAAATTTATCATTTTGAATCTACTTTCCAAATGTGTAAATTATTCAAATACCCAAATTATAGAAATTAAATTTTGATAGGGATCTATAAAAACCACTTTTTACAAGTCCCTGTTTTTTTACCATACCATGCACGTGTACGGACACCACCTTTTGACCCAAATAAAATTATTTTGGTAATTCCATTTGGGGAAAGAGAGCTAACAACATGAAGATTGATGAGGAATTTTTTTTGTAGTTTTTTGTTCAATATATTTTTTTATTGAATTTTCATTGGCCTTAATTGTTGTTTTTAAAAATCAACATGTACAGACAACATAATTGGACCTAAACTAAAAAAAATTGAATCTTTTTTGTTTCATTGTGTAGAGAATTGTCTGAATATTGATGCCATATAAGTTTTTTTACAAGAAACTTAACCAAAAAAAAGTTATTAAAAAACAAAAAAAGTCTGATATTTCAAGTTTAAGGCCTAGTTTGCTTAGAAATTAATTAAAAAAAAAAACATAATACAATCTTAATAAAAATTATATATTCAGAAACTAGACATAGTGTTCTCTAATGGGTTTTAATTTTATAGATTGATTTAGAAAAAAAATTCAATCAGCCATATTGCCAAAGTTGGACATTCTTCTTTAATCTTCCCTAGTTTTTTAGTTGCAAGTCAAAGGCTAAAGCTCATATTTCCAAGCATTTCCTAAGCCTAAAACCAAGGCTACATGTGGGTTGGCAATTCAATTTTTAAATAATGCATACGTGTTATTTAAATAAAATGAGTATGTGTTTCATAACGCATACGTGTTATCTATTTACCCATTGGGAAAAGGTAACGTGTATGAATTATATAATGTGTGCACATTCCTAAAATAGAATGTGTGGGTATGTGCAGAATCATCATGGAAAAATTAGGCCCTTACGTGGCGAAAAATTCAGAAAAATCAGAGTTAGGCAACTTGATGTAAAAATTTGAATAAGTTATCTATATTATTTTAAAAATATGTAAGAATATAATCTATAGAAAATTGAATGTAGTTTCTAAACTTCTAGGTTTATTTTTTTTAAAAATCTATTTGGTGAAAATTTCAAATTTCAATGCAGTAGTACTTAAATTTCAGGGAAAAAATAAGTAGGTGTTTGTTTGACCACCCTAACTATAATAAAATGATAATATTATTTTATAAGAATTTAGATATAAGTAGAGGACTCATGTCCTGATGTGATGCATATTTTTTTGTAATTTTTTTCCAAGTAAATAATTAATTATGAATTTTTTATTACAACTTTTTAAAAATATAAAAAATCATATGTCTGACCACCTTAACTTGGTCAAAACTTTATGAAATTCGTTTTTTTTAAATCCTATAGTATGAAAAGCATAGAATGTGATGCATGTTTCAGATTCAAAAAATGTGATACCGTTTGAAAGCTATAGATGTTTTTCAATCAGCCTATCAATCAGGACTTTGGTCATAATTCAAATAGAAAATGAATAATATTTATTTACTAAATTCAAAGTAAAGCATAATTTATATTGGTGGAAAGCTAAAAATTTCCTTTAAAATCCCTTTTCATTTCATCAATTTTGGGTAAAAAACATCGTCAGCCACATACCCTACACATACCCATCATATTGCCACTTTTTGGCCCATCATGATCTTGCACATACCCGCATATGCATTTTATAATGCATACACATTTCTTATATAGTAATTTTTTCCTAATTTGGAAAATACTGATAAAACACGTTTTTCCTGTAACATACATTTTCTGCAGTACGGTGTAATACCCCCATGTTTCTGATACTATTTACTACTATTATTTGCTTTTATATGTTAGTGTGATACTGAATTGTGATGGTGATTGATTCATTGATTTGGTGTGTGGTTACGTAGTTTAGTTGATTGCTACAATTGATATTATTATTATGAATTATGATACTTTGTATGTAGGGTTTGGATTATTTTATTATGCAATGCTTTCTCTCTAATGTTTTATATGTCGATGTGATAATCTTATGGTGATCATGTGATTTGAATTCAGTATTATTTTATAATGCAATGGTGTAGTAATTAGTTAAGATGCAGTAGTTAATTATCATGTTATCTTATGATCAATTTGGTTAGAAATGTTAGTTGTTATTGATATTGTAATTGTTAGAATAGGTTAGGTGAGAGGACAGTGTAGCATCACTCGTTCACGAGTGCCCTACTACACTGCAATTCCTTCTCACGATAGGATGTTGATTATATATACATGTGCTACTTGACGTTTATTTGGATGCAGGATTGCAGGATTAAGTCTCGATTCCACCTGCTTTGGCAGGACAGGGCGAGCAATAAATTAACCCAACGGGTAAAAATGTTGAAAAAGGGAGTAGGTTTGGAAGTGTCCCCGTCCCAAGTCGTCGTCTGTTGTGAGTCGTGTCATGACTGAAGTTTTGGTTCTCTTTGATTGTGTTGTTTGATTATTGAAGTATACATTTGATTTATGGGTCATGTTTATTTAATTAACCTTATGTTATAAGATAATTGATTAAAGTTGTCTAGTTGTTTTGATTTAATTTTGTGTTAGTTGAATGTTAAAATTAAATATATAGTAAATTAAAAAGTGATATAATTTATTAAAAGAGTAAATAATTATTCTAAATTAATATTGTGGATAATAATTAAGTTAAATAAATATTGTTGAAGATAATTAAATAATATCTCTTTATTAATATTAAATTAGCAAATCATGTATAGATAATATCTTGATTAAATAAATTATTAAATTAAAATTTTAGATAAGTGTGCTTTTAAAAGCTGGAAAAAGGACCAATAAGAGAGAGGCTTTTTGAGAAAAGAAAGAAAAAGAGCTTTATGGAGTTTTATTCTGATTTATTATTTTGAGGAGAAGATCATTCACACACAGAAGTTTGGCTCTGTTGTTTTTGGATCTGGAAAAAAGAAACATAAAAATAAAAGAAAAGAATTTGTGTTGAAAACCTTGGAGAGAATAATTGATTTGAAGGTAGATAGATTGGAAAAGGGAGCTGCAGGAGGCGATCGAGGAGTTGCAGGAGGAATTCGAAAGGTTATAGAAGGAATTCTTCTTCAGACGAAGGACTCCAGGTTTTCTTTTGTTATTTATTGTTATTTTGTTGTGCTTTGAATAATATCTATTGGCTGTGTATTGAAAAATTTATAGAAGGAAGTTCTGTGGTTTGAAAAATTTATTCGAATGAAACCCTCGAATCTTCTATAGAAAACTATAGTTGAACCTTTTCAAAATTCTTCAATAAAGTTTTATAGTGAAATTTATTATTTAAAATAAAGAAAACAAATAAAAAGAAAAGAAAAAGAAATAATAAATAAATAATTTGAGTTTGTGATTTTGATTTACTTGTCGGATCTTTATTGAATTTATTAAAAAGAATAATCTGATGTTTTATGGTTGTTTGAATCTCTGGATAGTTATATATAAATATACACACTTATATATATAATATATATTCTAAAACAAAACTAAATATACATTCATATGATTATTTTGTCTGAACCATGAAGGAATATACCCTTTTTATTACACATGCCTGTTTATTACACAATTTGTATTTGAGAGTATGAATAAATAAACTTAATCGATTTTGTATGTTGTGCATATTCTTATAAAATTTTGTTTATTCGAATTAAAATTTATATATTTAAAAAATATATATATACATATATATTTTGAGCGAAACTGTCTTTGAAATTCGTGTTGCTTTTAAATAAAAAAAAATGAAATTGTATATGTAAAATAAAAAATAAAAATAAACTATATTTTGGGCTGGGGCGTTGGGAGTCGGCCAGCCGGTACCTCCCATGGCCCGTGGTGGACTGTACGCAGTCACCACCGGCCGCGCATAGCAACTGAGGCTGTTGGGCGCAGCCCGGTGGGGACTGCGTACCGCAGTCCTTCCACTGTGCAGTGGGGGCTACGGCCTCCCTTGGGAGGTACGCAGTACCTCCCTTGGGAGGTGCACAGTATCTCCACTGCACGGTGGTATGGGTTTTTAATTTCATTTTTATATATATATATTTTGTGTGATTTGTTTTTTTTATTTATTATATGTTATTTAATATATATTATATATTAGTTAATATATATATTAATATTATTTAATATATATATTAATATATATATATTATATATTATTTAATATATATATATATGTATTATTTGTTAATTATTTTAATTAAATATAATTTTAAAATAGGATAGTTATTGAATTTTGTAATATATTTTTGGTAGAACGACTTTTATAAAGTATTTTATCTTTAATATATATATATTTTTTTTAATAATTTAAAAAATATATATATTTGTGTAATTTGTTTATGAAATGTAATATATGTTTTAATATATAAATATATTTATATACCTTTTAAGAATACGATATATTGATATTTTGAATTAATGGGATAATATTTTACAAGTATGCAATGACATAGGTTGATTGAGAAAATTAGAAATAGAATTAAATTGCGCTTTGAATGTGACCGAATCCTCTCGAGAAATGGATTTATTTTATAGATGAAAATTGTTTGTTATTTAAAAGAGTTTTATGGTATCGTTTATGTAATCATTTTCTCTCAAGATTATTCATTTAATTTGGTTGTGGTTTTCTTTGATTTGGGTTTAGGTTATGAGGAAAACCCTAGAGTTAACTTATTGAGTTATAGGAGGCTAAGTTGTGTTTAGGACTTCCAGAGGTGGGGATATTGTTATTTGTGTTCGATCTTATATTTTTTTTTATGTTGTCCATATGTTTAGGCTTCGGTTGTGGTATTGATGTATACTTGGATCGTATCGTTTATGAATGTCATACATGTGATTTTGGGCGAGAGGGTTATGCCTCGCGGTTGATCCATTGTTGGTTCAGTTATCCTTATTGATACAATCCTGTTCAGTTGGATATTCTTGTGCTTGAGTGTCTAGAGAGAGTGGCTCTAGTGGGGGCCGGCGCACAAAGGGGCTATCAGGGTAACCGACATAGAGTTAGATTAATCAGTGATAATTTAAGTAATAAACCACGTGTGGGGATTAAACACTAATAAGATAATTGTGAAGCCTCGTCCACCTGTTAGTGCTATCACAGACTAAAGGGGACTAAGAAGGCCGTGGTTGGCAAGGTCATTGCCTTGTCCCCACGAAAGGACAATGACTCCGCATGAGTGACCCTATGGAGTGGCGCCTTGAGATAGGCCGTCTGGAGAACCATAGATGGAAGCGGAACCTCAACTTGGTTGTCTAGGGAATCCATATAGAGATGGAGGCGGCACCTTGTGATAGGTTGTCAGAATAATCCATGTGAAACCATGCGATGACACTCTACTCTAACATTCTGTTTGTGTTGATTTACTAAAGTCCTCTGGAAGTGATTTATTGTTTTGTCTTTGCTCATGGTTGTAAGTAATATTCAATATTATGTTTTGAGTTCATTGATGTTGTGATTTGACTGGTTGTTATATTCTTCAGTGGTTTGTTGTTGTGCCTTTGGATTTGACGTTGTTGAGTTTCTATGTGGTCTTTGGTGTTAAGTTATCTTCTTGGAGTTAGTCTTTGCTTTTGTTAGACGTGCTTGGTCGGGGACTCTTCCTTGTCTACTCTCAGCACGGGGGTGGTTGGGTGGAATGTGCTTCGCACCCCGTTGGGTTTCCCCTTTTTTTTGTTGCAGATGTATCTTTTATTGCAGGGCTCTTTGGCGGATATTGATGATCCAATAATTCTTTGTACCAGATGTATGTATGCCTCAGATGTAATGTAATTATGGATGTATCATCTCCCACGTGTGTTGGGATGACCTCGATGTAATTTGTATATGGTGTTATTGAGATGTATTTTCAGTCGATTGTATTTTATTATCATTTGGATGTGATGTATTTTCAGGCCTTGTATTTATTCAAAAACTGTCACTTGTAATAGCTGGATATGTTATGTTGTATCTATTGAAATATGTAACACTTTATATCTTTATCATCACATGTGTTATCATATGTATTTATGTTATGAATGTGGTTATTGTTTAATGGATATTTTAATGATGAAATGGGAATGAATAGAATTATGTAATTGTTTAATTATTATTATCTTATTGTCGTTGTTATGGGTTAGTATAGTAATGTCACTTCGTGTACCGCATTGGAGCTAGTTGTGCCTTATAATACATTGTTATGTTATAATGCTTAGTATGTTATTGTATTCTTTTTAAAAAAAAAAAAAAATATTTCCGTTGTTATTAGTTCCTTTGGGGTTCGCACGGCGGGGCGTTACAGCTTGGTATCAGAGCCAAGGTTGCTAACGCTAGGTCCTCTGGGTAGTTGGTGTCTGTTAGGCAACCTTTGCGTAACTCTTGATATTACATAACTTTAATCATTGTGTAGGATCATGCCTCGAGGTAGAGGTCGTGGCCAAAGAAGAGGCTAGGTGGTGGTCATAGAGTCAACCGCCGAAGTCCGTCACCGCCAAGTCTTCATGGTTTAGTGCACGAGGAACAACTAAGTCCTCAACGCAATGTGTCAGGCGATGGACAAAATCAGGGACAACCTGGTTTGGATGGGCAATTGCAGCACATTCTTGGAGAGATTCTTGGTCGTTTGGGACCCAGGCCAGATGAGGTGCAACAGGTTGAGAGAGAGAGAGAGGTCACCGAGGCGCAGGGATACAGATGTGGTTCAGGATGCAGTCATAGCAGGCCATATGAGAGATTTGATGAGAGCACACCCTCCCACTTTTGATGGTTCTGGAGGAGGGTTGGAAGCTGAGACGTGGTTAATTGACTTAGAGCGATGCTTCGCGATGCACCCCTATGGTAGCAATACCAAGGCTCAGTGCGCAGTTATGCACCTGCGAGGTTTCGCATCTACTTGGTGGCGTCTTGAAGAACAAAAGTTACACCTTGATATCAGTATGGTCACATGGGAGTTGTTTATAGACAGGTTCAGGGCTCGCTTCCTCTCAGATCATTGGAGGCAACGCAGGGCTGATGAGTTTCATGACCTTAGGCAGCTGTTGATGTCAGTAGAGCAGTACGAGCGACGCTTTTATGAGTTGAAACAGTATGCAGGTATTAGCCACGACGAAGGGATGTTAGTGCAACATTTTGTTTGAGGCTTAAATGCCCAAATTAGTGGTGGCGTGAGAGTCTTCCAGCCGAAGACAATGGAGGTAGCGGTCAAGAAGGCTCGGTTGGTTGAGGAAAATCTAGCTATGGCACTGGGTGGTCATATAGGAGGTCAGTTGGGTAGTTCACCAGTTTCAGGTGTTGTTTCTCATGGAGGTCCAGTCTTGGCTGTAGGGTCCTCTAAAGGTCATCAGGAACCCACTAAGGGTGAGCAACAACAACGCTCTCCATCTCATCAGGGAAATAGATCACAGAACATGAAGTTTCAGAGTTGGCAACGTAATAGACCTGATCATTTTGTGCAGCCGGCACAAAGTATGCAGTCAGCACCATCACGAGGCAGCTTTCAACAATCGAGTGCACCAGTTGGAGTCAGAGGCTTTGGGTGGAGTACAGGTTGCTTCTCATGTGGGAAGCAGGGTCATATTGCGAGGAAGTGCCCTCAAGGGAACACTACAGGTTTTAGTCAGGCACCAGTCACTTCTGAGCCGACAGTAGGTGATGCAAGTAGAGCTTATCATGTGTTTGCGGGTTCTGCGGGACCCAAGTGATGAGACTTTGGTGGCATGGAATAATGCATTCCATATTAGTGAGGATTATTTGTTTTGTTTAGTTACTGGCTTCCAGGAGTAAGCCATTTTCTAGAGGGGGAGGATGTAATACCCCCATGTTTCTGATACTATTTACTACTATTGTTTGCATTTATATGTTAGTGTGATACTGAATTATGATGGTGATTGATTCATTGATTTGGTGTGTGGTTGCATAGTTTAGTTGATTGCTACAATTGATATTATTATTATGAATTATGATACTTTGTATGTAGGGTTTGGATTATTTTACTATGAAATGCTTTCTCTCTAATGTTTTATATGTCGATGTGATAATCTTATGGTGATCATGCGATTTGAATTCAGTATTATTTTATAATGCAATGGTGTAGTAATTAGTTAAGATGCAGTAGTTAATTATCATGTTATCTTATGATCAATTTGGTTAGAAATGTTAGTTGTTATTGATATTGTAATTGTTAGAATAGGTTAGGTGAGAGGACAGTGTAGCATCACTCGTTCACGAGTGCCCTACTACACTGCAATTCCTTCTCACGATAGGATTTTGATTATATATACATGTGCTAATTGACGTTTATTTGGATGCAGGATTGCAGGATTAAGTCTCGATTCCACCTGCTTCGGCAGGACAAGGCGAGCAATAAATTAACCCAACGGGTAAAAATGTTGAAAAAGGGAGTAGGTTTGGAAGTGTCCCCTTCCCAAGTCGTCGTCTATTGTGAGTCGTGTCATGACTGAAGTTTTGGTTCTCGTTGATTGTGTTGTTTGATTATTGAAGTATACATTTGATTTATGGGTCATGTTTATTTAATTAACCTTATGTTATAAGATAATTGATTAAAGTTGTCTAGTTGTTTTGATTTAATTTTGTGTTAGTTGAATGTTAAAATTAAATATATAGTAAATTAAAAAGTGATATAATTTATTAAAAGAGTAAATAATTATTCTAAATTAATATTGTGGATAATAATTAAGTTAAATAAATATTGTTGAAGATAATTAAATAATACCTCTTTATTAATATTAAATTAGCAAATCATGTATAGATAATATCTTGATTAAATAAATTATTAAATTAAAATTTTAGATAAGTGTGCTTTTAAAAGCTGGAAAAAGGACCAATAAGAGAGAGGCTTTTTGAGAAAAGAAAGCAGAAGAGCTTTATGGAGTTTTATTTTGATTTATTATTTTGAGGAGAAGATCATTCACACACAGAAGTTTGGCTCTATTGTTTTTGGATCTGGAAAAAAGAAACATAAAAATAAAAGAAAAGAATTTGTGTTGAAAACCTTGGAGAAAATAATTGATTTGAAGGTAGATAGATCGGAAAAGGGAGCTGCAGGAGGCGATCGAGAAGGAGTTGCAGGAGGAATTCGAAAGGTTACAGAAGGAATTCTTCTTCAGACGAAGGACTCCAGGTTTTCTTTTGTTATTTATTGTTATTTTGTTGTGCTTTGAATAATATCTATTGGCTGTGTATTGAAAAATTTATAGAAGGAAGTTCTGTGGTTTGAAAAATTTATTCGAATGAAACCCTCGAATCTTCTGTAGAAAACTGTAGTTGAACCTTTTCAAAATTCTTCAATAAAGTTTTATAGTGAAATTTATTATTTAAAATAAAGAAAACAAATAAAAAGAAAAGAAAAAGAAATAATAAATAAATAATTTGAGTTTGTGATTTTGATTTACTTGTCGGATCTTTATTGAATTTATTAAAAAGAATAATCTGATGTTTTATGGTTGTTTGAATCTCTGGATAGTTATATATAAATATACACACTTATATATATAATATATATTCTAAAACAAAACTAAATATACATTCATATGATTATTTTGTCTGAACCATGAAGGAATATACCCTTTTTATTACACATGCCTGTTTATTACACAATTTGTATTTGAGAGTATGAATAAATAAACTTAATCGATTTTGTATGTTGTGCATATTCTTATAAAATTTTGTTTATTCGAATTAAAATTTATATATTTAAAAAATATATATATACATATATATTTTGAGCGAAACTGTCTTTGAAATTCGTGTTGCTTTTAAATAAAAAAAAATGAAATTGTATATGTAAAATAAAAAATAAAAATAAACTATATTTTGGGCTGGGGCGTTGGGAGTCGGCCAGGTCGTACCTCCCACGGCCCGTGGTGGATCAGACGCTAGCCACCAACGGGCCACAAGATAAAGAATCGAGGTCAAGTAATGCTACTTGGGATCAAGGCACGCAATGCCCACCTGCAAGTACAATACGGCTTCCTTGAGGCACGCTAGCATCTCCTTGGGAGGTGCACGATTCCAATCAAGACTATGGCATGGGTTTTAATTTCCATTTTTTTATATATATATTTTGTATGCATTTTTTTATTATATGTTATTTAATATAGATTATATATTAGTTAACATATATTAACATTATTTTAACATATATATTATCGATATATATATATACATTATATATTTTAATATATATATATATTTATTATTTTTTAATTATTTTAATTAAATATAATTTTAAAATAGGATAGTTATTGAATTTTGTAATATATTTTTGGTAGAACGACTTTTATAAAGTATTTTATCTTTAATATATATATTTTTTTTTTTAATAATTTAAAATATATATGTATTTGTGTAATTTGTTTATGAAATGTAATATATGTTTTAATGTATAAATATATTTATATACCTTTTAAGAATACTTATATATTGATATTTCGTTCATCGGGATAATATTTTACAAGCATGCAATGACATAGGTTGATCGAGAAAACTAGAAATAGAATTAAATTGTGTTTGAATGTGACCGATTCCTCTCGAGCAATAGATTTTGTTATTGATGAGATTTGTTTGTTATTTAAAGGAGTTTTATGGTGTCGTTTGTGTAACCATTTTTTTTACAAGATTATTCATTTAATTTGTTATGGTTTTCTTTTGGACGGGTTTAGGTCATGTGGAAGAACCCTAGAATCAATGTATTCAGTTATAGGAGACTAAGTCGTGTTTAGGACTTCCAGAGGCGTAGATATTGTTATTTGTGTTCGATCTTGTATTTTGATGTTGTCCATATGTTTTGGCTTCGGTTGTGGTATTGATGTATACTTGGATCGTATCGGTTATGAATGTCATACATGTGATTTTGGGCGAGAGGGTTATGCCTCGCGATTGATCCATTGTTGGTTCAGTTTTCCTTGTTGATGCAATCCTGTTCAGTTGGATATTCTTGTGCTTGAGTGTCTAGAGAGAGTGGCTCTAGTGGGGGCCGGCACACAAAGGGGTTGTCAGGGTAACCCACATAGAGTTAGATTAATTAGTGATAACTTAAGTAATAAACCACAGGTGGGGATTAAACACTAATAAGATAATTGTGAAGCCTCGTCCACCTGTTAGTGCTATCACAGACTAAAGGGGACTGAGAAGGCCGTGGTTGGCAAGGTCATTGCCTTGTCCCCACGAAAGGACAATGACTCCGCATGAGTGACCCTATGGAGTGGTGCCTTGAGATAGGCTGTCCGAGAACCATAGATGGAAGCGCACCAACTTGGTTTGTCCGGGAATCCATATGTGAGATGGAGGCGCACCTTGTGATAGGTTGTCAGGATAATCCATGTGAAACCATGCGATGACACTCTACTCTAACATTCTGTTTGTGTTGATTTACTAAAGTCCTCTGGAAGTGATTTATTGTTTTGTCTTTGCTCATGGTTGTAAGTAATATTCAATATTATTTTTTGAGTTCATTGATGTTGTGATTTGACTGGTTGTTATGTTCTTCAGTGGTTTGTTGTTGTGCCTTTGGATTTGACGTTGTTGAGTTTCTATGTGGTCTTTGGTGTTAAGTTATCTTCTTGGAGTTAGTCTTTGCTCTTGTTAGACGTGCTTGGTCGGGGACTCTTCCTTGTCTACTCTCAGCACGGGGGTGGTTGGGTGGAACGTGCTTCGCACCCCGTTGGGTTTCCCCTTTTTTGTTGTTGCAGATGTATCTTTTATTGCAGGGCTCTTTGGCGGATATTGATGATCCAATAATTCTTTGTACCAGATGTATGTATGCCTCAGATGTAATGTAATTATGGATGTATCGTCTCCCACGTGTGTTGGGATGACCTCGATGTAATTTGTATATGGGGTTATTGAGATGTATTTTCAGTCGATTGTATTTTATTATCATTTGGATGTGATGTATTTTCAGGCCTTGTATTTATTCAAGAACTGTCACTTGTAATAGTTGGATATGTTATGTTGTATCTATCAAAATATGTAACACTTTATATCTTTATCATCACATGTGTTATCATATGTATTTATGTTATGAATGTGGTTATTGTTTAATGGATATTTTAATGATGAAATGGGAATGAATAGATTTATGTAATTGTTTAATTATTATTATCTTATTGTCGTTGTTATGGGTTAGTATAGTAATGTCACTTCGTGTACCCCATTGGAGCTAGTTGTGCCTTATAATACATTGTTATGTTATAATGCTTAGTATGTTATTGTATTCTTTTAAAAAAAAAAAAAAAAATTATTTCCGTTGTTATTAGTTCCTTTGGGGTTCGCACGGCGAGGTGTTACATACGGTCTGAAAGTGCCATTTTCTACGTTTTTATTGCAAATTTGTCTTGTGCAAGGCATATTCAATTCAAATTGTTGGAAGAGATAAAATTGTAGGTTGAATTTTCTAAAGTGGAATCAAGTACAAGAACATTTTACACGAAGATTTGGAAAAATAAATTTTTTGGATGTATTCATGATGTTTTTGTACTTCAAAGTTTATAGAAGAAAGGATCTTCATACTACATAGTTTCATTTGAATATTTGAAGGAGATGAAAATTTGAAAATAGGTTACTTGAATCATTTGTTTTGTCATCAAAGAGGATTTGGTAACCATGGGATCAAAGCAAAGACAAAGAAAAAAATGTAGAAAGTTAATGACACCCAAAGAAATTCAAGCAATTAAAGAAATGGAGGCAAAAAGACAAAGGGATAGAAGAGAAATGATTCGTCAAATGAAAAATTTGGAAGCATCTAGTTCCAAGAATGTTGAAGAGGAAGACATGAATGATGAAATGAATGTAAATGATGCAAATGTGGAGATGGTGAATATGGAAGAAAATGAAATTATGGAGACAAACCCAACTATGCCTTCAACTTCAACTTTGAATGATATGGAAATAGTACCTATGCAAACAACTTCAGGTATGTCTTCAAATCCACCTCCTAATGATATGGAAAATGCACCTATTCAAACAATCTATCCAAGTATTTTTCAAACCCAAGTCTTGATAATATTGATCTTGCATTTTAGATGAAGCTAGATACCCCATTGATGATATCAATAATTCTAGGGTTGAAAAAATGCAAAAACTAAAAAAATGATGAAATTATATCTTATGAGAATGCAAATGAGAATGAAATCCCTTTTACATTTGAAAATGAAAATGAAACCCCTTGTGTGAATGAAAATGAAACCCCTTGTATGGATGAATATGAAAAAAAAAATTAACAATTGAAAAAGATGTGCTAGATAACCTTTGTGGTAAAGTTTCTTGGAGACAAATTAGAACTTATGGAAATAGAATATATAAAAGTCTTTTATAGAAATAAATTAGGATTTCAATGTCAACTCATGATGCAATTGATTTGAATGTCGAAAATGAGAAAAGTGATGAAAAAATTAGGTATTTTTGTAAAACCAAAAAATAAAGATGATTCAGTAGAACAAGTCATATCTAGTGTTGCTAATGCTATTGATTTTATAGGTAAGAAAAGTCGATCTAAAGATAAGAATGTGCCTCATCATGTAATAACAACTGCTCTAGTTGATAAAGCAACTTCAAATAAAAGAATGTTAAGTAAGATTAGTAAATGTATAAAAGTAAATCCTAAAACTTCGATAAGATCTTCTAAAAGAAGAGAAAGTATTGAAAAGGATCCAATTAATCAATGTTGGAGTTTTAGTGGTAGAATCCCAAGATCAAACATGAAATTAACTAATGAAATTAAATCTTTAATCGATAAATTTTGGCATGATAATACAAGAGTATCACCTAACATTATAGATGTCTTAAAATTAAGGTGGGTTCCAAACTTCATGAACCTCATCCAAAGCATCTCTTAGATATGACTCAAACTAAATTATATAAAAAAAATTAGATGCTTCAATCTTACCATTGAATATTAACATAAGTCAAAGATCATTCGAAAAGTGTAAACCTTGGTATGTTAGAGTTAATAAGCAACAAATCTCTTGTTGTTGTAAGACTCATGTAAAATTTCATTATTATTATGATATTTTTTGATATATACGATACACTTTGTATGCTAATAAAATTATGTAGGAAATTTGTGGTATTAATATGCCACCTGAAGGAATCAAATATTTTATAGCAAGTTTGTTTTGTGAACCCTCTAATGGAAACTTATTCTATTTAAAAGCATTTATTTCTAGAGAATGCGATAGATGTGGTAAATTTTCATTATTAGGAGAATGTATCCATGAAAGTAGTTTAGATGAATTTGGACAACAATTAATGGATGTAAAAAAATTTAAAAACATTGAGTATTCTTTAAAAGATGGAAAAACTAGAAAACATTGTGAGCTAATTGTGGAAAAATTTAGTGTGCATGTGCATTTATTAAGGAATTTAAAGATAATATTGTACCTAAATATGTTCAACACTCTTAGTATGCTCATTAGCTTGATAATCAATTTCGCTTATGTAAAAACACATTCCCAATTTGAACTATATTGTCAGTTGTTGATTTTGCTAAAAATAATACTCTTGCTCCACAAGAAGAAATTCAATCACAGTATTATAATTCAGTGCAAGTGGCTATATTTGTTCATATTGTTATAGACATGCAAATGATAGTAGAGAAGATAATAGAATTTTTTTGAGAGAGTACAATTTTTATGTAACTGATAATAGATTACATTCATCTGAGTTTGTTCAATATTGTTTTGATATATTTTATAAAAATTTAAAAGAGAGGAATTCAAATGCTATAACATCTCATATGGTCAGATAATTGCACGAGTCAATTAAAAAATGATAGAATGTTTTATTGGTTATGTAGAGTTCATAAGGAAAATAATATCCAACACATATGGAGTTTTTTTTAAGTTGGTCATGGTAAGGGAGAACACAATGGAGTAGGTGCATGTGTGAAAAGAGCTCTTGCTAGAGAGCAACTAAAATTTTTGGATACTACAAAATTTGGAGATGCATGTGAAATTGTAGATTGGTGAAATACCAAACTATCTACAAGAACAAGTGAGATCAAAAATTCTATGCTTCTTTTGGTTAAAATTGAAGAAAATGATATTTTTTCTTGACACTTGATTGTGAAACAATTAATGGATCTGCAAAATGGCATTGGTTTAAGAGTTTGAATGCAAAAAAATGGACAATATGGACAAGGGAGTTGGCATGCTTTTTTCAATTTTGTATTGCAGGTGTTTGGGAGGTGTGTGAAAATACAAAATGGGTCAAACAATGGCAACAAAGAGACTTAACACCTACATCGACACATGTTCAACATGGAACAACAATTGAAGATAATCAAGTGTTCGCATCAGATGATTATGATCATGTTTCGGATCTTGTACAAGAAGGTACATTATTTATTGAGTTGAATTTTATTTGTATTCATGTTTATATGTGAATTAAATATAAGCCACTCTTTAATGAGTTTTTTATTTATTTTTGCAGGACAAGTGTATGTTGTTGTTGCACCTGAGGGGAATGAAGAGGAGACAGAGTATTGGTTGGCTAGATGTGTTGAGAGAAAACATAAGTTGGTACATCCTAGAGTACATGATGACAACTTTGAGTACCCAACTGGTTCAGTGGTTGTTGTTGGCAGCCAGCTTCAAAAATATTTGATAAGAAAGAATGGCTTGACTGCATTTGAAGATTATGAAAGACACAAGAAGATTATACATTATTCACATTTGATTTTGGAAACCAATATAAAACTAGTTAGATATCCAGGGAGGCCTACTAATAAAGTCTTATGGACACTTTCAATGGATAATCATGAGATAATCATAGAAGCATTACAAAAAAGAGATGATGCAGATGGTACAACAGAGTAAATAAATATTGGTAAGTATATAGTTGTATATATATTTAATTGGTATATGTATTTGTATTTAGTCATTTCCTAATTAAATATTTATCTCATTTCTTGTTTCAAGTCTCCCAAAACTAGATTCTTTACAAAAAAGAGAGGAGATGCACATATATTACAATGGAATTCAAATCTAAAGGCAGGTAACTTTAGATAGTTCTAGATACATTTAATTGATAGTATAAATATAAAACTAAATTTAATTCATTGTCATTTTATAAAAAAAATATAATTGATTTCATATCCCCTTAATCCATTCTCTTAAAACCCCTTAAGCCATCCTCTTATGTACCATTAATCCATCCTCTTGTATCCCCTTGAGCCTCCCTATTAATTCCTCTTAAGCCATTCTATTAGGACCCCTTAATCCATATCCTCATATATCTACCCTTAATCCATCCTCTTGCATCCCCTTAAGTCACTCTATCAACACCCCTTAAGCCATCCTCTTAGGACCCCTTAATCCATACCTCATATCTACCCTTAATCCTCCACTTGCATCCCCTTAAGTCACTCTCTCAACACCTAATCCATCTTCTTAGGACCCCTTGATCCATATCCTTATATTATACCCTTAATCCATCCACTTGTATCCCCTTAAGTCAATCTCTCAGCACCCCTTAAGCCATCCTCTTAGGACCCCTTAATCCATATCATCATATATCTACCCTTAATCCATCCACTTGCATCCCCTTAAGTCACTCTCTCAACACCCCTCAATCCATCCTCTTAGGACCCCTTAATCCATACCTCATATATCTACCCTTAATTCATCCACTTGCATCCTCTTAAGTCACTCTCTCAACACCCCTTAAGCCATCCTCTTAGGACCCTTAAATGATCCATATCATCGCATATCTACCCTTAATACATCCACTTGCATCCCCTTAAGTCACTCTCAACACCCCTTAAGCCATCCTCTTAGGACCCTTTAATCCATATCCTCATATATCTACCCTTAATCTATCCACTTGCATCCCCTTAATTCTCTCTCACAACACCCCTTAAGTCATCCTCTTAGGACACCTTAATCCATATCCTTGTATATCTACCCTTAATCCATCCACTTGCATCCCCTTAAGTCACTCTCTCAACACCCCTTATGTCATCCTCTTAGGACCCCTTAATCCATATCCTCATATATCTACCCTTAATCCATCCACTTGCATCCCTTTAAATCTCTCTAGGGTTCATGAGATGCTTAGAATAACAACTCTATATGGGTTAATAGTTTAGGGTTCATCTCCTAGTAGTTAGGTCATATGGTTTAAGGTTTAGGGTTTCTAGTGTTCATGAGATGCTTATAATAACAAATCTATGAGATGCTTAGAATAATAAATCTATATGGGTTAATGGTTTAGGGTTCATCTCCTAGTCTTTAGGTCATATGGTTTAGGGGTTAGGGTTTCTAGGGTTCATGAGATGCTTAGAATAACAAATATATATGGGTTTTAAGGGTTTAGGGTTCATGAGATGCTTAGAGTAACAAATCTATATGGGTTAATGGTTTAGGGTTCATCTCCTAGTCTGGGTTCATGAGATGCTTAGAATAGAAAATATATATGGGTTTTAATGGTTTAGGGTTCATGAGATGCTTAAAATAACAATTTTATATGGGTTAATGATTTACGGTTCATCTCCTAGTCTTTAGGTCATATGGTTTAGGGTTTAGGGTTTCTAGGGTTCATGAGATGCTTAGAATAACAAATCTATATGGGTTAATGGTTTAGGGTTCATCTCCTAGTATTTACGTCATATGGTTTAGGGTTTAGGGTTTATAGGGTTCATGAGATGCTTAGAATAACAAATATATATGGTTTTTAAGGGTTTAGCGTTCATGAGATGCTTAGAATAACAAATCTACATGGGTTAATGTTTTAGGGTTCATCTCCTAGTCTTTAGGTGATATGGTTTAGTAGGGTTTAGGGTTTCTAGGGTTCATGACGATGCTTAGAATAATAAATGTATATGGTTTTTAAGGGTTGAGGGTTCATGAGATGCTTACAATAACAAATCTATTTGGGTTAATGGTTTAGGGTTCATCTCCTAGTCTACAGTTCATAAGGTTTAGGGTTTAGGGTTTCTGGGGTTCATGAGATGCTTATAATAACAAATCAATATGGGTTTTAACAGTTTAGGGTTCATGAGATGCTTAGAATAACAAATCTATATGGGTTAATGGTTTAGGGTTCATCTCCTAGTCTTTAGGTCACATGGTCTAGGGATTCTACGGTTCATGAGATGCTTAGAATAACAAATCTATATGGGTTTTAAGGGATTAGGGTTCATGAGATTCTTAGAATAACAAATCTATATGGGTTAATGGTTTAGGGTTCATCTCCTAGTTTGTAGGTCATATGGTTTAGGGTTTAGGGTTTCTAGGGTTCATGAGATTCTTAGAATAACAAATCTATATGGGTTTTAAGGGTTTAGGGTTCATCTCCTAGGATTTAGGTCCTATGGTTTATGGTTTATGGTTTTAATTCCTTCTCTCAACTCCCCTTAATCCACCCTCTTACATCCCTTTAAGTCATTCTATCGACTCCCCTTAATCCACTCTCTTACATCCCTTTTAGTCATTCTATCAACTCCCCTTAATCCATCCTCTCTCATCCCTTCAAGTCATTCTATCAATTCCCCTTAATCCACCCTCTTGCATCCCCTTAATCCATCCTCTTAAATGATCCTTAATTAATATCCTCTTACATGCCCTTAATCCACAATCTTCCATCCCTTAAGCCACTCTCATAATTCCTGTTAATCCATCCTCTTAGGACCCGTTAAGCCATATCCTAAGGTTCATGACATGCATCCCCTTAATCCACCCTTTTACATCCCTTTAAGTCATTTTATCAACTCCCCTTAATCCACCCTCTTACATTCCTTTAAGTCATTCTATCAACTCCCCTTAATCCACCCTCTTCTAGCATCCCCTTAAGCCATCCTCTTAACTCCCCTTAAGGCATTCTCTTAGGACCCCCCTTAAGCTATATCCTCTTAGGTCCCCTTAATCCATCCATTGGCAAACATGATTTAAATTTGTATGGAATTTATAAGATCCAATTTTGTAACTTTTCCTATATATTGTTATTTTCTCACATGAATTATTTACTTAAATGAATCATAAAAAGTATAGTTACTTTACTTACATTAATTATTTTTGTAGGTTCTCATCAAGTCAGTCTACCATGTGATTGTCATTGTAAAATTACTTTATCAAGAGACTGTAAATATCAATTTGTGGTCTTGATCTGAAATTTGATAAGCTTTAATTGTATCTACATGCACATATATGTTTCATCATGTTATATAGTTGTATTAAACATCAATATACAATATATATGCTTCTTCGATGTATGAATTTCAATGAACTTATTAATCACTTTTTTAATATATTGTTCCAATTTTATAGATTATACATTTCATGTCTTGTATTTACCACATTTTATATAATTGTTCTATTGTATAGATTATACATTTTGTGCATACAAGGAGATAGATTTTTGTTTATTGATTCAAATATTTGCTAGAATTAGAAAATAGTTAAAATTACCTACCCTTAGTTTATTATGAATATGATCTAAACTATTTAAGGAATGTTTTAATTTTTCACCTAACCATGTGATAAATTATATACATGAAATTCGATTCTAGATAAGAATTTATATAGTGCATGTATTACTTGAAAATTAGATAAAATATCTATACATACATGAGTGCATATAATCATCAAAATGAATATAACATGATCATAATTGACTGCATATATAATCATCATATTAAAGTCAAGTAATATAAATAAACAAAAACATGATAATATTAATCGATATAATGTATGTGAAATAGTCCATTAAATAACATGTTCAAAATTTATATGTCAAGTCCTACACATATATTTAAATAAAACTAGAGGTCTATAGTCCATAAAATTTAAAATCATCTAACTATTAGGTTGATTGGTCATATCAAGTCTCCTCTTTGTTCCATGTCGACTAGATGTACCCACATCATGTTGTAAAAGAGTACAAGAAACTTGAAATTAGATTTAAAGTTATTTAGAAATTTTGATATAATTAAACATATTTAAACTTGAAAATATAAACTTTTAGATAAAAATAAATTTAATTAAATATCTAGTAAATATAGTAAAAATGATTTTTAGTATGCATAAATTACCATATGATCATGTGAATATACTGGCAGATTTTGTTCAACGGGTAGCATAACTATCAGTTGAGAAGATCCAAATGCTTGATCTACTATATCCTTCATATTCATATAAAGCAAACAATATGTTAAAACCTCAAATATATATATAAAAGGTCTGTAAAAATTGTATAGGAGATTTAGTAAAGTTTACAACCTCGAATGATATGACCTCATGATCACACACCTAAGATTTCCCATGCATAAACGTTGATGATGTCTCAGGTGCCCCCGCCATGGGTATCTCATCAAATCCCTGCATATAGATGTACAAAAAAATTTATAGATCAAATTCACACATGTGTATGTAAGTGAAAAAATTAAATTAGATCTATGATGTGTATGTAATTTAAACTTAAAAAACTTTTGAAAGCACGCACCCAAGCTAACGATGTCTTAGGAGCGCTCACCACAACTTGTGGTTGGTCAATACTAGGTATCATATGACCTCCCTGCATCTAGATATAATATATATCATTTCACACATGTGTACAAATTCAAATTAAATTAGATATATCCACACAAATTGTTTAATATATATTGGTTCAAGTACCTAACCAAAGGTGAGCCCATCTCTACAACACTTGACATATAGACATGATCATATTGAATTTCAGGCATCATCTGATCATGCATCTACATCAAACACTTCTTGAACTAATATTATATATAATATAATATAATTTGATGTTAAATTATTTACATGAATTCTATGCATTTCAAACAAATTAAATTTAACTTCAAAAGATGAACATACTTGTGTAGGATGATCCTCAGAATATAGTAAATTCATAGATGACTCTGTCACAGATGCATGTGGGTCACTTGAAGTGGATGCCTGAGTATTCCCATAGCCCGAGCCTCCATGCTCTTTATTGTCTACTTCAGCCACCGCGTGTGTAGTTTGATGAGTGAGATGTCTTCAAAGTGAACTCAATGCTCCTAATGTTGATAACATGGTATGTTGTTGAAATGTAGCAGGAACACCAAGAGAAGGAGGAGGAACAATAGGAGCAATTGGAGCACGTCGCTAAGGATCGACACGTGCTCCTAGTCTATGTTGGGGCATGCCACACCCAACTCCCTGAAATGACCTCATATAAAAATAGTTGGGTTTTAATCCCAACTCAAACTCAACCCATAACTTTATCAAAAAGTATAGGGGCACCTCAGAATTTCCATGTGGTGGATTATCAAACACCATCCACCATCTATCCCAAAAATATGCAGCTATCTGCAGGTGCCTACACCATAAAATTGAAATTCATTTTTCGGTGGGTGGAATTGGTTTGTTTGTTTGGGGGTTAAAAAAATGTTGGCACATGGCTTGTTTTGTAATTTTAAGGTCATTAATTTCTTTATAGGACAATCCATATTGTCTCCTCTCTTCTCTCCATTGATGGAACCTATCTAGGACCACATCAATAGATTGAACATAATTGACAATAGTTTACATCGTAGATGTAAACCATGCGAGATGGGGGGGATTCTAGGCTAATTTTTTATCAGATCTATATTTCCCTAAATCACAATAAGTTTTTTTCTAATTCTCTCTCTTAACTTGATGCAATCTAGGTGGTAATGACTTGCACTCCAACACAAAATGATCCACCACAAACAAAGAAATCTACCTTTGAACACAAAATGCTCTACTTTTTGGAAACTCAAGGGTAGACAACTAAGAGGGGGGGTGAATCAGTTGTCACCAAATTTCAAACTTATTCAACTTATTAACCTTATTCTCAAATCTGATCATTAATCATGAAAGCATAAATGAACAACACATTAGAATCACATATAACACCAATATTTTTACGTGGAAAACCTATTAGGGGAAAAACCATGGTGGAGGTCAGACCACAAGATTATACCTTGCTAAAAGTATAAGGAATTATGGATGGGGAATTCCCATGCATTCAGGCACACTGCCTAGAGATCACTCCTCAAATACAAAATAGGCTTATTTCGCAAAGAAAGAAACACTATCTTATAGGAAGGTTTTGATTAATTCTATTAGACTTTGAACTGAGAAAATTAGCATCTACTAATGCCTAGTTATAGTTCAGGTTAAGCACATGAACACTTCTTCACTCTTCTTCAATCTTCTTCTCTCTCTACTCTACCTTTGAATGATCTGAACTTTATTAATACATAGGACTCTTACACTTTGAGCACATATTCCTTCAAATGATAAAAAAATCGATCTTATATATTTGCAACAAGAAATTACATCACTATAAGTCGGCTAAAAAGAAATAATAAAATGAATATAAACAGTTGGCCCAAATCAATAAAGATTATTCATGCAAATCAACCAAGGTTGGCCAAAACATAGTGAAGACTGAAAATTGAACATCCAAAAAAATGAACCACTTCAATTAATTACTCCTCGAAGATCCACAACATGCTTCAACACCTTGTCAGCCAAGAACATGAAAAACATGAACACACAAGAGAAAATCTCGGATCACGAGCACAATGATCAATATCAGCATGCAACACAAATAGAGCATGAACTAGAAACATACAAAAGAATCATGAAATATAAAAGAAGCATCCACAACAATTGAACTTATTTTAATCACATGATCTTCATTCAGGAACACAAACTGAAGTAACATAAAAATTGTCAGAATACAAATCTTCATAACTCAATCAAATCTTCATGTGGATCTCTGAAACTTGAAGTGGATAAACTAGATATACTCAATAAGAAACCCTTTAGTCCACAACCTCTAAACATCAATGTACTGATCACACTAACATAAAGAACATCACTTCACCACTGACAACCTGTAGCACTTCGTATTACAATTTTCTTAATATACTTGACATATACAAATTCTAATGCAACAATGCTAATAGTGTTGACATCAATGACAACCACATATCAGTAACACAACACAACATCCAACAATACCACCCTTTGGCATTGATGGCAACACATGATGTGAAAAATACCATCAACACAACTACGCTTACTACCCCTTAGGTTCTAACTCTTCTTTCCTCAACTCTTCTCCCCACAAGGATTTTTCACATTGCTCTTCTCCCCCTTTGACATCAATGACACATATTTCTTCTATACAAGCTCTAAAGGTCACATATCTGAACAACTAAACTTCTGAACATCTGACTACTCCTCCTAAGTAGCAGGAGGTTGCACCCACAAAAGGATATGAAAATCACGGCAAAACCTATACTGGGAATTGGACATTCCAGCAAGCGACTAATATCTCTTCATGGTCGTTCATTTACTTGTCAAACAATGGAACGTATACTTTGAATGGAGTAGCACTATATGTGCACTAAGAACTAGTTTCAGTCACAACTTAACGAAAAATAAATACTTGGAAAGAGATTCTATCTATGCTACAGGAAAGTAATGCAAAGTTCTCTTAACTCAACCATAATTGAACCAAAGCAGAAATCATAACAACTACGACTAAGAAACAAACTATGAACTGGCCTTATGCTGCAAGAACAGACACAGGGATGGATTCCCGATGCTGTAGGAACAATATAAGACTAAGTTTGCACAGAAACTTCAAAGATGAAATGTAACTTATGATCAACAGAAAAGGAACAACTAACTAACTATAAATAGTTACTAAGTGGGCCCCCTTAGCAAGCATCAACTAATTACGCAAGTACTGAACTCAGAACTTCATCAAGCTTTATTCATAAACTCAGAATGGTATACATTGTTCTGTTCATTTGAAAACTAACAAAAAACTTTGTTTCTTGTCATACAGATTCTGCTTTTTATTATCACACTAACTCTCTTACATGATATCCTTCTATCTCACTATGCTTGCTCACTTGTGCAGGAGGAGCACTTATTTAAAATCAGGAAAACAACTAACTAACTAACCCTAATAGAGAAAGACATGGATGTGAAAATGTATCCTGAAATTGAGGAATAGACTTCATAAATGAGTTTATCCATTCAACCCGATCCAGAGAGAATCTAGCACTCCTCTCTTTCCAGATTGAATGACATTTAAAATCCTTCCCAACAGTTTCAGTCAAAGAGTCTTCACCAAAGCTTCCTCAAAGTCATGCAGGAAATAGACTTTACTGCAAGGCTAAGATCGGCTGCACTTGACTCGATCATACTTTCTTCAACAACCTGCGAAACACAAGGTAACAGATGCGAAAGAAAAGGCGCATGGCACATACACAATATCCATTCATTAATCACATATTTAAATCTATTCATCATTCAAAAACTACATGCATTATACCAGTCATTTAGGAAGTCAAATGGGGTAATAAATATAGATATGTCAACATGATAGGCTGTAGGAACATGAAAGTGTATTGCTACAGGATATCCCCCAATAAAAGGTTTCTTAAAGAGTTTAAACAACCATAAACAACAAAAGTGAGGGTAGTAAAAGTACATCAAGATATCCAAATTGTGAGCATATTTTGGACTCATCATTTTCCCCCTACTTAACCCAATGCCGGTCCTCTAGCATTAAACTTTCTGGTGGTCTCTCTGAAATCAGTCGTTGTGGCATGACTCTGAAATGGAGTTCCAAATTTGTAATAAAAACCTTTGAAACTCTGCCACCTTTCATACCTACGATCTTCTGTATCTTCATTGATATTTGTATCTTGGTAAGGATAAAGGGGCCACATTAGCATAGGAGGTCTAAATGTCAATGGAAACCACAATTCAAACCTCTTTTGAAGGCCTAGTTGTATGTATCTGCTTTATCGCTTGAGAGCTGCTGTAAAATTCAGGGGACTACGAGGCTCGGACCTTCTTAACCCAACAGTTAATCTCTCCCACCTCTTCTCAATTCTGGAGTATGATAGCCTCGAAAACGAGTATGTCTATTCCTGGAACTCATCATATACCTATTTTTTGAGATCAAATATTTTCATCCTGGTTGTATCATTATTAAAGCCATATGCTAGAGTAAGCCAGGTTTTCAGCATTATATGGGGGTCTGAACTCTCAGGGCGCAATGGAACAAGCTCATTCCTTTTAGCTTCTTCATATGTTTCCCATTGCATGTCATAATTTGCTTCATTTTCCGCCCAAGACATAAGTGATCTCAAATGGATATCACGAATGTATAGAAGGGGATTCCACTTTGTTTCAAATGGAATTATAAAGCCATGTAAATAAAATTCACATAAAGAATTTCTTAGCCAATTAGGAGCTGCCTGGTATGCATTGTAGAATTCTTTAGCAGTGTGAATAATAGGATCTTGATTTATGGAAATTCTCATTAGTTGGAACCACAAGAATTGTTCCTTGAGGCACAAAGCATAAAATCTGGGTGGTGGTCTACATTCCATAATCTAACCAGTTACCTTTAGCATTTCATCCATTTTCTCCTTCAACTCCTGAATTTCCTGTTTCTGACTTTCAATTTCCTTTTTCAGTTTCTTCTCTTCTTCCTCCCAAAGACTTCGTTGCATTTCAGTTTGGGCTAGGTGGCAGAAACTCAGGGTTTGTAATGTAACTGGTCTCCATGTAGCTTTGACATATTCCAAAAACTCAATCAAAAATATCTTTTTGTAGACAACAATGGCTTGACAAGTTGCAGGGGGAAATGTAACTTCATTGGCCACTTCCAATTGTTCAGTCTGTTCCTCCTCTTGCTACAGGATGAATTCATGTTGCTGCAGTGGAGAAGACTGTGCTTCCTCCAAAATCTGCATAGTAGCAGCAGCCAAGTCATCAAGACTCGGTACCCCCCTTTCATTATGCTCAATTTCCCTTATCTCAATTTTTTCTTCTTCAGGAACGAATGAACTCTGTGCATCACTCTCAGACACATTTTGAGAAACATCATATTCAGAATCTAAAGATTCTTCTGAAATTATAATAACCTTAGGTTGAGGTGAAGCAGGGGAGGCTTTACATTGTTTCCTTGTGGAAACTCTTCTTGGCAATGGTGCAGCTGTAGGAGGTGCTCTCGTAGCCTTCCTCTTTCTGAACTGTCTAGAGGGTTCTACCTTATCAGAGGATGATGGTGAACTGGTGATGGCAATAGGTGTTGTTGTAGGAGAAATTGTTGCAGGGGAAGATGCTGCAGGAGAAGAGTGTTGCCTTTTCTGAGAATGAGGGTCAGATTCTGGGGTTTGTTTCGCCCCAGATGACTCTCCTGCCTTTATTTTTTCCTTCTCTCTCCTACTGGCAGACCTAGTTTGTACCCAAGTAGAGGGCTCTGGTGTGAGAGCTGCAGGACCAGGTGCTACAGGAGTAGATGACCCTTGCCATGTTCTTCTACTGGTAGATGCAATTTCTTCTTTCTTTTTCTAAGGCCGTGGGGTAAGTGCCCTAGGGGGTTCTAGAAATTGTAGGCTCTTTTGGGCAACAAATTGTTGTCAGGAAAGAGGTGATACATCTCTCAAAGAGCGTGCAATCAACAGTTTTATAAGGCCATGGTGAGAAATAGAATTATCCTTCCCCTGTTGGGTTCCGTGGGCACATTGTTCCAGAAGTTTTAACAAAAAGTTCAGAACATTAACAGCTAACCCATGCCTCATATGAATTAGCAATTTGAAATGGTAAGAATGCAGGTAAGAGAAATGGCCTTCACATGTTAAATACCTGATTATGAAAGCAGCGTATTTTGGATATGGAGGAGGAAATGACACTCGCTTGCATACTTGCTTGGAGACTTCCAAAGGTCCGTCAGTGGGTATTGTAAATTTTTCCCTTGCAGAGACAACATCTGAAGAAAAATTCTCTCCAACAGCTGGAAGCCCGGTTACCTCTACAATTCTTTCTTCAGTTACAACAACTGTTAGACCCCATATAGTAGCCTCTCCTTCGAAAAGGGTGCATAAAAAATTGTTTGCAGCCTCCTCATTGAAAGCATCTAAACTCAAAAAGTAATTCAACCATCCACAAAGTTTGAATGCTTGGACTGTTTTAGGATTTTGCATTAATAACTCATGAGCTACAGACTCATGTCTTACCAACTGACCACCCATGTTCACAGTTTTGTCTTAGTTGAACTCAACTCCTTTCTGAAAATCCAAAAATTTCCCTTTCTGTTCTGGTTCTTTTCTGTCTCACCATCACTTTCCTCTTCTTTTCAAAAATGAACTTTTTGAAAAAGAAATTTTAATTGTAATTTACAATGAAAAACATGTAATAAAAAAGACATGCAATCATATTTGGAAAGTACCAGAAAAGAATAAAGAAAGATTATCTAAGCAGTTGTGGTAGCGGTGAAAAGACAGGTTTAAAAAGTGGATTATCCCGCCCCCTACTTAGAGTATTACATGTGTCCTCACATGTCCTAAAGAATAGGTGAAGATCAGGTAATAATGACTGATACAAACATAGCAGTAAATGAATAAAATGAAATAAATCAAAGATGCGATAACAAAAGATATGGCATACCTTTCAATAAATGCTTGTACGTGTTGAGAAAGATGACGGCTTCAGCATGAGGTGACAGTTGGGAATGATATCATGACTAAGGGTGGTGCAGATGAATGAGGTGGATGGGTGACGTGGGCAAACGAGATGAGTGGATGGAATGGATGGATGGGATGGAAGATAAAGAAGTGAAATGTGGCGACAAGTAGAAATGAAGAAAAAGGGTTTCCTTAAAAGGGAAACCTTTATTATGAGCATGCATTTCAAAATTACGGTGAAGCTGTAGAAGAAAGGCTAGAGCCTTTGGCTGTAGGAAGATTAGTGACAGGATCATGAACGAATTGCTACAGGAATTCTTCTTTTGAGACCGGTTTATGGTACAACTGGAGGCGATGTCCATTAACTAACAGCTTGAATCTAAAAGAATCAATTGTAACAAGTTGAACTGAACCATTATCAAATACATTCTCAATTTCATACGGGCCCAACCATCTGGTTTGCAATTTGCCTAGACTATCCTTATATCATGAGTCATAAAGCAGAGCCCAATCTCCTACTTTGAATTTATTTTCCTTAATGTATTTATCATGCCACCTTATTCCTGATTCTGTATTATCTTAGTGTGTTGTAGGGCATTCTTTCAGAGTTCATCCAGAGCATTTAGCTGCATGATTCTGTCATTTTGTGCATTTGTTAAATCCATGTCCATCTCTAATGCTGTTCTTAGAGTCTTGTGTTCAAATTCTATTGGCATCATAGCTGTTTTACCATACACCATTTCAAAAGGTGTATATCTTGTAGCAGTCTTCCAGCTAGTACGGTAGGCCCATATAGCTTCTGGTAACCTTGTGGCCCAGTCCTTCCTATGCAAATCTACAGTTTTAGTCAAAATGGCCTCTATGTCCCTATTGGTGACCTCAACCTGGCCATTGGCCTGGGGGTGATAAGGAGTTGATTTCTTGTGCCGTATATTGTATTCATTGACTAAAGCTGTGATAAGTGTAGAAGTAAATTGTGCTCCTTAATCTGTCACTATCTCCATAGGAACACCAAACCTAGTAAATATTTCCTCATAGAGGAATTCAACCACTTTATTATCCCTAGCATGTTTCATAGGTTTAGCCTCTACCCATTTTGTGACATAATATGTGCATACAAGGATGTAGGACTTACCATTGGAAGGTGGATCAATAGGTCCTACAAAATCTAGTCCCCATTTGTCAAACAGTGTAACTACAACTTGTGGAAATAGAGGCATCTCATCAGATCGGGTTGGTCTTCCCATCCGTTGGCATCCATCACATCTCCTGGTATATTTGGCTACATCACTATGCAAGGTTGGCCAATAGTAACCAGTATTTAAAATTTTCATTGCTGTCCTTTTGGCAGCAAAATGTCCACCACACGACTCATCATGGCTTGCATGCAGTATATCATGAGTTTCCTCCTTTGGTACACATCTCCGCATAACTTGATCTGGCCCTGTATAAAATATGTAATCTGCCATCCAAGAAAAGTTAAAGCTTTTCTCTACCAATAATCTCTTTTCCTTAGAGGAGAATTGATGAGTTCTTCTTGTTGCCAGATAATTTGCTATATCAGCATACCATGGATGAATAATCTTGATTGCAAACAGGTGCTCATCAGGAAAGGAGTCTTCAATAAGTGCAGAGTCATCTTGTCTTTAAATTCTAGAAAGGAAATCAGCAACTACGTTGGCTTTACCTAGCTTGTCCACAATTATAATGTCAAATTCCTGCATCAGTAATAACCATCTTGCCAGTCTCCCAGATATTGAGGCTTTGTTCATGAGATACCAAATTGTTGCATAATCAGTATGAACAAATATCTGATAACCGGTGATATAATGCTTGAATTTATTGAGGGCATAGATGATTGCCAACATTTCTTTTTCTGTAACAATGTAGTTTAATTCAGCGCCTTGCAGATTTTTGCTTATATAGTAGAGTGCATGTTCTGTCGAACCATCCTTCTACCCTAACACTACTCCAATTGCATAATCCAATGCATCAGTATGAATATGAAATGGAAGTGACCAATCAGGTCCTTTCAGAATAGGTGCATGTGTAAGGGCGACTTTCAAGTTAAGAAATGTTTTTTCACATTCCTTTGTCCAAGAAAACTCTGCATCTTTCTTTAGCAGACTGTATAAGGGGCCTACTATTTGGCTGAAGTCCTTGATGAATCTTCTGTAGTAGCTAGCATAGCCTAGAAAGCTCTGTACCTCCTTCTGCTTAGTAGGAGAGGGTAACTTAGAGATGATCTCAATCTTAGCAGGATCAACCTAAATTCCTGCAATAGAAATATAGTGACCGAGCACTATTCCCTCTTGCATCATCATGAAGCACTTTTGACTATTCAGTGATAGGTTGTGATCTTCACATCTCTATAGTACTTTCTCCAAGTTGGCTTGAGCTTCCTCAAATGTTGTACCATAAACAGTAATGTCATCCATGTATATTTCCATGCAATTATATGAGATGTCTGAAAAGATAATTATGACTACCCTTTGGAAAGTTGCAGGAGCATTACAGAGACCAAAAAGAAAAATTGAATAGGAAAACGTTCCCCAAGGGCATGTAAAAGTAGTATTTTCCTAATCCTCAAGAGCAATCTTGATTTGATTGTATCCACTAAAGCCATCTAAGAATGAGAAGTACTTTTTTCTAGCTAAATTATCTAGAACTTGATCAATGAATGGAAGAGGAAAGTAATCTTTCTTTGTTGCCAAGTTGAGTTCTCTGTAATCTACACATACCCTCCATTTTCCTCATTTCTTAGGAACAATGACCAATGGGGAGACCCACTGACTATCAGAGATTGGGAGATAAAGCCAGCTGTTAACATTTTCTGCAATTCTTCTTTAACAATTTCTCTCAAGGCTGGATTAATTCTTCTTTGAGGCTGCCTGATAGGTCTAAAGTCACTGTTAATATATATGCAATGCGTACAAAGTTTTGGGTCTAAACCCTTCATATCCCCATAGTCCCATGCAAAAGCTCTGTGGTGGGCTTGCAACATTGAGGCTAGGGTAGTTTGTTGAGATGGACGCAACTTATTATTAATATGCAGACAACGACCTGGAGATACTTCTATCTATTTGGTGAGATCACTTATTGAGGTTGCTAGTAAAGGTGGTGCCTGTATATCACATAATAGAAAATCATGATGGCTCTCAGGGTTCAGTTGCTGTAGGAAACATTGATGAGAACGACTGTCCAAAATAGATGGGCTATTCAAACTAGAACTAAACTGCAAAATGTGTAGAAGTAGGCTATTTTCACTCTAAAGCTGGGAAAATGGATCAGTTTGTAGCATCATTAACTAAGCTAATTAATTGACTTCTTCAGTTTCCTCTCCTAGATCTAGCCAAATTGATTGAGACAAATCTAGTAGAGGTTGTGCAGGTGGGTATAAAGCCAATTTCTTCCTTGATTGACCATCATAAATCATCATGTCTCCTGAACGACATCATATAAGGGCATCAGCTGTAGCTAACCAGGGTCTACCTAGGATAATAGGATATCCTCCTAATGTTGCCTTAGTGGACAATATGGTGAAATTAGTAGGGTATTCCCAAGATTCAAGGGTGACAATGACATCTTCAATCACTCCATCAGGTGTAACCGTGGAACTATTAGCAAGCTGCAGGACAGTCGGTGTAGACTGAATGTTTGGGATACTCAAACACTCCATAGTGTGCTTGGTCATCATATTAATGGCTACACCAAGGTCAACCAAAACATTTCTTACTACCTGACCATTGATATTTATTTTTACTATAGGACTTCTAGGGTTAGTATATTTTGGAATGACAACCTTCCCCAACATAATATCAGCTAACTATCCTAGAACATGGATAGTTTGGGGATCCTTTTTCTTTCTTCCTTCTTTCTTTAGACAGGCCTCTTTAATGGCTTTTCCATAAACTGGAACATCTTTAATAGCTTGAAAAAGAGGAATTTGAACTTGTACATTCTTCAACTGCTCTAAAATATCAAAGGTAGGCTCTTCAATGGTTTTAGGTGTAGTCATTTGCAATCTCTGAGGAAAAGGTGGTGTAGCCTGAGGCTGCAGGATAGGTTCCTTGGAGGCAGTAGCTGGTACAAGTATATCTTCTGCATGATCAGTAGGTTGTTCAGCGGTAGAGTCTAGAATCTCTATAATTAAAGGTGGATGTGGAGCAGGGAGAGTGGTTCCAGACCTGAGACGGATATTATTGATATCTAAGGCATAAGCTGGATACTGGTTGGCTTATGTAGAAAACATAGGTTGATGTTGTTGTTGTTGCTTATTATTAGGACTTAGCAATGGTTGAGCAGGCATAGGTATTTGTTTTGGAGGGCCAGTATTTACTATAGGTGCTGCAGGAGGAGGCATAAGGGCCGAAGGTTGTGGCTGCTGAGACTGTAGGAATCCAGGGGGTGGTTCTGCCATTGCTAAGAGCCTCTCCATTGAGGGTTATGCTGCCAGTTACCTGGAGGTGGAGTCTATTGTCCTTGTGGCTACTGCCAACCTCCTTGAGGGGGTTGCCATTGAGGGCTCTGATAGTTAGGCTAGTATGGTTGAGGAGCATTCCAAGGTGGAGATGGGCCATATGTAGGTTGCCATTGGTTATTATAATTAAAGTAAGGATTACCAAAAGTTAAAGGATCTTGAGGCATACCTTGTCTTGGAGCCCATGGTCTCCTTTGTGCAACAAAGAAGACTTGGTCATCATCACCTTCTATCATCTTAAAATCAGTAGGTAACTGTTTAGCCTCCATGTTAGCCACCATCTTGCATTTGCAGTCACATTTCTTCTGTCTACAATGTGGACAGAACTCAGTTAGCATTGCTTCAGCCTCTGCATGTTTCTTGTGAGCTTGCATAGTATCCAATTGTGTAGCCATGTTGTTTATGACATCTTGCTTGAAATCAAAAAGAAAGTTTGTGATCTCCATCTGGGAAACTCCACTGGAAGAAGACTTACCCATTGTAGTTTGATGACCTCTACCCTTCTTCACATTTGCTCGGGAGTAATTGAGACATATCTGCTTAATATCATCCCAAGATGCTTGGGTTATATCGCCTCCTCCCATCAAGTCCAGGGCGTCTATACAGGTATTACTGATTCCCCTTAGAAAAAGTAGTTTATGAGATTCTTCATTGAGAGTATGGTTTCAATTCTTTTTCAGGGAAAACAAGAATCTTGAGATATAATCCTCTAGACTTTCATCCTCCTTCTGTTGAATTTTAAATATTTCATCACCTTTGCTACTGCTCTTACAATATTCCTTGTATTTCTCAAGAAATTTTGTTTGCATGACTGCCCAACTATCAACAAAATTGCTTCTGAAACTCATGAACCATCTGAGAGCTCCTTCCTTCAAGGTAGCAGGAAACAATTTCAATTTGTGAGCATCTGAAGTGTAGTCATAACTGCGACAGAGGATATCAAACTCAAATAGGAAAGTTTTTGGGTCCTCCGTAACTAGGCCATAGAACTTGGGAAGTAATGAAGAAGGAATATTTTTAAGGTTATCAGTATCTTGCTGGGAAACAATGGGAAACTCAAAAGTAGGAGGTGGATTAGGTGGATTATGTGCCATATTTGCTTGCTGGAATATCAGAGCAAATGGATTTTCCTCAGGTTCTTCGCCAGCTGGGTCAAATGGCAGCTCAACAAACAAGTTTTCAGGGAGGAACCTTCCTAGCGCGTCTCTTCTTCTATGCATGCAATAGTATGAATGGTGAATTTGCAGGATTTTGAAAATTCTTTATTAACAAACTAAACTAATACTAAAAATGACTTATGACAGGTTCTTAGCTTGACACCATCCCCGGCAACCGTGTCAAAAATGGTTGTGCCCACAAAAGGATATGAAAATCATGGCAAAACCTATCATGGGAATTGGACATTCTAGCATGCGACTAATATCTCTTCATGGTCGTTCATTTACTTATCAAACCAGGGAACGTATACTTTGAATGGAGTAGCACTATATGTGCACTAAGAACTAGTTTCAGTCACAACTTAACAGAAAATAAATACTTGGAAAGAGATTCTATCTATGCTACAGGAAAGTAATGCAAATTTCTCTTAACTCAACCATAACTTAACCAAAGCAGAAATCATAACAGCTACGACTGAGAAACAAACTATGAACTAGCCTTATGCTATAGGAACAGACACATGGATGGATTCCTGATGCTGCAGGAACAATATAAGACTGAGTTTGCACAGAAACTTCAAAGATGAAATCTAACTTATGATCAACAGAAAAGGAATAGCTAACTAAATAACTATAGATACTTACTAAGTGGGCCCCCTTAGCAAGCATCAACTAATTACGCAAGTACTGAACTCAGAACTTCATCAAGCTTTATTCATAAACTCAGAATGGTACACATTGTTTTATTCATTTGAAAACTAACAACAAACTTTGTTTCTTGTCATTTAGATTCTGCTTTTTATTATCACACTAACTCTCTTACATGATATCCTTCTATCTCACTATGCTTGCTCACTCGCGTAGGAGGAGCACTTATTTAAAATCAGGAAAACAACAAACTAACTAACCCTAACAGAGAAAGACGTGGATGTGAAAATGTATCCTGAAATTGAGGAACAGACTTCATAAATGAGTTTATCTGTTCAACTTGATCTAGAGAGAATCTAGCACTCCACTCTTTCTAGATTGACTAATATTTAAAATCCTTCCCAACAGTTTCGGTCAAAGATTCTTCACTAGAGCTTCCTTGAAGTCATGCAGGAAATGGATTTTACTGCAAGGTCGAGATCAGCTGCGCTTGACTCGATCATACTTTCTTCAACAACCTGCGAAACACAAGGTAATAGATGTGAAAGAAAAGGTGCATGGTACATACACAATATCCATTCATTAATCACATATTTAAATCTATTTCATCATTCAAAAACTACATGCATTATACCAGTCATTTAGGGAGTCAAACGGGGTAATAAATATAGATATGTCAACATGATAGGCTGGAGGAACATGAAAGTGTATTGCTACAGGATATCCCCCAATAAAAGGTTTCTTAAAGAGTTTAAACAACCATAAACAACAAAAGTGAGGGTAGTAAAAGTACACCAAGATATCCAAATTGTGAGCATATTTTGGGTTCATCAGCAGGCACCACAAGGGTATGTGCAGGATCGTGATGGGCCAAAAAGTGGCAATATGATGGGTATTTGTAGGGTATGTGGCTAACGGCTTTTTTTTTACCCCAAATTGATGAAATGAAAAGGGTTTTTAAAGGAGATTCTGAGCTTTCCACCAATATAAATTATGCTTTACTTTGAATTTTAAAAATAACTACTACTCATTTTCTATTTGAATTATGACTAAAGTCCCGATTGATAGGTTGATTGAAAAACATCTATAGCTTTCAAACGGTATCACATTTTTGGAATCTAAAACATGCATCACATTCTATGTTTTGCATAATATAGAATTAAAAAAGAAAAATTAAATTTCATGAAGTTTTGACCAAGTTAAGGTGGTAAGACATATGAGTTTTTATATTTTTTAAAAGTTGTAATAAAAAATTCATAATTGATTATTTACTTAGAAAAAAATTACAAAAAAATATGCATCACATCTAGACATGAGTCCTCTACTTATTTCTAAAATATTATAAAAAAATATTATCATTTTATTATGGTTAGGGTGGTCAGACAGACACTTCTTATTTTTTCCCTAAAATTTAAGTACTACTGCATTGAAATTTCAAATTTTCACCGAATAGATTTTTAAAAAATAAATAAACCTAGTAGTTTACAAACTACATTCAATATTCTATAGATTCTATTTTTACATATTTTTTAAATAATATAGATAACTTATTCAAATTTTTACGTCAAGTTACCTAACTCTGATTTTTCTGAATTTTTTGCCACTTAAAGGCCTATTTTTTCCATGATGATCCTGCACATACCCACAACATCAATCCAGATCAAAATATGATCATGAAATGCATGGATTGATGCAAATCAATGCATCCTTAGTTCTGATTAGGATGGGTAATCATCCCTAACTTCCCTCTGAGATAGTCAAAACTATCCTTAGGAATCGACTTGGTAAATATGTCTTGCAATTTGCTCCTTAGTAGGCACATACTCCAATCTGACTTCCTTTTCACTTTCTCTCTCAAAAAGTGAAACTTGATAGATATATGCTTGGTCTTGGAATATAGCACCAGATTCTTAGAAATTCTAATAGCACTCAAGTTATCACAAAATATAGTAGTAGGCTCATCATACACAAATCTAATATCCTTCAACATCTGTTTCATCCATAGTACTTGAGTACAATTATTAGTAGCAACAATGTATTCTCCCTCTGCAGTAGATAAAGAAATAGCATTCTGCTTTTTGCTTAACCATGAAATCAGCTTCTTTCCCAAGAAAAATGATCCACCACTAGTACTTTTCCTATCATTCACATCTCCTACCCAATCAGCATCAGTAAAGTCACTCAAAGTAAGATCATCATCTTTAGGATACCACAAACCAAAATCAACTGTCCCTTTCAAGTATCTAAATATCCTCTTCATAGTAGTCACATGAGATTCTTTAGGATCAGCTTGAAGTCTAGCAACAATACATACAACATTCATGATATCAGGCCTATTTTGAGTCAAATAAAGAAATCCACCAATCATTGATCTGTATCTAGTCATATTTTCCTTTGGAGAATTATCATGAGTTTTCAACTTGCATGATTTGGTCACCATAGGTGTACCAACTGGCTTTAAATCTTCCATACCAAATTTCTTTAGCAATTCCTTCACATACTTGGACTAAGATATAAAGATCCCTTTATCTAACTAAGTAATTTGCAATCCCAAGAAGAATTTCATCTCTCCAATCATTAACATCTTAAACTCATTCTGCATCTCATTAGAAAACTTCCACAATCAAATCTTTATCATCATTCTTGAAATAGAGATTGCTATCAGCAGTACCTTTGTTAAATCCAAGCTTCACCTTGAGTGCTTATCCAATCTGGCATACCATGCTCTAGGGGCTTGTTTGAGTTCATACAATGCTTTCTTCAATCAAAAAACCATATCTCCGTGATCAGTCAACTGGAATCCATCAGGTTGTTCAACATACACTTCTCCTTCCAATTTTCCATTTAGAAAAGTAGACTTGACATCCATTTGATAAACTTTGTAGTCTTTGTAAGCAACATAAGCAAGAAAAAATCTCACAGCTTCAATTCTAACAACACGGGAAAAGGTTTCTTCAAAATAAATACCTTCCTTCTGTGAATATCCCATACATACCAATCTTGCTTTGTTTCTAACCACTTCACCTTGTTAATTCAGTTTGTTTCTAGCGACCCATTTAGTTCCAATTACATTATTATCCTTAGGTTTGGGAACAAGAATCTATGTATCATTCTTTTCAATTTGTTGTAGTTCCTCTTTCATTGCTTCAACCCAATATTCATCTTTGCATGCTTCATTCACATTGCTAGGCTCAGTCTTTGAAATCAAACAATATTATTCTACAATCTTTCTCCTAGTCTGGACACCTTTGTTCTTATCACCAATAATTTGATTTTTTGAATGATTCAACCTTACATACCTCAAAGTCTTCTTAGAATGTTCTTCAAATTCAAGCTCTTTTGATCTCTCTTTTGTTCTTCCACTAGTTTCTCCTTCCTCTTGATCTTCTTGATTCACTGGAATGATTTAGACTTGACTTGAAGTCTAACCTTTGTGTGTATTGTCATTCTGATCATCAGAATCATGTTCATAGGTTCTGGATAGTGTACCAAAGTCTTCATCAACCTTAACATTTACACTTTCAACCATTTTCTTCAATCTCTTATTGTAACACCGGTAGGCCTTACTTTTAGTAACATAGCCCAGAAAAATTCCTTTATCACTCCTAGCATCAAAATTTCCTATATCTTCATCTCTTTTGATATAACACTTGCTTCCAAAGATCTTGAAATATCTAACAGTAGGTTTTTGACCAGTCCATAGCTCAAAAGGAGTCTTACCAATATCACCTTTGATTTGTACCTAGTTAAGTGTGTACACAGCAGTAATCATAGCTTCTCTCCAGTAGATATGAGGTATATTTCCTTTCAACATCATGGTTCTAGCAGCATCTAGAACTGTTCTTTTCTTCCTTTCCACAACTCCACTTTGTAGAGGGGTCCGCAATGTAGATAATTGTCTCTTTATTCCATGCTCTTCACAAAAAGAATTAAACTCACCAGAAGTGAATTCACCACCTCTATCTGATCTCAGACATTTACTCTTCAAACCTGTCTCTTTCTCAACCATAGCCTTAAAGATCTTGAACTTTTCCAGAGCTTTAGATTTCTCCCTTAAGAAAGTAGCCCACATCATCCTTGAATAGTCATCAATAAGAAACATGAAGTACCTGTATCCTTGTAAACTTCTAGTTCTAGTAGGACCACACAAATCAGTATGCACAAGATCCAACAATCCATTTGAATTTTGTTGTTTACTTCGAAATGAAATTCTTGCTTGCTTTCCTAACTGACATTCTTTGCATATGGAATTACTAGGTTTCATCAACTTAGGAAGATCTCTCACAGCCTTAGTGGAACTTGTCTTGACAATATTATCAAAGTTAACACAACACATTCTCCTATGCCACAACCAACTTTCATCAATTTGAGCAATCAAACAACACTTACTAGCATCACTCAGGTGGAAAATATTACCTTTTGTTTTTGTACCTAATGCAATCACATTTCTAGAATTTCCTAATATTTTGCACTTACCATCCATGAACTGAAGATTGTATCCCTTATCAACCATCTGTCCAACACTTAAAAGATTATGCTTCAAACCTTCAACATACAACACATCATTAGTATTATAATTACCATAAAGAGAAATGCATCCTCTTCCACGGATCACACCAGTTGTATTATCACCAAATCTCACAACACCACCATCATACTTTTCCAAATTCACAAACTTACTTTTATCTCCTATCATATGATGAGAACAACCACTGTCAATTACCCATTCATCTTTCTCTTCAACTCGAGCAGCTAGGGATTTCTCCACATTTGTACAACTAGCAGATTCAATAGACACAAGATTATTTTCCTTGATAGCAATAAACACAAATTCATCTTCACTTGCATTTCCTTTGTCAGATTCATCATCTGTCATACCTTCATCAGTAGCATAGTATCACTTCTTTTGGAATTTAGGCTTGTTAAATCTTGGTTTGGAAACTCTCTTAGGACACCTTAATGCAAAATTACCTATCTTATTGCAAGAGAAACATTTAATAGGAAAATTTCCTTTATACTTACCTTGTCCTCTAGCTTCTCTTTTCAGAATCAATGCTTCAAGTTCTTCAAGCTCTCTTTCTTCTTCATCAAGCTGTCTCATTTCATCCTCATACTTGAATGTCTTTCTAGATGACCTTTCACCCGAATCATATCTCTGTCTATCTCCTCCAAAAGTAGTGGCCTTGAATGCAGATTCAACCTTAGGAAGTGCATCACCAAATTCACTCAACTCAAAAGTAGTAAGCTTACCAATCAACATATCTCTGGTAACATTTGTTATAGTCTAGAGTTCTTCAATAGCACTAGCCTTGACTTTGTAAGAATCAAGCAAGGATCTAAGCACTTTAGCAACAATTTTTGATTAATCTATCTATCCACTAGCACATCTGATACCACACACAAGTTCATTCACTATTTTCATGAAAGTAGTAACATGTTCATCATCACTCATTTTCAACTTTTCATATTTCCCTTTCAGACTGTGTAGCTTGGAAATCTTCACATTAGCATCACCTTCATACAAGGTTTCCAAATTTTTCTAGATCTCATAAGCAGTCTTCAGATCCATCACATTTGTCAACTTAGTATCAGTCAAAGCACTCAACAACACCTCCTTAGCCCTAATTCTATACTCAACATCCTTGATCTCAGCAAAAGTACTAGTAGGACCATTTTGTGGAATAACATATATATATTTTTTGTAATGCTCAAGTAGGGCTCATAAATGCATCTCAAATATCACTCCATTTGAGTCTTCCATAAAGAATAATTTGTTCCATCAAATCTAGGACTATCATTCTTATAAGTTTCCATCCCAAATCACCACAAACTCTAATACCAATAGTTGGCAACTCAAGTGCAGACAACTGAGAGGGGGAGTGAATCAGTTGTCACCAAATTTCAAAATTATTCAACTTATTAACCTTATTCTCAGATCTGATCATTAATCATGAAATCATAAATGAACAACACATCAAAATCACACATAACACCAAGATTTTTACTTGGAAACCCTGTTAGGGGAAAAACCACGATGGAGCTCAGTCCACAAGATTATACCCTATTAAAAGTATAAGGAATTATGAATGCGGAACACACACTACTTCACTACTTAAATACAAAATAGGCTTATTGCCCAAAGGAAGACACACTATCTTATAGAAAGGTTCTGATTAAATCCATCAAACTTTGAACTAAGAAAAGTAGCATCTACTAATGCCTGGTTATAGTTCTGATTAAGCACATGAACACTTCTTCACTCTTCTTCACTCCTCTTCTCTCTCTACTCTGCTTTCGAATGATCTAAACTTTATTCGCACAAAATACTCTTACACTTTGCACACACATGCCTTCAAATGATAAAACAATCGCTCTCATATATCTACAACAAGAAATTACATCACTATAAGTCAGCTCGAAAGAAATAATAAAATGAATATAAACAATCAGCCCAAATCAATAAGGATTATTCATGTGAATCAACCAAGGTCAGCCACAACATAGTGAAGACCAAAAATAACATCCTCAAACATGAACCACTTCAATTAATTACTCCTCAAAGATCCACAACACACTTCAACACCTTGTCGGCCAAGAACATGAAAAACATGAACACGCAAGAGAAAATCTCGGATCACGAGCACAACGATCAATGAAGACGTGCAACATAGATAGAGCACAAACTAGAAACATCCAAAAGAATCATGAAACATCAGATAAGCATCTGCAACAACTGAACTTACTGGAATCACATGATCTTCATTTAGGAACACAAACTGAAGTAACATAAAAACTATTAGAATACAAATCTTCATAACTCAATCAAATATTCATGTGGATCTTTGAAACTTGACGTGGATAAAATAGATATACTCAATAAGAAATCATTTAGTCCACAACCTCTTAACATCAATGTACCTATCACACTGATAGAAAGAACTTCACTTCACCACTAACAACCTATAGCACTGCTTATTACAATTTTCTCAATATCCATGACATATACAACTTTGAATGCAACAATGCTAATAGTGTTGACATCAATGGTAACCACATATCAGCAACACAACACAACATCCAACACAACTTGACTCAATCACCTCACAAGAGGCTTCTAGCCTTCAAGAATGAAAAAATGGAGAACACCTCTGGAGAAGGCCATACAATGGCCAATAAAACATTCATTTAGACTTCCCACAGACCCAACACAATTGTCCCAAGAGATTACAAATGATTTCTTCACAACAATATTGAGAACCAATAACCTACCACTGTATTTAGGCTACTAGATTAACCCTATTTTACAAATGAAGTATATCCAAAAAACTTTTTTTTCACAAAAAATCACGTGAAAGAGTTAAATTGTCTATCAAAACCACATAATACTTGATTCATTCTCAATTTTATGACCTCTAACCTACTGATCCACCAAACCCTTTGTTTTCATGCAAAATACTAGGGTTTTATTGAAAAAACGTATACCTGGGTTTATAAAACATAATTAATGCATCAAACATCATTATTATACCCTGCACAAACTCATACTACTCACACAAAGGAAATACCATTAGCATTTTATCAGAACCCTGTCTTGACATCACAAATTCACATGGAACAATGACTTTGTCAACCCTAGGGCTTCCTTCTCTTTCTCACAATTCTATCCCACTGCCTACCAAAGCATTGAAACACCTAAATTATAGAATTTTAGACCCATTCCAAGAGATAAAGTGGAAACAGAAAGTGGAATGGGTCATTTAAACATTTTGAAGACCCTCAACCCTTAAATCTAAGGAAACAGAGCAGTTACAGAGAATGATTGATTTCTCCTTCCAAAAATAGAATTAAACCCTCAAAATGATGTCAAATGAAATATAAGACTTGTAATTGCATAGCACAACAATACTCAAAGCATTTGAAGCCTGTACGGGTTCATACAAAGATAACACAGTACAAAAAAAAGAGATTTGTAGTAGAAAAGCACTGTTTATTGATTTGGAATCCTTCAATATTTGTTCAACAACATTGTACGAGCCTTCAAGAGGCTATATAATTTATTTCCCTCCAAACATAACCAAAAAAACTTGCTAACTTCCTTTTAAAATTCTAAACTCTTCATATTCCCCTAAAACAACATTTTAACAACGTTTTGCTTAATCAACATTTTGCATTTTTGGTGCAATTTTGGACCCCAAATACAAATGACTTAAAAACCTCCCTAGTTACATTGAAAATGGTCTCTTAGACCTTATTAAACACAAAAAAACTTTATCACCCCCCCTATCCTAACCTTAACTCACTCTAATTCACCTAGTTACATTTCACCACATCAAATTTTCATTATGGTTGTAGGTGCTCCTGCACCATAATTGAGCCTGATCTACTACAGGGGGTGGGGGGTTAGGAGGTGGAGAGTGTGGAGGTGTGGGGTTTTTTTGTGGTGGTGGATCTAGATGTATGGGATATGTAGGAATTTGTGCATTAGGCATAAAATCATCTATGTTAAATTTTGGATCCATGTGAATAATGAAATGGAAACTACATGTTAAACAATTAAAAAATATATATCAAAAAAATAATTAAATAATGCACACAATTTGAAAGTTAATTAAAAATCACATTGAACGTGCACAAATTCAAAATACATTTCATTTGAAGACCATTTGATTTATAACATTAAAAAATTCATAACATTAAAAATTCACATGTACACATTAAATTGAGTCCAGTGTGTGGTTGTTAATATGAAGGGTTTGTTTTTACTACCAACTCTTAGAATGCAACTAAAAATGGAGATAATTGTTACACCAAGGTCATAAAATTTTAATAAAATCCTACGTACATGTTACTTAAAACTAGTTATTGAACAACTTTTAGTAAACCTTCCAAGAACAATCAAGTATATCTAAAATATAAATCCACTATATAATTTAGATCAATATGTATACTATAATTAAGATACCTAAAATATCTAAGGATGCACTAAATTACATTTTCTCTACATGGAAAGGGAACTCATATGTTGACTCAAGTATAAGTGCTTCTACATCAAAACTTTGTAGAGGATGATATATTTGTCATAATTCATCTAGGTATTTTATGTTAAACCTTTAATAAATGGGATGGTTCAATTATAAATAGTTTTGAGTTAGATCTATAAGTGGTACATAGGAGACCTCTCAGTGAAAATAGGGAGGTAAGTTCTAATTATAACTCTAATGGGTAGAAATGAAATTAGGGGGTTTTATTAGAACCCTACGAATGCATACACTATGTCATTGGTTTATTAAGTGAATCCCCTGAAAGAAGGCCCCATTAACTTATTTTTAGCTAGATATCACTTGATACTTAAACTATAGCCAAATTTTATGATATACATTAATTGATTTATTTAAAATAAATAAAACCACATCGATTAAGATAAAGACTTAATATTTAAGATTTAAATTTAAATAAATCACTAGATCAACATTTAAACTAGGAGTTGGATATTTAAATGTATCAAGAATTGAGAGCTCAAAAAAGGATACAATATCAACAATGAGGCTTCTTTGAATCATTATTGGAAAAATTAAATAAGAAGATAACTAAATAGATACTGTGAACATGAGGTGAGGAACCATTTAATTTCTATAGGTAAAGGACTAAAGAATGAATTTAAATTAGACACATGTAGATATATAACTTTGATTTCTCAAATTGGGTGTTAATAGGAGGTTAGGGGTTGTTTAGAGTGTCTTCTATTACATATATAAAGGTGGAAAAAGAAGGAAAGGTCCCCACTAATTTAGGTTATGAACAACTCAAGAATGAGTGTCAAAATGGGTAAATGATGAAAACCATGTATTTTAATTTAAGTAAAAATTATACTAGATTCTATTTATATTAGGATTATTGTTAGACAAGGGTGCTAAATGGAGCTCATAAATATGAAGCCTATCATTAATTAACTAATTCATCAATAAGTAATTTATTCTTCTAATTTCTTATGGGTCTAGAGATTTATCTTTTGTGGTGAGGGGAATTTTACTCATAGGTGTGGTTGTTTCCCAACAAGAGTATATCTATAGAGCTAAGGTATATCGATTGTGAATACATGTATTTATCAATTATGACATAGAATTTAATTAAATCCAAGGACATAAATTGATTTATCTAAATTTTCAAATTTCATGATAAGAGACACAAGTTCTTTATAGTGGGACAAAGTAGTTAAGAAGAAATTATAAGTTTAACATTAACATTAATTTATAATCTCATTCATTGTTTTCAAAGCATACTAAAGACAAGAATAAAAAATTAATAGAAGACATTCAAAGGGACACATAGATATATGCTAGTGGTAATTGCAATGTACAAAATAAACAAAGATGAGCTTGATCTCTATTCACATATTGAAAATGACTTATTTAAGTACAAAGACTTCACTAAATTTTTTCGTTGTACAATGAAATCATATTTATACATGTGAATTGGTGTTCATAATTTATTATGCAAAAATGGAAGAAAATAGATCTTTACTATATAATTATTCAGAGATTTGATGACATGAAAACATATATCTATGTCAAACAAAAAATGTAAGAAACCTCCAAGGAGGGATACTTCTAAAATTATGTGAAGTGAAAGTTAAGAACCAATGACAAGGAGGACAAAAAATAAAGCAAGGAAGTAGGGCAATTTGCAAATTGAAATTACTCAATGAGCAAGAGCAACATGACCAATCCTAATGAGATTGAAACTTGTAACCATACTAAAAAATGAGAATGCTTAAACTATAGTTGATTATGGAAATGGTGTAACATAGCAACATGATCAATCCTAATTAGATCAACCTCGTAAATTTATGCTATTATTTGTTGAACTAGTTAAGAAACATCTCCTCATTTCTCAACACAAATGGTTACATTGAAAGTATTGATTGTGCAAGTTCAAGCTGCACTATCTAAAAGGTGAAAATATTAGGGTTTTAGGTTTAGGTTTTAGGGTAAATAGGGTTTTAGGTTTACTTTTTAGGGTTTAGGTCCAAGGATTAACTTGGGTAAATTAGTTTATAGGGACCTATGTTTTTTGGAACCTAGGGTTTAGGGTTTTTATTTCTAAGCTAAATGTGTCCAATTTAGGTTTAGTTTTTATGGTTTTCAATTTACAATTTAATGTTCTTTTTTTTGTTGATGTTTTTGGTTTTTTAAATTCCATTTAAAAACTATAAAATATCAAACTAAAACAAACTAAACAAACAAAAACTAAATAACAATTACAAAAAAAAAATGCAAGATATAAAGGAAAAAAATGGTAGAATTCAACCAACCTGGAGGTCATTGAGGTTGGTTATGTCAACGGGAGGAGGTGGCAATGAAAATTTGCTTCAATAAGGCCCTTCGAAACATGTGCGGGATCTTGCTTCTCCTTCTCTAATGCATCTCAAAATGACAGTTAAAATGAAAATACACTCACTTATTTAAAAAAATAAATAGCTTTAAGAAACGTATAAGCATTTCAAAACACATACGTGTTATGAACGCATACATGTGCCGTAATGTGTATGTGTTTTAGGTTTGTGAACCTGAGTATGAACACATACACATGTGGATTTATGTTTGGGTACCCGATCCATGAATGATGTGATGAATGTTGACACAGATGATGATAACATGAATGATAATGAAGAAGCCTCTATAGAATCATGGTTGAATTTATTGAAGCTAAACCTCATAAGGGCCTAACTAAGATGTCGCTCGACATTGCTTTCTCACAATAAGACATACTTAAAGATGCATCCAATGGTCCTCTTTACATAGCTGGAAGAATCAACGATAATCCTACTAATGGGATATTAATTGATCCTATTTGTGTACAAAACGTGATCACCAAGAAGAATTCCTATTTGTGTATGAGCTTTATCAAGATACTTATTAAAAAATAAAAGCATGGATCAAAACTCATAATGGTTTTTCTTTCCCTATGCCTGGTTCCATAACTTTCCCTTATAAAGTTGGAAGTTGAAACAAAAAAATGTCTCATTTACCATCATCTCGACTTTGGAAGAATTTCATGTGAAGTTAGGCTATCCATGGCTTTGCTCCATGAATATCATCTCCTTGATTATGCATAAATTCTTAAAGTTTTGATTTGGAAATGAGATCTTTACTGTGCATCATAGTGGATTTAATCCTATCTCTTCCTATGGGAACTTTTCATTGGATTTATTTTGGCCTGAGCCTATTGAACCTATTAGAACCCATGAAGTCTTTTTTTTCAAATCTTACCAAAAGTTTAAGGAAAAGTGCATAGCAGAATTATCCCTTACCAATATGCCTCAACCCATGATTGAGCCTCTTATCCTTGATGAAACCATGATTGAACCAAAAGCTCTCCGAAGTAACCAAGACCAACCTATGACAAATCCTTTACATATTTCCTATAAGAGACCATGCGAGAATCAAATAAGTCCCATTGTGCCTCCTAAAGTCAAACAAGTTCACAAAGTTAAAGAGAAAGTGGTTGAACAACCTCCCATGGTTCCTTTTGTTCCTCCCTTAAGGGAAGAAAAGAAACCTATGGTTGAAAAACCCACTCCTATGTACAATCACAACTTGAAAATTAAATGAAAAGAAACCAAAATGTTAGAGAGTGTAGGCATAGATGTCATGCTATTGCTCATTTGTTACAAGTAAAAGAAGAATATAACAACATAGAAAATAAAAATCCAAACTTGTCTCAAGCAAAGCATGATGCCTCTCCATCTTTGCCACAACATAAACAACAACAATCTTCTATGGATATTATCATTAGACCTCCCATTATGTTTAACTTGGATGATGATCATGAAATTGCAAAGATTGATGAATAACTACATAATGAGTTGAATTCATTGTTTTCCTCTTCTACATGAGCTTAAAAGATGATCCTCCTAATAAGAGTGTTGAACTTGGTGCTTGTCCTAGTTTGGCACGTGATGTTGTCCCTTTGGCTAGTTATTTGCCTTCTGCATATACTGAACAATATTGGGATGTAGGAAACTTTCTCTAAATTGACTCCAATGTACCTTACTAGTCTTTTGATTTGTTTTCCTTTTCATGTTTTTTGTGTGATTGCATGTGCGTAATGTGATCCCCTATACTATTTTGTTTGATGTATCTCTTTATGTGCATTCCTCAATTTTTACCTACATTCTTCTATATGGGTATGTGCAGGATCATGATGGGCCAAAAAGTGGCGATATGATGGGTATTTGTAGGGTATGTGGTTGATGACTTTTTTTTACCCAAAATTAATGAAACGAAAAGGGTTTTTAAAGGAAATTCTCAGCTTCCACCAATATAAATTATGCTTTACTTTTAATTTAATAAATAATTATTATTCATTTTCTATTTGAGTTACGACTAAAGTCCTCATTGATAGGCTGATTGAAAAACATCTATAGATTTCAAATGGTATCACATTTTTGAATCTAAAACATGTGTCACATTCTATGCTTCATATACTATAGGATTAAAAAAAAGAATTTCATGAGCTTTTGACCAAATTAAGGTGGTTAGGCGTACGAGTTTTTATATTTTTTAATAGTTGTATTAAAAAAATCATAATTAATTATTTACTTGGAAAAAAATACAAAAAATATGCATCACATCGGGACATGAGTCCTCTACTTATATCTAAAATCTTATAAAAAAATAGTATCAATTTATTGTGGTTAGGGTGGTCAGACAGACAACTACTTCTTATTTTCTCCCTGAAATTTAAGTACTCTTGCATTGAAATTTCAAATTTTCACCAAATAGATTTTGTTTTAAAAAATAAATCTAGTATTTTAGAAACTAGATTCAATTTTCTACAAATTCTATTCTTAAATATTTTGAAATAATATAGATAACTTATTCAAAATTTTACATCAAGTTGCCTAACTTTGATTTTTCTGAATTTTGCCATAAGGGCTGTTTTTCCATGATGATCCTACACATACCCATATTTCGTAAACATTTATCTTTTATTTATCTTGAGTTTTCCTTTGGGGATGACACAAGGCATTGAGACATTTAGGTCTCTTCCATGTTGACCCAAAATATTTTTCTTTGTTTTCGTTATCCATGTATCATTCTTCCTATTCTACGAGTATTTGGGGAATGATGACATTTTCGAGCTCTATAATCACATTGTAGCAAAGACATACTAACCCTGAATCTAGAAATCTCTTCTGTGTTTGGGATTTTATTTTTGGGGCAACCCCTCTTCATGATGTAGCTTCATTTGGAAACATATGACCTGGCATAGGGCTTTTCAAATAAGCTCTCATGTCTTCTTTATTGTTCGGATTGATTATTTGCTACTTTAAGGTAAATTGCTCACAACAATGGTGTAGCAATTTCTTTAAAGTGGGGGCATACATTGGCATTATTATTTTAATTTTTTTTGGCATTCCTTATGTTTCATTGTGTGGTTTTCTTTCTTCTTGCAATGTATCTTTTTCTTGGTGGTGTCATTGGGCTTGATGCCCTCCAAGAGTGTGATATTTCTTGGTATACGACTTTCCTCATAGTGGTAACGCTATGTATTGCATTCCCTAAGTTGTGAATCTTTTATCCTTGAGTTGTCCTCTCTTGGAGACATTAGGCACGATGTTCCATAAGAGGAGACATTATAGGAACTAAGCAAAATCCCATTGAACATGTTTATTTTCATATTTTTTGTTCATAAGTGTTTAGAATAACACAACTTGCTAACCTTGTGAATCAACTTCTTTTGTAGTGGAGCCCTTCCCTGTTTTTCCGTAGGTGCTTAGCATAATGTAGCTTGTAAGGCCTTATGAAGCTCAATTTTTTTTGTTTTGTTTTGTGGTGCCTTATAAATTTTTTTAGAGGGATAGCTTTGATATGGTATGGGAGCCTAACAAGATTCTCTCATTTGCTACCCTTGTAGGATCACCTAGTGGACAGCCTGGGATTCAATTAGCCCAGAGTGAGCATGCATGGTGTTTTCATAGTGGACATCGAGTTCTTCTTGTGAACATTTTTGGATAAAACTCTAAGGCATGTTCCACATCGTTGGACAATTGAGGCTTGATTTGTCCCTTTTTATTTTTGTTTTTACCTTTTCTTTAAGTCTTTGATGTTGTATGATTGAGTATCTTGTCATTGTTGCATACATATGTTTTGATTGTCTACTTTAGTGTTAGTTTGATACAAGGTCATCCTCTCACTAAAGTTGGGGCTAAATGTAGTGTAGAAAAATGTATCCCTTTTACATTTTCACACTTTTTTGGACCATCGTAGTTAAATTGGACTTAATTGTACCTTAATTTAGTGTTGTAAAATGTATTTAATTACACTTTCAAACTTATTTAGGGCCCCTTTGATTAATTAATCTTATTTTTTCCTTAATTGTCCCTTTAATTCATTTACCAAGCCTATTTAATTACATTTTCCAAAGAGGAAACCCAACATTCATTAATTCCTTAACATAACACTTCTCATTAAGCAATGCGTGTCTTAGGTTTAGGGAACTATGGCCCATTATGGGTCCTACCTTAGACCTAGGACCTAAATTTAAATGATGTTTTTGGTGATATTTTAATGTTTTCAAATTTATATTTAGAAGTCCACTTGTGATATTTGAATTTCAGGAAATTAAGGATACATATATATAGATGTAAGGTTATTTCACTATGTTTCACATAGAAGAGTTTTAGGAGCATTATTGGAGCAATTCAAGAGAAATTCAAGGCATTCAAGAGAAGAATTATCAAAGTTTTATTGCAACATTCAACATCCAATTGTCATGTCAAAGTCTTCTTGCATCATGGATATTTTTGGAGCTAATACGATGATGTAGGTTTCATGATCCTATCAATCATTCAAAGCACTATTTCAAGCAAAGATTCAAGGTTCAAGATCCACATCCATTGAATCCTTTCATGCAATTTTCAAATCTACATTCCAAGGTTTATGCAGGGGTTTGTTGAGTGGTAACATTACTTTTGTCATTCTTCATTCCCTATGTCATGTTTAATTTCATTTCAAGGTTTGACCAAGGAAATCCCTAATTCACCAAAAACAAAACATTTTTCAGTCTTGATTTATGATTGCAGATTTAGGTGGAAGAAATCTTGAAGATCCCTTGAAAAGAAAAATTTGAAGAACTTGTCAAAGTTGTTAGAAGTTGTCAAAGTTGTCATTTTCTCATTAAAACTCATCTATAGAATTTATTTCCAACTTTCCAAACCTAAAACCTAGAGAATTTGGAACTACAGAGATACGACCAAAGGCTCCCAAAAGTCACACAAAAACCCTAACTCAAGACCCATTCACCCTTGGGCGAATGAGTCCCAAATCAGCTTTAGAAACTCACTTTTGGTGAAAGGTAAACATAGATCTTCCCTTCTTTGATCTATAATATGATTGTAATTTCTTTCAGTATTGAGTTTAATCTTTCTATTCCAAGTGTTAGATTGCATTTTGGTGTCGATTTACTATTTTTTAGGTTTTCTCCTCAAAGTGTTGTTTGACCAGGACCCCCATCCTAACACAAAAAGGAAATCCGTAGATTCAAACTTTGAATTGAATCACCTAAGGGTTGATAATCATTTTATTGTGTAGATCTCATTTCTAATGAAATAGAGGAAGATAGGTTCATCTCCCCTTCATTTCCATTTTCAGGTACCCAACCTATTTTTCATCATTTTATCATGAATGGATAATTGGCACAGCTATGTGGTGAGTGCTTGGTTCTACTCAGCAATAAACATGTTTTCTACACTATAATGCATGCCATTATCTTGCATGGCACCCTTTCTTTGATTTTAGAATTTACAATAGACACATAAGTAGGAAATTAGTTTACTAGTACACATCATGATCATTAGTTTATTAGTTATTTTATAAAGATATATTAAAAGTGTGCTTCTTTTAGTGGTTGAATGATCAATATCTAATAAATTGGCCATGTAATCATATAAATTCAACTAAAAATTTCTATTCAAATTTTAGTTAATACTTAGGGATCACCTAATTAATCAAAACTCAAAATCAATAAAATATTTTAAAGCATGGTTCTACATAATACATCATGGCCTACAAGAATCTATATTTGGTCTATAGATTGTTCTCCTCCAGCACCCTAACTATTATCTTGGAAGGGGTTGGGATAATCCTCTAAACACCTTCTATGAGAAGATACAAAGTTTCCAATACATTGGTATAAGTGCTACACAAGAGAATAAAATATAAAAATACAAAGGAAAAATGTTAAATTTTATAGTGGTAAAATTTAAACATTGAGTTGAATTGGCTTGTGACCACATCTTTGTTACATGTCATGGCCTTAGTTTTAGATTGGCTTTCTTTTCTAGATAAGATGGCACAATTTAATATAGGTAGTAAATTATATTTTTAATTTTAGTTGAAGAAGCTGAGAATTTAAGAATGTACATCAAAACTTAGATTAGAGTGAACTAAAATATAAATCACTTGACATGGAAAATAACATAAAAGATAAATTTGACACTAAACATGTCAAACAAATGAATACATCATTACATAATAACATCTCTAATCACAACTCATCTAATAGAAATCAACACATCTATCCCAGAATCATAAAAGACATTATAGAAAGTAAAATACGATAGCAGAAAAGACTAAATTGTATATAACTCCTCCTTCAATAATAGAATTTATTTCATTATATTAGACCTTAACCTCAAATTAAGACTGAACTTTTAAAACCATAAAACTTAATTTTAATTTTATATTAAATTGCTCTAACTTTTATTTTGAGATGTGGTTAAAAAAAAAATTGAAGTTAGTGATTTTATTTTAGCATGTGACACTTAATTTAAGGGCCAAATCTCAACTATTAAACTAATTTGCAGGTAGTTTTAACTTTTTCTCAAAGCTTTTCTTACAAACTTTTATAAAAAAAATACAGTTTCCCTCAAATCCTTTATATCATCATTATTTTCTCTATTACTTGAGAAGAAAAAGGCAATTGATTTTCTTAACGTAACAAGATGACCGTAGATCTAAGCAAGTAGCTCAGTCATATTATCAGATTTGGGTACCAGAAAAAGCCTCGAAAAGATCAATGCATAGCTACTCCGTATACAAGACTTATTGGCTGGTATCACAAGTTACATGGGCATCCAACTCGGCCTCTACGATATGAAGTCATTGGTACCAACCTTTTGCCATCAGCCGCAGTTCACTATCCATATATAGCCGTTCCAACCCATGAGTTGAAACAGAAGATTGTTCGTTCGGTTTTCACACTGTTTTTTAGATAATTAACATGATGTCCTCAATACATGCCCCAGACCTCGTGTCTTATCCACATATATAAAATCTTATCTACCTAAGATTAGAAAAGAAATCTAGAGAAGCTTACCAGGCAAAACGATAAGGTTTGAGTTGAGCTTTTGACAATGCAAACAGTCAGAATTGTATTTCTCGTGATCCCTTGTTTTTCTTTTAATCCACGTTTATGTTATCCCTTCTTTTTCTGTCATCCACGTTTGTGTGCATTTTTCAATGTCCAAGACTAACGCAGCCTACGACACAAGGGCATGCACTTTTTACGAACAGAACAAACGCTCGACGGTAAAATTTATATTCTAGCAGAGGACCCTCATATTTTTTCTATAAAAGGAAACTATCTATGCATACTCATGGTATAACTGCATTGCTTTGTATTGGAACCCAAACTCTAGCAGTTTACTATAATGAATAGCGGAAAGGGATGGAGAACCTGTGCAGTGGTGTGCATGTGGTGGGTCTTTCTTGTAGCGGCTTATGGAGAAAATAAGGAACTGAGTAGGAAGGATTTTCCCCCTGGATTTATATTCGGTACAGCGTCTGCTTCATATCAGTATGAAGGAGCTGCTCGGGAAGGAGGAAGAGGCCCAAGCATCTGGGATACTTTCTCACATATCCCAGGTTAACTTTCACTTTTCTATACATTTGTTTCTCTGCATCTTCCATTCTATCTATTGATTTACTATCAAGTAATCTATATGAGTACCAGAGCTTAAATTTGATGTTCCTATGGCTGTACAAAGATATTATTGTTGCAAAATATATTTAAAATTTTGGGGACATTATGTTAAAAGAGCAGCTTTTAAATAAACATATATATATATATAGAATAGATAACTGTACAAAAAAGTTACTTGACAAATAAGGTCGACCATGTAAGCCCTACCGAAACCACAGAGGGCTAGTATTTCAGTAACTTAGGACAAAAATGACTAATTCTAGAATGACTCTACAGAAATTAGCACATACCATATAATTCATAAAGATTAATGGTCGACAAGAATTGGGGTCTATATGTTTTATTTACCAGTGTAAATGGAATTGTGTGTAGGGAAAATCGATGGTGGGAGCAATGGGGATGTTGCTGTGGATCAATACCATCGCTATAAGGTGTGCTTTTTACAACATTTAATTCAAATCATATATTTATCCGATCCACGAAAGATTATGAACCCATTTTTGCAAGTTTTTGTTATCTGAATGCATTTACTGTTTGCATCTTGAACTACAAATAAAGAGGGAAAGTGTAATTTACAGGAGGATGTGAGACTAATGAAGGAAATGGGCATAGATGCATATAGGTTTTCTATTTCTTGGTCACGGATATTACCACGTGAGCCACTGCTTTTTCTTTTCTCCTAACCAAATGTAGCTACTATTTAGCAGTGCCTCTCTTAAGTCGATTTTTCTTGGGAGACAGGTGGCACGGTCAAAGGTGGAATTAACAAAGCTGGAGTGGCCTATTACAACAATCTTATTAATGAACTCTTAAAATATGGTAATGTATATACATATTGGTGGTAGTATTGATGAAGAAATTGTTGCTTCAAGCTTTAACAAACTTTGTTTGTAGATATCAAGCCTTTCGTGACATTGTTTCATTGGGACCTCCCGGAAGCTCTGGAGGATAGCTATAGAGGATTTCTCAGCAAAAAAATCGTGTAACTAATCCTTCCAAATTATTAATCCTTTATGCATCTATGTCCATATAGTATACACATTGATTTCATTGAATACCAATTTTCTGTGCATATGAAGACCTGTTATTTGATATATGCAGGAAAGATTTTGCAGCTTACACTGAAGTGTGCTTGAAAGAGTTTGGTGATCGAGTGAAGCACTGGATTACTTTAAACGAACCTCATTCCTACGCTTATGGAGGATATGACGTTGGCTCACTTGCACCCGGCCGCCATTCCTCTTCTAATGGAAGTTCAAGCAAAGGAAATTCCGCAACAGAGCCATATATTGTAGCTTATAATCTTCTTCTTTCTCATGCAGCTTCTGTGCGTGTATATAAGAGCAAGTATCAAGTGACCCACCGTTTTTTCCCCAAATTTTTCCTATTCTACATATAACTATTAGTATGCCAATCTACCATTTTTATGTGTAGGCGGTGCAGAAAGGATTGATCGGAATTACATTAGTGAGCCACTGGATGGTTCCCTATTCAAAATCATACTGTGACCAAGAAGCCGCCCAAAGGGCCATAGATTTTATGTTCGGTTGGTAAGCAAGCACTTTTGGTAACAGTCCACTAATGCCCATTTTAGGTGGCCATTCACATGAAATTGACTGGCCATGCAAAATTACAGGTTTATGCATCCAAATACAAAAGGGAGATACCCCTCATCAATGAGAAAGCTTGTTGGCAAGCGTTTGCCCAAATTTACCGCCCAACAATATGGTATGGTGAAAGGTTCATTTGATTTTCTGGGCTTAAATTATTACACAAGTCGCTACGCTATTGATGTTCCAACGCCACCTAATCCCATGAACACAAGCTATACATTGGATTCTCGAGCTAATTTAACAGGTACACATCTTTGATTTCTTTTTCTAAAGGACATGAATTGATCTGTTCTGCCAATGTTTTATAAAAATTGCACTTAACCTTTCACATGGGTTACTGTGGAAATCGTTCTCAGCTGAGAGAAATGGTGTGCTCATTGGACCAGTGGTAAGGCTAACAATTTTTTTAAGAACTATAAGCAATATTATGAAATATTAAGTGGCCAACTGTTAATTTTTTTAATTGGGGACAATAGGCAGGATCGAGTTGGCTTAACGTGTATCCGCCTGGTATAAAAGAGCTCTTGAACTACGTAAAACATACATATGACAATCCCCTGATTTTCATCACTGAGAATGGTAAACATTTTATGGATTGCATATAGTGAATTACAATAATAGAAATGATTTTTAATGATGCTAACTATTTTCAATGGACAGTTCTTTTAAATTTTGACTACCTGTATACAGTAGACTGTAATGCGATAAGGCTTTTTTATTAATTTTAATTGTTATAAGAAATATATTGTTAGAGCTAAATTTTATTTGAAAGGTTATCAACATTCAAATTAATAAAAAATTTACATATTTTAATTTTGTAGGTATTGATGAGAAAAATGCTGATACATTCTCAGTGACGCAAGCTCTTAATGATACTTGGCGAATTGATTACCACTCAAAACATTTATCACTTGTTCAACAAGCAACAAGGTAAATCTTAATAAATTTTATATATATATATATATATATATATATATATATATTTTTAATACTATATACTAAAATATTGTGATCGTTGAATGACAGGTTTGGGTCCAACATACAAGGTTACTTTGCATGGTCCTTATTAGACAACTTTGAGTGGACAAATGGCTATACAGTTCGATTTGGTCTTTATTATGTAGATTATAATAACTTTTTAAATCGATATCCAAAAGCATCAGTTCATTGGTTTGGAAAAATCTTGGAGAAAAAATTATGAAGTTTCTATTTTGTATATTATTTACAAGAGTTATGCTATAGCTACTATCTTGTAAGGGCTACAAGGACAATGTGCAAAAGTAACGATGTATTTAGTCTTGTGTGGATTGTTTTTCTTTCAAGAAGTTATTAAATCAAGGCTCCAATTTATAATAAATTAATTATTTAGCTTAATAATGTTATATGCCCATTTAAGATTACTGCTAAACTTAAGATTATGTTTTGAAGTTCTTTTAAACATTGAATTTGAATATGCACCATTATGAGTACTAGGGAGGAGGTAAATTACAACCTTCACCCCTCTAACATAGACTAGAATATATATATATATAACCTCAAAAGTGACCAAACCCCACATGAATGCTTGAAATATTTGCAATTATTAGTTAACGGTGGTAGATGGAATTTTTCCAACTTATTAGAATCTTCCTCATCGTATAGATCAAACGAGGTATGAATATCATTGATAAAGAGTTACCTTAATACCTTTCATAATCTCCTCTATGACCCACTACATATGTTATTTTCTGAGTTTGATTGTGTGACGATGGTCTAAAATACTATTGAAGTTTACCTCAACTTGATGCTCCATGTCATCAATATCATTTTCAAGGAGAAAATAACTTGTGACCATTGAGAACATGGATGTGTAGTTGAGAGATTGAGGCATGGAAAACACATTCTTACTTAAGTGTGGCTTGTGGGGCCTATAAATAGGCCTAGGGGGAAACCACTTGAGCTCATTTTAATTCATGCCTCCTAGAGCTTATAATAGATAGCGTATACTAGAACTTCTAACACCAATGCCCATATTCCATGACACACACAATGCACTGAGCGATTTTGATAGTATCGAAGATCATAATTCTCAAGACTAATAGTATGTGACTAACCTTGTGTCCCTAAGGGTAGTTTAGGGGGTCATAAATGTAGGCAGCAGTAACATGAAATAGAGGCATGACTTTATGAAAGATTCCTTTTATGTGTTGTTTTGTGTGCTTCTTCCTAATGAATTGGAACTTTCAAATCCAACATGCTTAAGGAGTAAAGTGTTTCCTTCAAGATGCAAGTTTGCTTGTGCTTGAGGGATTCATGCTTACAAGGAATCACACTTTTGCTAAAAATAATGGTGCTTGTGCATAGTCGTGCTTACATGTGGGTAAATTTTTTCTTTCTAAAAAGTGTGCTTATATATGGTAGAATATAATTTGTACAAGATCGTTCTTACACTGGATAGGATAGAGCACCAAATGACACTTGTATGGGATAAAGTGGCACTTTTTCTGTGAAATGCTTGCACAAAGTAGCACTTGCACTTTCTAGAATAGGAAGACTTAGATTTGGTTTTGAAAGAGGCTAATGAAATGGTTTAGTGAGTGTTAGAAGGTCTATCCCCACTACAATTATAGGAGAGATGTTGTTGATGAAGAAATTGTGTGGGCAACTTGATGAGATGGATATGATAATTTTAGAGGTAGCTGATCTATACAAGGTAGCTCATATGGTAGATATTACAATGTAAAAAGCTATGGTGAATACACTAATAGAGCATTGATAGAGCTAGAGGAGCTATTTTTTACTATTGACAGGAGAGATCATAGTCACACTAGATGATGTATGGACTTGATTATTTATATTCCAATCAATGGAGAACTCATACAGTATGACCTAGTGATTAGGGAGGTATATACAAAGGATCTTCCTGACTCATGAGCTATTGATTCATGGTATTGAGATGGATTTGACCAAGGGGATGGAGATAATACAACCCCTTACCCTATTTCTAGCAAGATTGATGACAAGCTTTCTAGTACTAGACATGAGATCTCATAGGTTCCCACTTTTATGGGCATGGGTGTTAGAGTAGATTCTCTCATATTGGCTAGAAATCATGTGTGTTGGCCTAGCTATACAATGACATGCACATGGTGATATATAGAGATGGGTGAAGCTTTGGTTTTGGGGTGACATTATGCCATATCTAGGCTTGGGAGTACATAGCAATACTGAGACCAATGACAGATAAGATTAGAGATCAAGTGTGACCATACATATATGTATACAAAGGTGCCCTATGACATAGGAGGATGGGTGATATGGCCTATTTGAGGTGTTCCATCTAGGTGATATTGACATAGTCATCTGGAGGACATGGAGATATTGTAAGGTGTGAGATGGGGTTGATAAGCAAATTCCCCACACACAATAGAGACGTTATTTAGTTGATCACACCATTCTATATGAATAAACACATTACTACATACCAAATCTAAAATATCATCAAATCTAGAACATACAAATGAAAAATTCTCTATTATGTTTTTCATATATACAAATTGTTTAGAAAAATTAAATTCAAGAGAAGAATCTTCAAGTCCTCCTACTATAGACTTTGATTTAAAACTATGAGGAAAATTTCTCACCAATTTTAACTAGACTTTCATTCTACAACATGCCAATTTGACCTCACCATTAATGGGTAACATTTTGTTTGTTTCATTGACAAAGAAAAAATTCTATTTCTAACTATCATTTCTAATACAAAAGATCCACTCAATATTTTATAATTTTTCTTATTTAAATTTCATTAATATATACGTCACCCATCTTGTTTACTAAAATATCATTTATAGCTACTCTTAGATAAATGATTCTTTTAGTGGAAAATATTTGATAATTGATGAGTACAGTTCATATTGACCAATTCAAAATTGGTTAATAAATTGCAACCAATGGGGCTCTCAAATCACTTGGATTGCACGAATTATTGGTCCAATACATTTCAATTCACCATTAGTTTATTTTATGAGGCATAGGTAATAATTAATTTCTCCATAACAAATTACATATTTCTAATAATCTAATTATTATTTTATCCTGGAAATTTGGAAGCATATATTCATTCACCCACATATTCTCCAATACCATTAAAACTATATTGTGTATGAGGACCCATTTTTCCAACAACATTAAAGGCTTACTGCATGTTAGGACCCATTTCACTAATACTATGATAGTTTCATACTAATCCTAGGTCCATATTCGCCTTAAAATTATAACAGATGTATTTTATTAAGGTTTTATTTTCCCAAAATTTACATGTATCATTTTATAATCATGCAAGATTAACCAAATTTTTATCTTACCATTTAAAAATCTTGTGGAATTTTCCAAATATTGATTTATATAAATACAATCAAAATTATGATTTATTTTTACACATTTATTCAGTTTTCAACTTGTGAGCTCTTGATTCATATCATAGGCAAGTTACAACTATAAAAATTGTTGCATTAATGAATAGTGATTTAGTGAAAACCTAAAGGAAACTGATCATTTCTTCATAGTGTTATAAGATTATTTATCTCCTTATCATTCTTGCTTCATTCTTATAGATGATATTAAGAAAGGATACATCTAGGACCTAGGAATCTATATTCTATGGTTCCTTCTTAAACAAGAAGACATTTTTTAGAAGATTTTATTTCATGAGAGAAGTCAAATAGGAACAAGAGTAAGAGTCTTGAAGGTGCTGAAGGGAGGCCATCAAAATGTAAAAAACGTAAAACCATAATGTTACTTTGATAATGTTCTCATTACATCAATTCAACATGGAACTACAACATCAATAATAAAAAAAAATATTAACAAAGAAGGCAATACCTTAGAGGAAGATTAGAATGAGTTAATTGAGTTAGATGATAATGTTGTATAATATTTTTCAAGGGATACCCAAGGTATTTGGAATGACTTAATTGACCTAGATGGCAAAGTTAGTATCATAAATGATGTTGTTGCAAGGAAGGGGAAACTAAATTTCAAATAAAAAATGGGGCATGAGTGGAATATGACAAGGAATTTTTAGATTGATTGGGTGTTAAAGTACTCATTCATTGAAACAATAGACAATGAAAACAAAGATGAACCTCCAGTACAATGCAACTTTAATATTTGTAGTTGAAAATATAGAAACCATAATAATTTAGAGCTAAAACTTGACAGTATAGAAAATAATATCAATGGAAATCAAAGGAAAAATTATTAAGTGGGAAAAGTGATCAAGATCTAACAATTGAATTAGCCTAGATTCAACATTCTCTTTTGGACTTAACATTGGAACAAAAAACCAACTAGGGTTTGATGATTGGCTAACTACCTGAAAGAAGAGCTAATATGATAGGTCTTGGTTCATTTGTTGTGAAGAGGAAAGATTTAATGCATGATTTAATTTACCTATTTGAAATAAACTCTAGATTTGAAAACACAATTTATTGCACAAATGAAAACTTAAAGTTACAAAAATGGGTATAGATTTTGAAAGGGAAAAGAGTGGAGCACATGTGTATGAAATTTGAGCCTAAATTACACGTACAATGGAAAGGGGGCCTAGTTTGAAAATTAAGGTTTTAAATTATTAAAATGTAAAGTCATTTCAATATAGTTTGCTCTCTACTCTTCTATAACTTTCTTTTAGTTGGAGGTCCCAGATCTGACCTGGACACATGGAAAGAGGTCAAAGGTTTTGATGTATAGGTTTTTTCCTCAATCAAACCCCTTGTGTTGGTGTTCCTACCTCCATAACATAAATGATGATGATGGTAAAGATTTTTGACCATTGATTGGGAAAAGGAAGAGTAAACAACAAATAACTACAATAAATGAGAACAATGTGACATTAGGATTTGGCTCTACCCTGAAAATTTTCTCACTTTGGCTATGTTTTTGAATTTTTGATCCCTGCTCTAATTTGACCGTTTCATGGGAGGGTCGAGAGGGGGGATTGGGAAGGCTCCCCATTCCAAGGTTGTTGTCTCTTTGTCTAGTGTTGTGTCTATGGTGGTGATAGCCAACTTTATTATTCCCCATGTGACATCTCCTCCTCGTACATCCGTCCTTTCCCTTGGGGGAAGGAATCGGGGTATTTCTAGAAAGTCACCCTTATCCCCTCCTCTTGGGCTCTAATATTTCTTCTTTGTGGAAGAACTGGTTTCCTACATGGATAAACTAGTGGGTTCTAACTCACGAGCTTCAAGTAAAATGTCATTGGAGTCTGCTTCCTGCTTTGTGACTGGTTGGGAAGTTGACATCCTTGAAGCTTTGATGTTGAAGGCTATTGACAGTCTTAAACTAGTGTTGGTCGGTAAGTTTTTGACATATCAGTTGAATATTGAATTGGTTCATCAATGGGCTGGCTCTACTTGGAATAAAAAAGAAATCATCACTATAAATGCCATGCCAAGAGGTATCTTCCTTTTCTCCTTTGTTGTTTATCAATATATGCTTAAGGTTTTAACTGGTGGCCCTTGGGCCTTTGACTCTAGGTTTAAGAACTTTCTCTCCCTCTACAAATGGAAATCAGGATTTGATCCTTTGGCTAACCTGGGTGCCATGGTCCAACTTGGGTTCACCTATTGGAGTTACCACTCGAGTTTTGGGAGACAAGTAGGGTATGTGCAGGATCATGATGGGCCAAAAAGTGGTGATATGATGGGTATTTGTAGGGTATGTGGCCGACGATTTTTTTTTTACCCAAATTTGATGAAACGAAAAGGGTTTTAAAGGAGATTCTCAAATTTTCACCAATATAAATTATGTTTTTGTGAATTTAATACATAATTATTATTAATTTTCTATTTTAATTACGACTAAAGTCCTAATTGATAGGTGATTGAAAAAATCTATAGATTTCAAATGGTATCATAATTTTTGAATCTGAAACATGCATCACATTCTATGCTTTGCATACTATAGGATTAAATAAGGAAAAATTGAATTTCATGAAGTTTTGACCAAGTTAAGGTGGTTGGACAAACAAGTTTTTATATTTTTAAAAATTTGTAATAAAAAAATCATAATTAATTATTTACTTGGAAAAAAATTATAAAAAAATATGCATCACATCAGGACATGAGTCCTCTACTTATATCTAAAATATTATAAAAAAAATTTATCGTTTTATTGCGGTTTTGGTGGTCAGACAAACACGTAATTCTTGTTTTTTCCCTAAAATTTAAGTGCTACTGCATTGAAATTTCAAATTTTCACCAAATCAATTTTTATTTTTATTTTAAATAAACCTATTATTTTAGAAACTACATTCAATTTGCTACAGATTATATTCTTACATATTTTTGAAATAATATAGATAACTTATTCAAATTTTTACGTCAAGTTTCCTAACTCTGATTTTTCTAATTTTTTTGCCACTTAAGGGCCTGTTTTTTCCATGATGATCCTGCACATACCTAGTATCTTGAAAGGAATAGCTAGCTCCTTTGGCAGTCTTCTGGCCATTGATAAGATCATTGAAGAGAGGTCTAGATTGGTCTATGATATTATTTGTCTAAATGTGGCTATGAATATAGTCTTGCCAACTTTTATCCTCAAGTCCAAATTTGGCAACTGGACCCAACCTCTGGAATATGAAAATACCTGCCATTTCTACCAGCTATGTAAGAAGTTTGGTCACCTCATTGACTCATGTGTGAAAAAACCTATTGAGGGACCCTATGTTACTGAGAATTCTCTCTCTTAGCAGTTACCCAAGCCCCCTGTGGCTACTTTTGTTGCTCAACCATCTAAATTTTGTGGCCCCTATGGTTCCTATCCTCCAAGGGAAGGAAACCCAAGTCTTTGGCTTGGAGGTTGTTCTAGTTGAACCTCTTGTTGTTTCTAATGACTTGGTTAGCTTGAACCTCAAGGTTTCTGCCCCTGTTACCAATTTTCCAACCCCTGGCTTCCCAAAAAATGAGATTTTGGATATAGGGAAAGAAGTGAATATGGAGATTGGGGACAAACCTAAGGAGGTCTCCCTTATGATGGACAATTTGTAGTTATCCCTGGGGAAGGTTCTTGAATCAGAAATGGGTGTTGGTTTGGACAAAGGGGAGCGAGTGTATTCTAACACCAACCTTTCCTTGGAGGAAATGTTTTTTTATCCGAAAAGGAGGCAGGTAACGTAATTGACTCTTTGGCTTTGTTAAGATTTCCTCCTCATCCTAGTGATAAAGAAGATGAGGATGAATGGTCACAACCCCCAATTAAATCAAAAAAGAAAAAGAAGCCATATGTTGAGGGGAAATAAGGTTGGTAGACCATCCCAAAAGGATTCTAGAACCAAAGACACTGTTAGGGATGTGGCTGCTGGGAAAAAAGAACTTTGGATTCGATTGTAGGATCGAAGTCCAAAAAAGAAGTAGCCCTGGCTATTCCTTTTTAGGTTTTTGGTTGTGTTGTCCCCTGTTTTTTCTCTATGAAGTATCTCTCTTGGAATATAAGGGGACTTAATAGCTCGTATAAATAGTTTTTGGTTAAAACATGTATCCTGGAAAATAAAGTGGATGTTCTTCTCCTCCAAGAAACAAAGATGAAGGAAAATTTTAATAAGGAAATTTTGAGTATTTGGCGTGGTGTGAATTATCTTGTTAGTGAGGCTGAAGGGGCTTCTAGAGGTATAACTACCCTTTGGAATCCCTCTAAATTAAAAGGAACTATATGCTCTACTAGTAGGAATATTCTAATGGTTTCCCTGGAAGATCTGGCTTCCTCAGAGAAATGGAATTTAATAAATATGTATGCTCCCAACTTGAGCAATGAACTGTAGATTTTTGGGTAGGATTTATAGGCTACTCTTGCACTCTTAGGATGTTTCACCTAAAAGGAGAGAGATAAACCCCACTCAAAAGTCTAGGTGGTTCACTCAAATTAATGTATGTATGATGGAATTTAGACAAAATTCAATGATATTGATGTAGCTAATGGATAAAATTGATTGATTAAGTATGCAAAACCTAAGATTTTTACAATGTTTAAAAACACATTGTGTAATGCAACAATGAACTAGAAATGAATGCAAAACTTAACAGAAATGAACCAAACTGAAAGTGTGTACCTGATATGTTGAAGGAGACTTAAAATGACATTTGAAATAATGTTGATGCTGATTTTTAGACCTAGTGGGACTCATTCGCCATTCTGGGTGAATTAGTCCCAGTTCTGCAAAACTAAGCCATAACCTATTTCTGACAAAAGGGTATCTGAAAATGCAAAAATCAAAAAACTAACCATGGAATCAGACTCATTCACCACCCATCATGAATGAGTCCACTTTTTAATTTATGATTATTCAAAAGTGGATTTTGGAGCTCTCGTTCTGCACTTTGAGTTCCTACAGGTGTTCGCTTCTGAAACTCTGATTTACAAGTCTAAAAGTGATATTTTGTTGATATTTCAACTTGTTGAATGAAGAGGACTTGAGAAACCTTGCACCTTGATCTTCAATGATTTCCAAGCTTCCAAGAATCCTAAATTTGTAAACAAACAAGATAAGAGAGAAAAAATTTGAGTGTTAGGGTATGGTAGTTTGCCTTGGTCAAACCCCTTTTAGGTAATTAAACAAAAATGATGAAAAAAAGGAATGAAACATGCAATAATGGAGTTGATTACCTTGCCATGATGTTTCATCTTGAAATTCTACAACAAAACATGAAGGATCTACCCTTCAAGGTTTGGAAATTGATATCTTGGCGACTTGAAATGATGAAGCCCTAAGTTGGTTGACTTGACATGGAAGATTGGTGGATGAATGATCATAAGAGATTAGGAGATCTGAAATAAGGAGAAAAACACATATTTATACACACTTGTGCCTTAGTAACCCATTGATACCTCATCATAGGCCGACATCAAGTAATTTTGAATAAAAACCTAAAAGAAATATGTTGAAATTGGTGCCAAGAGGGACTCATCTGCCACCCATGGTGAATGGGTACCACCTTGGGCTTGAAAGTGGGTGTCAAGAATTAACTTGCATTTAATGTTATTTGTCGGGTTTACATTAAACAATACACTTAATTAAGCCTTATGAGCACATAAAGGGGTCAAATAAAGCATAAGAAAGGTGTAAATAATGAAGGAAAGCCTAGAAAAGTGTGAAATATTGTTACAAGACTTTACAACACTTTAAAATAGGACTTGATGATGAATAAAAAGGAATATTTAAATGAATTGTAATAAAAAAAGTTTAGAAGAGTGTGGTAATGTTTTACAACACTTCACAACACCTTCACAAGAAATCAATAAATGCATTTTAAAGGGTCCAAGACCTAGTGTGGATGTGAAAAACAACTCACAACACCACTTGTCAAGGCCTCATTAAATGTAATTTATCATGAATTATTCCCATTTCAAGCAAGAGGTCTTTTTTTCTATGGCACATTTAGCCCCCAGTTTAGTGAGAGGATGAACTTAGTTCAAAATCACACTAAAGTAGACATTCAAGAGAGATCCAAGTGTATAGATGTAGATAACAAAGAATGAGAAAGATCAAGAAGGTAGACAAGCCCCTAGGACCCAATATCCTAAAGAAAACCATCAAGATACATAATAATACAATGGAAAGAACTAAAGGAAAGAAGAATGGGGTGAAAAAGATTCACTCACTCTGGGGCCACAGAACATTAGGTCATCCGCGGGGTGAGATATCCCAAAGAAGTGGTTTTAGTGAGAAAGTCATGCTAGTGTGTCAGCTTCCCACCTTATAATGAGAAAGTCATGCCAGTGTGTTGACTTACCATTATACAAACCGTACCAAATTTATCCTCATAACTTTGATAAGGTACCACAATGTAATGTTTTTGTAAATGTTTTGAGTGTCATGTACAAAAAATTTAAAGGGGATTTTTCTTTGTTCATGCAAGGTCTTCTTCGTAGGGAGCATTATGCCTAATGTCTCCAAGAGAGGAAAAATTAGGGTTGTCAGATCGTTATCCATGGGATTCCTCATTCGCATCAGGCCACTTCAGTTGATCATACATTCTTGGAAGACATCAAACCCAATGACACCACCAAGGAGAGGACAGGCCACAAGAAAAAGTAAATCATGCCATGAAATTTGCAAAAAGATGTTGTCTATGTATGCCCCCACTTTAAAGTGGTTGCTAACACCATTACTATGAGAAATTGCTTTAAATTAGAAGAGGGTATGAGAACATATTCGAAAAGTGCTATTCCAAGTCATTTTTTTGATTAGCTGTGTCATGAAGAAAGGTAGTATGTCACATGCGAGTCGATCTTAAGACATATCGTCCACATCCCAAGCTTGCTCTTATATGTTCATGAATATTTGATGATTAGCCCAAAAGAGACAACGATAAGTGACATATAGGGATAAGGCTTTCTAACCCTTTTCCCCCACTGAGTGCAGGACAAGGGTGAGCCTGAAATGGATGATGGTATGCTGCCCCTTGTGATGGATGCAAAACATGCAATAGTGAGTATGCAATTATCCTACAACTATTGCATGGCAAGGAGCAGCAACTAATGTTATTTATATGGATAAGGAAGAGTCTTGGAAGAGTCTTGTGTGATAGTATTAATGTTGAGTGAAGGTTTGTTGGATAGGTTGATTTCTATGAAAGGAAAATCAACAAGACCATGATTTGGTGTTTGTATTTTAGGCTCAAGAGGGGCATGGATAACTTTTTCTATAGCATCGCATCCTTTTTCAGGTTGCTTCATAAGTCTTTTGGGTTCGAGGCTAGCCTTGATTGTATACACTTTGTCAAATATGTGAGAAATTTCATTGTAACTCAGTTGGTATGAAACATTATGCTTAGGTGGGTAAAGGATGAGTTCAGGTTGGTGTTTATTTTGTTGCTTATGTGATGGTGGGTAAAGAATTAGAGGATTCTTTGGATGTCCCATGGGGTATGTATGTGGTTTATTGATCGAGGGGGATCGAATGCACACTTGCACATTCATAACCTCAGTGGTCTTGATTTCATGTATCCCTAAGGAAGACATATAATTTTCTTGCACCATAATAGTCTCCCTAAGAGGAGAGTTGTTAGGAGAACTATAATCCAAATGTTCTTGATTTTCAAGGATTGGTTCTTCCAAAATGTCGTCATCGTAAGTAAGCGAGCTATCCATGGTTGAATTGTCTTGTTCTATGATGTGTTCCCACATAAGATTCACATGATTCTCATCGATGGGATCATGTAACACCATAATAGCTTCTTTACCAATAGGAGAGATATTAGCAGAGGGGAAAATTTGATTGTTGTCCATGATCTCATTGTCTTGTGTCACAACATCTACCCTAGTAGGAGAGCTTTTAGGAAAGTGACAATCAAGAGGTGTATCACATGTCATGGTTAAATGTTGTAAAGAAGCTTCATCACAAATAGGGGTGAGATAAATGGAGGGACAAATTTCTTTTTCAAATAAACCCTTCCAATTGTTAGGAACATTAAGAAGGAGAGAAATAATGTTATAACTCTCAACCAACATATCCTCCTCATAAATGTGTTAGTCATGATTATTCACGAAAGGGTTGTCACAAATAGGGGAGGTGTTGGGAGATGAATGGAGACTAGGTAAAGTGGTGGGAATTCATTCATATTGTATTGTTATACTATATTCCCAAGGGGAATGAGGAGGACAAACAAGACCTTCATGATGCTCAATGATTGTACTTTCTTTCACCAAGATACCTTCGTCACTAAAAGGAGAGGTATCAGGAGAAGTACAATTATGATCATCATGTTTATCTATGTTTGAATTCCCTTCTAACACATCATGCTCACAAATGGGAGAGATAGGAGGGAGTGTAATTTTAAGACAAGTGTTAACATTTTCATTCTCATGCTAAGAGACTAGATCATAACTAGGGAATGCATTGAATGAAGGACTAGAATGCTTGTTGACTAGCATTTTCTTTGAAAATTTGGAAAAGATTGAAACTAACATTTTGAAATAACAATCTATGCTAACTCAAAATTCAATGTAAAAGGCTAAAATGAAATGTAATTTTCAAATAATAAGCGATTAATTATGCTATGGAATAATGTGGGAATGCAAATGTGAAATTTAAACCATGCATGAAATGAGCTAATTTAGGCTAGATTTGATGAAATACATGTTACAAAAATGCAATTGACTGATACAACTAGGAAATGGCACCAAACAGAAGCCTAGAAACAGGGTTTTCAGCGCTGTAAAAGGCAGTTTCAAGGGTGAAAAGGGACTGATTCGCCGAAGGTGGCAAATGAGTCCCAGTATGGACTTTTTTCAAAATTTTCAGAAATTTTTGAGGGATTTTAATGTTTTCTAAGTGCTATGATGCATACCTAAATGAAAAATGCAGAATTTTAGAAAATTTAAATGAATTTAGATGCCAACAATGCAACCTAAATGCACTTTTTATGAATGCAAATTTTGAAACCTAACATGCAAAGTAACTAATGCAAGCCCTAATGCAAAGTCAATGCAAGGTTAGATCTATGATGAAGGACTCCAAAATTAGACAAGAAAGTGTTCAAAAAGTGGGTTCACCAAAATGAACCATAGATTTTTTGGTAGGATTTATAGGCTACTCTTGCACTCTTAGGATTTTCACCTAAAAGGAGAGAGATAAACCCCACTCAAAAGTCTAGGTGGTTCGCTCAAATTAATGTATGTATGATGGAACTTAGACTAAATACAATGACATTGATGTAGCTAATGGATAAAATTGATTGATTAAGTATGCAAAACCTAAGATTTATGCAATGTTTGAAATCACATTGTGTAATGCAACAATGAACTAAAAATGAATGCAAAACTTAACAGAAATTAACCAAACTGGAAGTGTGCACCTAAGATATTCAAGGAGATTGAAAATGACATTTGAAATGCTGTTGATGCTGATTTTCAAGCCTGGTGGGACTCATTCACCATTCTAGGCGAATTAGTCCTAGTTCTGTAAAACTGAGCCAAAACCTATTTCTAACAAAAGCATATCTAAATGGGCAGAAATCACAAAAATTACCTTGGAATGGGACTCATTCGCCACCCATGGCGAATGAGTCCAATTTTGAATTTCTGATTAATGAGTCCACTTTTGCATTTCTGATTATTCAAAGGTGGATTCTGGAGCTCTCAGTTTGCACTTTGAGTTCCTACAGGTGTTTGCTTCTGAAACTCTGATTTACGGGTTGGAAAGTGAGATTTTGTTAATATTTTGACTTCTTGAATAAAGAGAATAATTGAGAAACCTTGCAACTTGATATTTAATGATTTCCAAGCTTCCAAGAGTCCTAAATCTGCAAACACACAAGACAAGAGAGAAAAATGTTGAGTGTTAGAGCATGGCGATTTGCCTTGGTCAAACTCATTTTAGGTAATTAAACCAAAATGATGAAACAAAGGAATGAAACATGAAATAATAGAGTTGCTTACCTTGCCATGATGTATGATCTTGAAAGTATGTTACAAAACATGAATGGTCTACCCTTGAAGGTTTGAAAATTGATATCTTGGTGACTTGAAATGATGAAGCCCTAATTTGCTAGAATTGAGATGGAAGATTGGTGGATGAATGATGATAAGAGATTAGGAGATCTGAAATAAGGAGAAAAACATATATTTATACACAATTGTGCCTTAGTAACTCGTTGATACCTCACCATAGGCCGACATCAAGTAATTTTGAATAAAAACCCAAAAGAAAATTTAAAATATTTTGAAACCGGAGCCAAGAGGGACTCATTCGCCACCCATGGTGAATGGGTCCCACCTTGGGCTTGAAAGTGGGTGTCAGGAATTAACTTGCAATTAATGTTATTTGTCAGGTTTACATTCAAAAATGCACTTAATTAAGCCTTATGAGCACATAAAGGGGTCAAATAAAGCATAAGAGAGGTGTAAATAGTGAGGGAAAGCCTAGAAAAATGTGAAATCTTGTCACAAGAATTTACAACACTTTAAAATAGGACTTGATGATGAATAAAAAGGAATATTTAAATGAATTATAATAAAAAGAGTCTAGAAAAGTGTGGAAATATTTGACAACACTTCACAACACCTTCACAAGACATCAATAAATGCATTTTAAAGGGTCCAAGACCTAGTTTGGATGTGAAAAACACCTCACACCACCAAGTCAAGGCCTCATTAAGTTCAATTTATCATCAATTATTCTCATTTCAAGCAAGAGGTCCTTTTTTCTACAACACAAACAGGGACAGGTTGTTGCTTTGGGAGCACTTAAATGATGCTATTAAAAATTTAAAAATGATCATTGGTGAATCCAATATTTTTTTGTGTTTAAGATGCTATGACTCTCTTGCTCAATTAGGGTTTTTCACCTAAGCGGAGAGACAGATCCCACACAAAATCTAGGTAGTTCACTCAAACTAATGCAAGTAAAATAAAATTATGTGTAAATGCAATGACCTAAATGCAACAAACTAATAAAATGGATTGATTATTTATGCAAAACCTAAGAAATATGAAGTGTTTGAAAACATAGTGTTGTTTGTAAAGAACCTAAAAGGATGAATAAAAATGCAAATAAAACAAAATAGAAAGTTACAAGACTGAATGTGTGCACCTGTAAATCTGATAAAGATTGGAAAATACTCTGAAAAATGGGAAATGTTGACTTTTTGACTAACTGGGACTCATTCACTACCTTGGGCGAATCAGTCACAGACTAGGGTTTCTACCCAGAATCCCTATTTCTGCCAAAAGGGTACTAGAATTTTCACTCTATTCTATCAGGCACCTCTAGTGGGACTCATTTGCCATCCATGGTGAATCAATCCTTTTTCTAATTTCTAGAATTTCAAGTTTTTGATATGCACTTTGTCACCTGCACAATACTTCTTGATGGAAACCCAGATCTAAATCTCTGAAAAACACCTACAAAATAACTTTAAATTTGTTTTCCAATGGGGTATTTCCTTGGTCAAACGCCTAATTTGGTAATTAAACCTTGAATAGATAAAATTTGCATAAAATCCTAGCCCTAAATGTGTCTAAGACTAGGAAAATATGAAGTAAGATAAAACCCTATTCTAAAGTGCTAGAATAAGATATGTAGATGTGATTTGAATGATGCAAGACTTCAATCCAAGAAACCCTACAACATTTCAAATGAATGTAATTGACATGAAAACCTTAAATTTGAAGATAAAGAGAAAATGGAAGATGGAATCACTTTGAAAAAAAGTCACAAGGTGTGATTTGATGGCTAGTTGCATCTCCTCAACCTAGATTTATCCATGATTCTCCATAGTCATCCATGATCAACTCTTTGCAATGTTGGATCTTGAATGAGAAGTGAGCTTGAAGACTTGCAAAAACCCTATCTTGCTATCCAAAAGCTTCAACTTTGTCATAGAAATGCTAATGAAACTTCTGGTGGAAGATTATCAACACTTGACTTTTAAAATTGCTTTGTAAAAATGACTAGGAGATGTGAAAAATGACTTAAAATGTGTATTTATAGGCATCAATACCTAATTTTCCCATTATTAAGACCTAAGAGGCTGACATCCACTAAAAATTTGAATTAAGTTAGTGAAATTCCCACTCAAAATTGAAAATTTCCCCAAAAGGGACTCATTCGCCACCCTTGGTGAATGGGTCCCACCAGAGGGGACTCAATCACCTAAGGTGGCAAATGGGTCATACTAGTGGTTTTTGGAGGTGGGATTTTGAGATATGAATTAATTAAGTATTTTTTGTTAGGTTTTATATGATTTTTAAGTGAAATGGGCCTCTAGATTAAAAAAAATGGGTCTTAGGGGCCTATAAATGTTGTTCTGAAGAATAATTAATGCAAGGGTACTCAAAAGTAGGACCAAATTAAGCATGAAATTACCTCTTTTTCCAAGAGCATCCAATTTTCTACACCACAATTGGATGTTGGGAGGGGATTTTGATTCCCCCCTTCTTCCTTCAAAAAATTCAGGGGGGCTAGATGACTATTCGAATAAAATGATGGAGATGGCTAAATTCCTAAACTCGGCTGGCCTTATTGATATCCCTTTTCAAGGTTGTAAGTTCACTTGGTCTAATAGAAGGAATGGAAACCATCTTATCCAAGTCAAGTTAGATAGGTTTATGATCTCTACCAATTGGAATATCTCCTAATACCTCTCTTTCTACTCTCCCAAGGTCTGGCATTGATCATAATGCTCTTGTGCTTAAAAGAAATGTTGATCACAACAGGGGACCTTTCCCTTTTAGATTTGAAATAATGTGGACCCTTCACCCAAATTTTGTTGCTCTTGCTAAAAGTTGGTGGGAGGAACCCATAAGTGGCATCCCTATGTATTAGAATCAAGCAAAGAGTGAAAGGGTGGAATAAGGCGACCTTTGGTAATATCTTTGAGATTAAGAATTCCCTCCGAAACAACTTAAAGGAAGTTTAGGATAACATGGAGGCTAGTCTTGTGGATGATGAGATATGTGCTAAGGAAAGAGACCTTAGATCTTAATGGTTTAATATAAACAAAAAGGAGGAAATCTTTTGGAAACAAAAGTCTCGTGTTCAATGGTTAATAGAAGGGGATAGGAAAACCAAATTCTTCCATCAATCTACCTTGAAACACATAAGTAGGAATTGGATTAGATCACTTTTGAAAGACGATGGTACCATGGTCTCCACCGAAAAGAAATTGTTGGTGAAGTTGTTAACTTCTTCTCCTCTCACCACATTTCCCCAGGCAATGAAAATCAGGTACATGATGACTTTCTTGAGGTGATCCCTAAAGTTATTTCTGACCTTGATTTAAAGAATATGACTAATTTTGTTTCTATGGAAGAAGTTAAAAAGGTTGTGCTCTCTTTTGGTTCTTTTAAATCCCTTGGCTTGGATGGGTTTCCTCTTGCTTTTTTCCAGACCTACTAGGATATTGTCAAAAATGACCTCTTTAATGCTGCTAGAGATTTCTTCAAGTTGGGCGAACTCCTAAACCAACTGAATGCCACCTTTATTTCCCTTATTCCTAAAAATGTTGATTCCTCTTCAATTAAGGATTATAGACCTATAAGCCTTAGCAATACGGTCTATAAAATCTTCTCTAAAATTATTGTTCTTACACTCAAACCGGTATTAGGGAAAATGATTGCCCCAAACCAGAAAGGTTTTGTACAAGGTAGAAACATTCTTGATGTTGTCATCTCTACACATGAAATTCTCCACTCTATGGACCATTGTAAAATTCCTGGGACAACCTTCAAAATTGATATATCTAAGGCCTATGATAGAGTATTTTAATCATTTCTCTTTGTTGTCCTCAAGAAGTTTGGGATAGAAGGAAGATTCCTTAAGCTAATCTTTGCTTGTGTAACCTCCCCTATGTGCTATGTTTTCGTTAATGGTGTCCCCCAAGGCTATTTCTCTTGTGGTTGATGCCTTAGGCAAGGTGACCCCATCTCACCCTATCTTTTCATAATAGTTGTTGAGGTTCTTGGAATGAATATTCAAAATTTGGTGTCTCTAAAGCCCAAAAAGGTGTTAAAGTTTCCTCATCTCTTTCACGTCACTCCCACCAAATTTTTTTTGATGATATGCTCTTGTTTGGGGAAGCATCGGTGGGGGAATTTTGGCTTTGGAAATAGGTTCTAAATGACTATGTTGTTGTTTCTGGCTAGTTTATCAACTATGAAAAAGTAAGATATACTTCTTTAATACTGACCAATTGGTCAAGGAAAGAGTGGTGAAAATATTGGGATGTTAGGAAGCTGTCCTACCTATAGCATACCTTGGATTACCTCTGATTTCCAAGAAGTTGGAAAATAATTATTGGAATCAGCTAATTGAGAGAGTTAAAAAAAAGTTGGCAAGGTGGAAGGGGAAACTTCTTAGCTTAGTAGGGAAGATCCAACTGCTAAAAGCCTCCTTATAGAATATTCCTATTTACTACTTGTCTCTCTTCAAAATTCATTCCTTCATAGGGGAAAAAATAAAATAGATTCAAAGAAGATTCATGTGGTCTGGAACTGAAGAGAAAAACAAACTCTCTGGTTAGTTGGGAGAAAGTTTGTAGTCCAAAAAGTGTTGGTGGATTGGGGATAAGGAGAATCAAATTGCTTAATAAATCCCTAACTACTAAAGTGAGATGAAACCTTTCGAAGGGTCTAAAGACTGGGTGAAAATTTTCTAAAACAAGTACTTGAAGAACATGAACCCTGGTTTTTTTCTCTCTATGACAGACTTGCCTAGTGGTTTTTTCTTATAGAATCACCTTGTTAAAATACAAAATGTGCTGAAAATGGGGGTTAGAAAGAGAATTGGAAATGGTAAAAACACTAACTTCTAGAAGGACCCATGGATTGAGAATTATACTATGTCTTCAACCGATGGCTTGAATCCCCTCAAACAAAGCTTAACGAGGATATGTGGCAAAAATGTTTTAGACTATGTTAATTAGGAGATGGATGAACCTAAATGAAAGGAGTTCAATATGCTATTAAGGAGGGCTAATTTAAGAGGTCAAAGATAGATTAATTGGGATCCAACCCTACTAAGGCTTCACAATCTAACTAGGGAGGTGAAGTGGTTTGCTAGTGAAAGAGAAGATGAATGGGTTTGGAAGGGGAGCTCTTTTGGCTATTTCTCTATAAAACATGCCTATGAGAAAATGTTTAAGCCCTTGTTAGACAATAGAGAGCACCACTAGGAAAAAGTGTGGGTAAAGAACATGGTTCCTAAAATTAATTATTTCTGGTGGGCTACCTCACATGAAAAAATTCTTACTATTGACAATCTGGTTAGAAGAGGGTTCCCGTTGGTTAACATATGCTCCCTTTGTAAGTAGGATGAAGAGTCTATAATGCACATCTTCTTTCACTGCTAGTTCTCTAGAGAGGTTTTGTCATTCTTCCTTCCATTGTTGTTCACTGATTGGGTGTTTCCTCACACTATGAAGTCTTTTATATAAAGCTTGTCAAATTGCCCCTTTTCCCATAAATTTATTGTTGATCTTTGGAACCAAGTTCCCCCTTTGTTACCTAGGGAAAATGGAAGGAAAGGAATAATAGGATCTTCAGGGCAGTTGAGAGAAGTAGCTATGAGGTATGTATGATAATAAAAGCACATATTAAGGAAAATATGGAGGTTGGAAAATACAATTTCTCCAAAGTTTGGCCAAATTACAAAGATATGAGAATAAAGCAGGTCTGGGGTATAAGGAAGGATCTTACTAACCTAATTGGACCAAGATGTTAACCAGAAAGTCTATAGTGTGGACTCCTCCTTAGAGAGATTGGATTAAGTGTAACTTTGATAGGTGCTCAAAAGGAAACTCAGATATGGGTGGGGTAGGGCGATTGCTCATAAACCATAAAGGGGATTGCATTGTGATCTGCGATGTTAACTTGGGTGTTTGTTCCAATAAAAAAGTTGAGGCTATGCTTGTTTTAGGGGGCTTAAAGACTCTTAAGGAGTATGGCTTTAAAAATTTAATTCTGGAAGGAGACTCGAAGTTAATAGTAGACATATTGAATGGGGTGGCTATGCCCCCTAGGAGTTAAAAAAATATCATTGATATGTGTGTGTCACTTAAGAGTTATTTTACTAATTGCAAGGTGCAACACATGTACAGAGAAGGGAATAAGTTTGTTGATTGTGATACCAATGAGGCGTTGAGGTGTACGAGGTGGACCCATTGGGTTAATAATAATCTGTTGAGGTCTTTAAGGGACATGATTCTAAATGAAAAATTTGAACATGATTATAACTTACAAAGTTGAGGATTGGAAGTGGTATGGGAAGCATGGGAGATCTTGTGATTTTAAAGGAATGCAAATTAATGATGTGTTTTGTGGTATAGTTTTGAGCTTGTTGATCTTCCTTGGAGGTAAAAATAATCATTATCTCCTTCTCAAGGCGATCAAGGCTCACATGGATATTTCAAGTCATGGAGGGATGTCAAATACAAATGTGTTGATATGCCTAATGTCAGCTCCTCTCGTATTTGTGAAGATTTGCAAGGTAATATTAGTAATGAGAATTAAATTATTTGCAAAAATAATTATGAGAGCGTCGCTCTAGGAATTGTGTATTTGGATTCCCCTAAAAGAAACTTCTTGATTCCTAATTCTCTATGGGCTTATTTTATAACTTTGAATAAAAGAGTTTTTTGCAAGACTAGTAGAGAGCTAAAGAGGTGTGTGGTTATGAGGAATAGCTTGCAATAGTCAAAAAACTTGCAGAGTGCTAAGATGGGTGGGCCAAGTAAGCGCAGAGAGCCTCCAAATTACCAGGCGCTCAAACAAAATATGAACTTGTGGAGATTGTTTTATAATGCAAGTATGGTTTTGTTGGAAAGAGACACTACACAATTCATCTGGTGTTGTCATTGATGGCAAGCCTAGTCAGTGATTCGATCCGCACGTCAACATTTGTTCATACTGGAAGTCAGATTGAAGATCAGTTATTAACTATCAAGTTAGAACAGAGCATCTGACAGAATTGTGTTGATTGATTAATATGTGAATTTTATGTTATCATTTTGAGTTGTGGATCTCAAGGAAGGTTGTTTGGTGTATGATCTATGTTATCCTTTTATCTTAGAGCCTCGTATTGATTTGTGTCCAAGTTAGAAGATCTGGTTGATTGATTTTTTGTTTAACAGTGCAAGAAGGCCAACTAAGTGAATGTAGTGTGTTGTGGATCTTCGAGGAGTAATTGTCTAAAGTTCTTTGTGTTCGATCATGTTGATTTGGGTACTCACTATGTTGTGGCCGACCTTGGTTGGTGTGCATTGAAAATTATTTGTGGATTGAGCCGACAATTTGTAGATATTTTATGTTTTGTTGAAGCCGACATGTGGATGATTAAATCTTTAGTTGTGGATATATATAAGAAATTGTTTATATCATTTTGATGTATGTACAAAGTATGTTGATGTGTGTTTCAAAATTCAGAAAGGTTGTAGAGTGATTATGCACAATTTCACTTGCGCATAAAAGGATTTGTGATGTGAATTAAAGAAGATAGAGCAGAAGAGAAAAATCAGATAGAAGGTCAAGAAAGTGATTAATGTGCTTAACCAGAACTATAATCATGCATAAGCAGATGCTATTTTGTTAGTTCAAATCTTCTGGATGTAAGGGTATGTGCAGGATCATCATGGAAAAAATAGGCCCTTAAGTGGCGAAAAATTTAGAAAAATCAGAGTTAGGAAACTTGACATAAAAACTTGAATAAGTTATCTATATTATTTAAAAAATATGTAAGAATAGAGTCTATAGCAAATTGAATGTAGTTTGTAAACTACTAAGTTTGTTTATAAAAAAAAATCTATTTGGTGAAATTTTGAAATTTCAATGCAATAGCACTTAAATTTTAGGGAAAAAATAAGAAGTAGGTGTCTGTCTGACCACCCTATCCATGATAAAATGATAATATTTTTTTATAATATTTCAGATATAAGTAGATGACTAATGTCCCAATCTGAAGCATAATTTTTGTAATTTTTTTCCCAGTAAATAATTAATTATGATTTTTTTATTACAAATTTTAAAAAATATAAAAACTTGTATGTTTGACCACCTTAACTTGGTCAGATCTTCATGAAATTCAATTTTATTTTTTTAATCCTATATTATGTGAAGAATAGAATGTGACACATGTTTCAGATTGAAAAAATGTGATACCGTTTGAAAGCTATAGATGTTTTTCAATCAACCTATCAATCAATACTTTAGTCATAATTCAAATAGAAAATGAATAATAATTATTTATTAAATTCAAAGTAAAACATAATTTATATTGGTGAAAATCTTAGAATATTCTTTAAAAACCCTTTTTGATTTATCAATTTTGGGTAAAAAAAGTCGTCAGCCACATACCCATCATATCGCCACTTTTTGGCCCATCATGATCTTACACATACTCGTAATCCAAATATTTTTGTAAGACAATGAGTCTTCTTTTGCACTTGAGCAGTGAGCTCTAGGCAGTGTGCCTAAATGCAGGTGCATTCCTTTTGTAAACACTTTTTTTTTAGTATACTCAGATCATATTGTGGATTGACCTCCACCGTGGTTTTAACCCTAACAGGGTTTCCATGTAAAAAACCCTTGTGTTATGGTGTTGTGGTTGATTTCTTTATGTTTCTACATCTTACTTTTGGCTCAATGTTATAAGTGGTTTAAAGATCAGGTTAATAAATATAAATTTTGCAGAACACTAATTCACCGCCCCCTCTCAGTGTTCCTTCATTTCAACAATTGATATTACAGCTTAGTTCCTTAGAAGAAGTTTAAAAGCTTTGGGAAGTGATGAGCTCAGGATATGCTCATAATTTGAGTATCATGATGTACTTTTAATATCTCTACTTTTGCTGCTAATGGATGTTTTAACTCTTTTATTAAAGACTCTTTATCTAAAATGGGTATTATCCTATAGCAATATATTCCTACATTCCTGCAGCCTAAATGTCTCCATGTGTCTTATTAATTACCCTGTTTTGACTTCCCAAGCGACTGATTCAAAGCATATGGTTTTTGAATAATGAGATAGATTTAATATGTGATTAATGAATGGATCGTGTTGTTTTCCATGCATGCTTTCTTTCACCTCTGTCACCTTGTGCATCGTAGGTTATTGAAGGGAGCATGAACGAGTCAAGCGCAATGGATCTCGTCCCTACAGTAAAGTCCATTTGCAGCACAGTGTCGAGGAAGTTGTTCCGGCGAAGACTCTCTGTCCAGGTCATTGGGAAGAAACTTAATGATCATTAATTTGTAAAGAGTGGAATGCTAAATTCTCTGGATCATATTGAATAGATATGTTTTCATTTATGAGAAGTCTATTCCTCGGTTTCAATATTTATTTATGTCCATGTCTTTCTTTGTTAAGTTAGGTAGTTAGTTGTTTTACTGGTTTTAATAAGTGTTCCTCTTGCGCGAGTGAGCAAGCATAATGAGCATAGCAAATATAGCATGTAAGAGTTAGTATTATGATAAGAGATAGAGTTTTGTGTTAGTTTTGATATGAGAAAACAATGTACATCATTCTGAGTTATGAATAAAAAGTTAATGAAGTTTTGAGTTCAATCCTTGGATAATGAGTTGATGCTTGCTAAGGGGGCCCACTTAGTAAGTATCTGTAGTTAGTTAGTTAGTCATATATTTTCTGTTGATCATAAGTTAGATTTTGTTCTTGAAGTTTTAGTGCAAACCCAATCTTATATTGTTCCTGTAGCATCGAAAATCCATCCCTGTGTTTGTTCCTGCAACATAAGGCCAGTTCATAGTTTGTTTCTCATTTATAATTGTTAAGGTTTCTGCTTTGATTAAGTTTAGAAGGCTTCACATTGCATTCCTGTAGCATGAGTAGAATTCCTTTCACTCATTTATTTCTAGTAAATCGTGACTGAAACCGGTTCTTAGTGCACATACAGTGCTGATCCATTTCAAGTATACGTTCCCTGGTTTGACAAATTAAATGAATGACCATAAGAAGATGTTAGTCGCCTGTTGGAATGTCCAATTCCCAGAATAGGATTTGCTGTGACTTTTATATCCTTTTGTGGGCGCGACCATTTTTGGTGCCGTTGTCGGGGATGGTGTGAAGCTAAGAACCTACCATAAGTCATTGTTAGCAGTAGTTTATCTTGTTATTGAAGCATTTTTAAAATTCCTTCAATTCACCATTCATTCTATTGCATGCATAGAAGAAGAGACGCGCTGGGAAGATTCCTCCCTGACCTTCCATTCATTGATAACAATCCTAAACCATCTTATAATCTATTTGAGGAAGAAGGAGACCAAGATATTAATCCATTTGCTGAAAACTTGTTTGTTGAATTGCCATTTGACCCAGCTGACGAAGAACTAGAAGAAAATCCATTTGCTCTGATACTCCATCAAGCAAATATGGCACAAAACCCACCTAATCAACCTCCTACTTTTGAGTTCCCCATCATTGCTTAGCAAGATAATGATAACCTTAAAAATATTCCTTCTTCATTGCTTCCCAAGTTCTATGGACTAGTTATAGAGGACCTAGACACTTTCTTGTTTGAGTTTGATATCCTCTGTCGCAGCTATGATTACACTTCAGATGCTCACAGGCTGGAGTTGTTTCCTTCTACTTTGAAGGATAGATCTCTTAGATGGTTTATGAGTTTGGGAAGAGGTGTTGTTAATAGTTGGGTAGTCATGCAAACAAAATTTCTTGAGAAATACAAGGAATATTGTAAGAGTGGTAATAAGGGAGATGATATATTTAGAATTTAACAAAAGGAGGATGAAAGTTTGGAAGACTACATCTCAAGATTCTTGTTTTCCCTGAAAAAGAATTCAGACCATACTCTCAATGAAGAATTTCAAAAACTACTTTTTTCTAAAGGGAATCAGTGATACCTGTATAGATGCTCTAGACTTGATGGGAGGAGGTGATATAACTTAACTGCCTTGGGATGATATCAAGAAGATATGTCTCAACTACTCTCGAGCAATTGTTAAGAAGGGTAGAGGTCATCAAGCCATAGGTGGAAAGTCCTCTACTAGTGGAGTTTCACAGATGGAGATCACAAATTTGTTGTATGATTTCAAGCAAGATATCATAAACAACATGGCTACACAGTTGGATACTATGCAAGCTCGGAAGCTGAAGCAATCTTGGCTGAGTTCTGTCCACATTGCAAATAGAAGAAAAATGACTATAGATGCAAGATGGTGGCTAACCTGGAGACTAAACAGTTACCTACTAACTTTAAGATGGTAGAGAGTGATGATGACCAAGTATTCTTCATCGCAAAAAGGCGACTATGGGCTCAAAGACAAGGTATGTCTCAAGATCCTTTGACTTTTGGTAATCCTTATTCTAATTATAATAACTAGTGGCAACCTACATATGGCCCATCACCACCTTGGAATACCCCTCAATCACATTGGCCTTTAACTATCAAAGTCCTCAATGGAAATCTCCTCAAGGAGGTTGGCAGTAGCCACAAGGACAATGGACTCCACCCCCAGGTAACTGGCAGCAGAACCCTCAATGGAGAAGTCTATAGCAATGGCAGAACCAATCCCCTTCCTTCTGGTAGCCTCACCAGCCACAACCTCCGGCTCTCATGCCACCTCTTGTAGCACCTGTAGCAAATACTGGCCCTCCAAAACAAATGCCTATGCCTGCTCAACCATTGCCAAATCCTAACAATAAGCAGCAACAACAACAACAGCCTATGTATTTTGCAGAAGCCAATCAGTATCCCGCTTATGCCCTAAATGTTCATGATATCCATCTTAGATCTGGAACCACTCTCCCTGCTCCACAACTGCCTATCATTACAGAGATTCCAGACTCTACCTCTGAACAACAGACTAATCCTGTAGAACATATACCTGTGTCAGATACTGTCTCTAAGGAGCCTGTCCTACAGCATAAGGCTAAACTGCCTTTTCCTCAAAGATTGCAAATTACCACATCAAATTATATGGAGGAGTCTACCTTTAATATTTTGGATCAATTAAGGAATGTACACATTCAAATCCCCCTCTTTCAAGCAATTAAAGATGTCCCAATTTATGGAAAAGCCATTAAAGAAGCCTGTTTAAAGAACCAGGAAAAAATAAAAAGGATCCCCAAACTATCCATGTTCTAGGACAATTAGCAGATATTATGTTGGGGAAGATAGTCATTCCAAAATATACTAACCCTGGGAGTCCTATGGTGCAAATAAATATTAATGGCTAGATAGTAAAGAATGTTTTGATAGATCTTGGTGCAGCCATTAATGTAATGACCAAGAATACAATGGAGTATTTAAATATCCTAAATATTCGGTCTACACCTACCATCCTACAACTTGCTGATAGTTCCACAATAAAGCCTGCTAGAAAGGTAGAAGATGTTATTGTCATCCTGGAGTCTTGGGAATACCCAGCAGACTTCACCATATTGTCCACTAAGGCAACTTTGGGAGGATATCCTATTATCCTAGGTAGACCATGGTTAGCTATAGCTGATGCTTTTATAGGATGCCATTCAGGAGACATGACAATTTCTAATGGTCAGTCAAGAAAGAAATTGGCTTTATATCCACCTGCCTAGCCTTAGCCAGACTTGTCTTAGCCAATTTGGCCAGATTTGGGAGAGGAAACTGAAGAAGTCAATTTATTGGCTCAGCTAATGATGCTGCAAACTAGTCTGTTTTCCTAGCTTCAGAGTGTGGATGACCTGCTTTTACACATTTTGTAGTCCAACCCTGATCCGAGTAGCCCCTCTGTTGTAGATAGTAGTCTTCATCAATGTTTCCTACAACAACTAGATTTGGAGAACCTGTCACCTGAATCTCCTGCAGTTTATCATAATTTTCTTTCATATGAAATATAGACACCACCTTTATCAGTAGCCTCCATGAATGATCTTACCAAGCAAGTAGAAATGTCTTCAGGCCACTGTCTAAACATCAATAATAAGTTGTCTCAATCTCAACAAGCTGCCCTAGTCACCATGCTGGAAGATCAACACAGAGCTTTTGCATGGGACTATGGGGATATGAAGGGAATAAATCCTCAGCTCTATACTCATAGGATCTATATTAAGGAAGATTGTTCACCTATTAGGCAGCCTCAAAGAAGGATAAATCCAACACTTAGAGAAATAGTTAAAATAGAGCTACAAAAATTGCTTGATGCTAGTTTCATCTACCTAATTTCAAACAGTCAATGGGTATCTCCACTGGTGATTGTCCCTAAAAAAGGTGGAAAATGGAGAGTTTGTGTAGATTATAAGGAGCTGAACACAACAACTAAAAGGGATCATTTTCCACTACCATTTGTTGACCAAGTACTAGACTCATTGTCTAGGAAAAAGTATTTCTCCTTTTTGGATGGATACAGTGGCTATAATCAAATTAAAATCACCCATGAAGATCAAGAAAAAACAACTTTTACCAGTCCATGGGGTACTTTTTCCTACTCTATTTTACCTTTTGGACTATGTAATGCACCTGCAACATTTCAAAGGGAAGTGATAAGTATTTTTGCTGACATCTCTCATGATTCTATGGAAATATACATGGATGACTTCACTACTTATGGAGTTACTTATGAAGAAGCATTAGCCAATTTTGAAAAAGTGTTGAAAAGATGTCGGGAACAAAATTTGTCTTTGAATAGTGAGAAATGCTTTATGATGATGCAAGAAGGAATTGTTTTAGGCCATCATATCTCTCAAGCAGGAATTCAGGTCGATCCTACAAAAATAGAAGTTATTCTGACTTTGCCAACACCTATGAAACAAAAGGATGTTAGAAGATTTCTAGGACATGTTGGATATTATAGAAGATTCATCAAAGATTTCAGCAAGATAGCTAGTCCACTATATGCCTTATTGACTAAGGATTCTGAATTTACTTGGACTAAGGCCTGTGAAAAGTCTTTCCTGCAGCTTGAGAACCTACTTACTCAGGCACCTATTCTTCAAGGACCAAAGTGGAGTCTTCCCTTTCATATACACACAGATGCTTCTGATTATGCTATAGGGGTAGTTTTAGGACAGAAAGAGAATTCCATTGAGCATGCCATATATTTTATTATAAAAAATCTTCAAGGCCCTAAACTAAAATATACTATCACAAAGAACAAATTACTAGCAGTCATGTATGCCCTGAACAAGTTTCGATATTATGTCACTGGTTACCAAATATTTGTTCATAATTATCATACAACAATAAGGTACCTCATGAATAACCCTGTCATATCTGGTAGATTAGCAAGATAGCTCCTATTGTTGCAAGAATTTGATATCACAGTTATTGATAAGCCAGGCCGAGCTAATGTGGTGGCTGATTTATTATCAAGACTTCAAACACCTACACATGACATTTCTAAGGTAATTGATGATAGCTTCCTTAATGAACATCTATTTTTTATTGCTGCTCAAACCCCATAGTATGTAGATATTGCAAATTATTTAGTAGCCAGCAGAATTCCAGCACAGTTCTCACCAAAAGAAAGGCAATTGCTGGTTGAGAAAAGTTTTAACTTTTCATGGATTGTAGACTTTTTATTTTATACAGGACCTGACCAAGTCATGAGAAGATGTGTGAGAGAAGACAAGACCTATGACATTTTGCATGCCTGTCATGATGAGCCATGTGGAGGGCACTTTGCAGCTAATAGAACAACTATGAAAGTGCTTAATACAAGATACTATTGGCCTACACTACACAAATATGCAACAACCTACACCAAGAAATGTGACAGATGTCAACACATGGGGAGACCAACAAGGTCTGATGAGATGCCCTGCATCCACGAGTGGTAGTCAGTCCATTTGAAAAATGGGGCATGGATTTTGTTGGGCCTATTGCTCCTCCATCCAATGGGAAATCATACATTTTGGTGTGTACTAATTATGTAACCAAGTGGGTGGAAGTGAAAGCAATGACACATGCCTGTGACAATAAAGTTGTTGAGTTCCTGTATGAGCAGATTTTTACAAGGTTTGGAGTCCCAAGGGAACTTTTTACTGATCAAGGAGCTTAGTTTACATCCAACTTAATCACTGCATTGATGAATGATTATAAGATCAGGCGCAAAAAGTCTAGCCCCTATCACCCTCAAGCTAATGGTCAGGCAGAGGTTACCAACAGAGAAATTGAGGCAATCCTTACAAAGACAGTCCAATTACACAAGAAGGATTGGAGCAACTGTCTTCCTGAAGTAGTCTGGGCCTATAGGACAACATGGAAAACAACTGCATGATTTACTCTTTTTGAGTTACTCTATGGTAAGACTGCCATGTTTCCAATTGAATTTGAACATAAGACCTTAAGAACTGTTCTCCAGCTTAACATTGATATTTCTTAGGCTCAAAAGGAATGCCTCCTATAGCTGAATGCATTGGATGAGCTAAGGAAAGCTGCCCTGTAGCATACTGAAACTATCCAACAACAAAGAAAGAAATGGCATGACAGTCATATTCGAAATAAGTAATTCTCTATCGGTGATTGGGCGTTGCTCTATGACTCCAGGCACAAAGAAAATCAAGGTAAACTAATCACACGATGGCTTGGTCCTTATGAAATAGAAAATGTGTTTGATAATGGCTCAGTGCAGTTGGCTACAATAGACCTAGTTTGATTTAAGCTATTGGTTAATGGACACCGTCTTCTGTTGTATGATAAGCCAACATCTAAAGATGAGTTTCTCGAGCAGTTTGTTTCAAATACAGCCACTGATCTTCCTGTAGTGAAAGGCTTCGGTCTTTCTCCTACAACATCTCTTTAAATTCCATGTTGCATGCACATAATAAAGGTTTCATTTTTAAGGATGCCATGTTCTCCGTTTTCCATCCATCATTGCCATTCATTATCTTTTCTTCCACATCATCCATCCTATCGTACCACTTCATTCATGGTTTCTATTCCAGCCATCATTTCATGGTGCACCATGATTTTCCCAACACGTACGAGCATTAATTGAAAGGTACGTGATATCTTCTCTTAATCACATTATTTATTTATTTCATTTATTCAAAAACTACTATGTGTATATCAGTCTTTATCACCCATGCTTCGCCTGCCCTTTCACCCATGTGAGGACACATGTCAACCTTTAAGTAGGGGGCGGGATAATCTATTGCAAACCTTTTTTTATGTCGCTGTCACAACTAATAAGATATTTTTATTCTTCTTGTACTTTCCAAATATGGCTTTGTTTTATCTAAACAATCTTAACTACTTGATATGAGTAGTTCCTAATAATCATTACATGCAATTATCTTTCGAGTTATTCTTGGAAAAGAAGAGAAAGTGATGGTAGAAGTGAAAGAAGCAAACAAAAGCAGAACATAGCAGAATTTTTTTTTGAAAAGGTTTGAGTTTCTGGAATGTCAACAGAGGTAATTTGCGAATATGGGTGGTCAATTGGTAAGACATGAGCCTGTAGCTCATAAGCTCTTAACACAAAATCCTCAAACAGTGCAGGCATTCAGTAATTGTGGTTGGCTAAACTATTTTCTAAGGTTAGATTCTTTCAATGAGGAAGCGACTGGTGAATTTTTAAGAACTCTTTCAGAAGGGGAAGCTTCAGTATGGGGTCTGACAGTGACTGTAATAGAAGAACGAATTGTTGAAGTAATAGGGCTTCCTGTAGTAGGGGAAATTTTTTCTTCAGATGTTATTTTTGCTAGGGCATAAATTATAGTACCAACTGATGGACCTTTGGAGGTCTCTAAACAAGGCTGGAAATGAGTGTCACTGCCCTTTCCATATTCAGAGTATGCTCATTCATAATCAAGTATTTAACCTATGAGGGACGCTTCTCCTATTTACATTCTTACCATTTTAAGTTATTGAGCCATATGAGACATGGGTTAGCTATTAATGTCCCAAACTTTTTGTTAAATCTTTTAAAGAAAAGTGCCCATGAAACCCAGAGAGGAAGGGAAAACTCTATTGCCCATCATGCCCTCATAAAACTGTTGATTGAGCATTCTCTGAGGGATGTCTCTCCCCTTTCTTGGCAAGACTTTGTTACCCAAAAGGGTTTGCAACTTCCACATCCACCTAGAGAAATCCCTACAACACCTACCCCTACAACATCTATTCCTATGGTCTCCACACCAGAACCCTCTACCAGAATACAAACCAGGTCTACTAGTAAAAGAGAAAAAGGAAAAATGAAGGTAGCAGAGTCATTTAGGGAAGAACAAACCCCAGAGTCTGACCCTCATGCTCAAAGACAACAATGTCCCTCTCTTGCAGCAACACCTATTGCCACTGCAGTTTCTCTATCATCCTCTTATGCTGAGTCTGAACCCTCTAGGCAAGTCAGAAAGAGGAAATCCACGAGAGTCTCTTCTGTAACTACAACATTGCCAAAAAGAGCCTCAACAAGGAAACAGCGGAAAGTCATCTCAACCTCTGCTTAGCCTGAAATTATAATAATTTCTGAGGAATCTAAGGAACACAGTCATGATGATTCTCAGAATGTACCTAAGAATGTTTCACATAGCCCACCTGTTGAACCAATGGAAATCGATGAAGAACAATATGATAGTAATGGAAGGGGAATGCCAAGTATTGATGACTTGGCTGAGGAAGCTAGGAAAATTTTAGAGGAAGTACAATCTCCTCCTGCACTACAATAGGAATTCATCCTGCGGCAAGAGGAAGAACAACCTAAACAATTGGAAGTGGCCAATGAAGCTTCATTACCCCCTGCAACTTGTCAAGCTGTGGTTGTCTACAAAAAGACATTTTTGATTAAATTTTTGGAATACCTTAGGACCACATGGAGGTCGGTCACATTTCAAACCCTAAGTTTCCACCACTTAGCCAAGACTAAAATTTAACAAAGTCTTTGGGAGGAAGAGAAGAAGAAACTAAAAAGAGAAATTGAAAGGAAAAAATAGGAAATCCAGGAGATGAAAAAGAAAATGGAAAAAATGATGAAAATAACTAGTAAGATTGTGGAGTGTAGACCACCGCCTCGAGTCTATGCCATGTGCCTAAAGGAACAATTTCTTTGGTTTTAGTTAATGAGAATTTCAAGGAATCTAGATCATGTTATTCACACATCCAAAGAATTTTATGATGCATACCAAGTGGCTCCTAATTGGCTAAAGAATTCTTTATGTTAATTTTATTTGCATGGATTGATAATTCCCTCTAAAACATAGTGGAACACACTTCTTTACATTGGTGATATTCATTTGAGGTCACTTATGTCATGGGCAGCCAATGAAACCAATTATGGCAGACAACTAGAAGCCTATGAAGAAGTTGAAAGGGATGAGCCCATACCACTGCGATCAAAAAGCACAAATCCTTAAACAATGCTAAAAACCTGGCTCACTGTTGCATATGGGTTCAACAATCAAGCAGAAAGAGTAAAAATATTTGATGTTAGAAAGCAAGTATATGAGGAATTCAAAAGCCAACGTATCTGTTTTGGATGCTTGCCTCTTCTAGAATTGAAAAGAGATGGGAGAAATTGACTATTGGGCTAAGGAAATCTGAGCCACATAGTCCCTTGAATTTTGAAGCAACCCTTGGCAGGACAGAGAGGTACATACAACTTGGTCTTCAGAAGAGGTTCGAATTATGGTTGCCAATAACATTTTGACTTCCGGTTTTAATGTGGCCACTTTATCCCTATCGAGCTACAAATGTTAATAAAGATACAGAGAACCTCATATATGAAAGATGGAAAAATTTCAGAGGTTTCTATTATAAATTTGTGACTGTTCCAAAAAGCCATACTGCTCCTATAGATTTCAGGGAAACAACGAGGAAGCTTAATGCTAGTGGACCATCATTAGGTTAAGTAGGGGGCAGATGATGAGCTTAGGATATGCTCATAATTTGAGTATCATGATGTACTTTTAATATCTTTACTTTTGCTGCTAATGGATGTTTTAACTCTTTTACTAAAGACTCTTTATCTAAAATGGGTAGTATCATGTAGCAATATATTCCTACATTCCTGCTGCCTAAATGTCTCCATGTGTCTTATTAATTACCCTGTTTTGACTTCCCAAGTGACTGATTTAATGCATATGGTTTTTGAATAATGAGATAGATTTAATATGTGATTAATGAATGGATCGTGTTATTTGCCACACATGCTTTCTTTCACCTTTGTCACCTTGTGCATCATAGCTTGTTGAAGAGAGCATGAACGAGTCAAGCGTAGCGGATCTCGGCCCTGCAGTAAAGTCCATTTGCAGCACGGTGTCGAGGAAGTTGTTCTGACGAAGACTCTCTATCCAGGTCGTTGGGAAGAAACTTAATGATCATTAATCTGGAAAGAGTGGAATGCTAAATTCTCTGGATCATGTTGAATGGATATGTTTTCATTTATGAGAAGTCTATTCCTCAGTTTCAGGATTCATTTATGTCCACGTCTTTCTTTGTTAAGTTAGGTAGTTAGTTGTTTTTCTAGTTTTAATAAGTGTTCCTCCTGCGCGAGTGAGCAAGCATAATGAGCATAGCAAATATAGCATGTAAGAGTTAGTATTATGATAAGAGATAGATTTTTGTGTTAGTTTTGATATGAGCAAACAATATACATCATTTTGAGTTATGAATAAAAAGTTGATGAAGTTCGAAGTTCAATCCTTCCATAATTAGTTGATGCTTGCTAAGAGGGCCCACTTAGTAAGTATCTGTTGTTAGTTAGTTAGTTGTATATTTTCTATTGATCATAAGTTAGATTTTCTTCTTGAAGTTTCAGTGCAAACCCAGTCTTATATTTTTCCTGCAGCATCCAGAATCCATCCCTGTGTTTGTTCCTATAGCATAAGGCCAGTTCATAGTTTGTTTCTCAGTTATAATTGTTAAGTTTTCTGCTTTGATTAAGTTTAGAGGGCTTCGCATTACATTCCTATAGAATGATTAGAATTCCTTTCACACATTTAATTCTAGTAAATTGTGACTAAAATCGGTTCTTAGTGCACATACAATGCCGCTCTATTTCAAGTATACGTTCCCTGGTTTGACAAAGTAAATGAATGACCATAAGAAGATGTTAGTCGCCTCCTGGAATGTCAAATTCCCAGGTTAGGATTTTCCATGACTTTTATATCCTTTTGTGGGGGCGACCAGGAAGATCTGAGAAAGTGATTCAATAGATTCAAGCAGTCTTCAACAACAAATTTTGGTGGCACTAGATGATCTTGATCAATTTAGATCTGAAGTCTAGGAATTGTAGGCAAGCCTCATGAATGCTGAGAGATTCATTCAATCATTGAAAGATAAAATCAATGAGTCAAGGGAAAAGAGAAAGGAACTCTGTGATCAGCTTAAATAGAAAGAAAGTAAGAGCATGGAAGGTGAACACCTGACTCAAGCCTCGAAGGAAAAGATAGAAGAATGTGAAATTTTTTCCAGAGATAATGTTGTCTTGAAGCATGAAATGGAATCTATTGTGATGAGGATGACCAAGGTTATTGAAGAAAAAGAGAAGAATGTAGAGAAGCTTAATCAGTCCTTGAAAGAGAAATCTGAAGAATGTAGCTGAATTGCTGATGGATTCAATCAGTTGGAGCTTGAATTTGAACAATCCAGAAATAATGAAGAAGATCTTGAATGACAGATTGTTACTCTCAAAGATGAAATTGATACTGCAATTTAATTCAAAGAGAAGTTCAAGATAAGCTCATCCAAACTTGATGAACTGATTAAGAGTCAGAGGACTGGAAGTGACAAGCGAGGTCTTGGATATGAGAAAGGAGAAAGTTTCAAATCTAGAAAAAGGAGTTTCAGGCGAGGAAATCAGATGAACAAAGCTGGAAGGTATTCGGTAAGACAACCTAATGCTCAAAGGTTCAATGGTTACTATTTTTTTTGCAATAAATTCAGTCATATGGCTACTCAATGTAGAAGTAGGATGAATTCAAGTGGTCCATCATTCTCAGGTCATTATTTTAATTGTAATAAGTATCATCATAAGTCAGTTGAATGCATAAATATGTCAAAAAACTTTTTCAATAAAGATGTCAGATGTTATACATGCTATAGATTTTTCCATATTGCTAACTAGTCAATATGAAGAGAAAATCAATGGAACAGCTGGTCTGGACAAAGAAATGTGGTATGCTACAATTGTAACAAATCCGGTCACATTGATAGATTTTGTAGAAGCAGAAAGGGTCTGGTAAATCAAAGGAAAAACATGCAGAAGGATGAAAATGGAAAAGTTAATTTAGGTGAGATCAAGAAGCAAATGAAGAAGACATGGGTGAAGAAGAGTCCCTTTGATGCAGCAAATGATTCCAAACTAGAATCTGGTTCTAGTAATTCCTCCAAAAATTAGGTTATGGCCTTTGGCCTAGGGGAATTCCTCAAGAAAATAATTTAAACCCTTTTTCGGTAGTTGGTATCAGAATGTGGCAGATTGCAATGATTGCATTAGTGATGTACAGATGTTTTGGGATCTCTTGTGAAGAAAATTTGTGCAAAATTGAAGGTCTGCAAAAGAATTTTCTCTTACAGTCTATGAGAATAGGATATCCAGAAGACCTAGGGAAAAAGCATGTATTGCAATAAAAAAGTTAGGTGCGCAAATGCTAAAAAGTCATTTCTATCCCTCATTTGTCTCATTGCATTTTGAGAAGAAGAAGGTTGGAGGGATCTATAGAGAACTTTGGTGAAGATACAAGTCTAAAGGCAATTTGGCAATCAAACCCTAATCTAGCGAAAGGTATTTATTTGTAAACTCGTGAACTTGAAAATTCAAATGGCACCCATTCAAATCCATCGAGATAGAACCTTTAGGTGTATTTTCTTTTGTTCCATATGGTGTTTTTCATATTGAAGATATTAGGGCATACATTCATGCAAATTAAATATTGAAGAATTAGGTACCTCCCAGTTGCTAAATTTGTATACCAATCATATTGTGGGAGAAGATTTCAATGTAAAACCTAAATTTAAGACTTTTGAAGAGAAGAAATTCACTCAGATTGTGAAGTTTCCTGTGTTCTAAGAAAATGAATGGGTTTAGTATATATTGAGTCGAGTGCATGTCAAGTTTATGTGGTTAAGTCAGCCTTTCAAGATCACAAAGGAAGCTATAAGAATTGTTACTGGTTTGTGTACCATAGAAAAATGGACCTTTCCCATTTTCATAGTCTTTTAGGCCTTGTTTCATAGTGTTGGAGCTATGTTGCTTTAATTTTATGATGTATCTTGGCTTGAACATGCTTATTTTGGTGCTAAAACTCAAAGAATGACATCTTGTGAAAGTGTTGTGAACTGTTGTAAGACATTTCTACATTCTTCTAGACTCTATTTAATGCAATTCACCTAAAAACCAACTTTTCAATCATTAACACGTCCTATTATGAAATGTTGTAAAGTCTTGTAACTAGATTTCACACTTTTCTAGACATATTTTCCCTATTTACACCCTTCTCATGCTTTATTTTATCTTTTTATGCCCTCATATGCTTATATTAAGTGTATTTTTGGGTCTTATCCTGACAAACAACATTAAATATGACATTTTCCCTAACACTTGGTTTTGGGTCCTAGGTCGGACTCATTTGCCAAGGGTGGTGAATGAGTCCCCCTTGGCCCGAAATTCAAAATAATTCAAATCTCTTTCAGGATTTTACTAAAAATTCACTTCATGTCGGCCTGTGATGAGGTATAAATGGATACTAAGGCACAATATTTGTATAAATAGGCATTTTTCACCTCATTTTACATCTCCTCATTCAAGTATACAATATTCTAATTTCATATCATCTCCCATTCACTCATTCACTCAAGCATTCATAATTCAAGCACTCAAGTATTTTGCATCTTCAATTCAAGCACTATCAAGCACTTTGGAGTAGCCTTTTGACATCACTTCATATTTGCATATTCAAGGATGTGGTAAGTTTTCAATACTTCCATGTTATTCATTTATCATTTCTATTGCATGTCATTCATTTCAATTGGGTTTAATTACTAAAGCGGGTTTTGACCAAGGAAAACCTCTATTCACTAACATCCCAACATTTTTCCCCTTTGCATGTGTCTTTGCAGCCCTTTTTTTGTAGATTTAATACGTTCAAAGGTGTTGAAAAGTGGATTCCAAGTAAACTAGGATTTTCAAATCAATTCATCATCCCTTCAAGCAATTTGAGTGACTTTCAGCCCATTTTCTATAGAATTGACCTCGACAACCTGATATTCAGTCATTTCCAGATCTGGAGTAGTGGTGTTGACCTTTGACTTTTCAAAAATATTGGGGAGGATTGATTCACCACCCTTGGAAAATGAGTCCCACATAAATTCTGAAAATCTAAATTTTGTCAGAAATCAGTTCTCAGCTGTCAGAAATTAGCTTATGACACTTTTTCACCATTCGAAGGACTGATTCGCCACCCTTGGCAAATGAGTCCCACTGTGAAAAATAAAAAAAATTGATCAGCATTCCAGACATTCCAAAAATCTCACAAATCATCCAGGTGTACTCATATTTGACCCTGCACTTTCTATTTTGCATATTTCTTCCAAATTCTTCATATTTCATAGTTTCTGCATATCACACTGTGTTTTCAAACAAGGCATAAATCTTAGTTTTGCATGCATTTTAGATCATTTCAATCAGTTGATTGCATTTATTTTAGTTAGTTTACATCATATCACATCACACATGTCCTTAATTGAATGTACATCTAGCATTTTAGGATCTAAATCTCTCTCTTTCTAGGTGAAAAACATAGGAAGAGAACAAGCATTTCGGGTCCTAAAATCTATGTTACATTTTGTTGAACCCGAATTTTGAAAATTTTCTAAACTTATCATTGCATCCATACATTGCATCCTATTTTTCATTTGCATTGCAATTCAATTAGGACATTGGTTTGTTATTGCATTCTAGGATCTTTCATTTTGCATTGGTGAAAAACTCATTTAGTTTTCATTCTTGCATTCAATTTCACTGGAAAAATTGAAACTATACATTATATGCCTGTCTTTGCATTCTAAAAATCATTTAAATCATTCTTAAAATTCTGAAAAATACAAAAAAAATCCATCCTGGGACTCATTCGCCACCCAGGGCGAATCAGTCCCCATTATTTTTAGCATTTTCTTGCATTTTTGTTTTCTGTCTTCATATCTCTTTTACAATTAGCAAATCTTCTATTATTTTCATTTTACATTGTTAGATTAGCTTACATTTCCATCCACCCCTCCTTCGTGGTACTTGCATGAGTGTTTGGTGTCCTATTGATAATACTTTAGTGAGACGAAGTTCTAGATTCATGGCATCCCATGATAGCACTTTCATTGTGGACCTTGGGATCTCACGAGCTCCTACTCCTGGTATGGAAAATGGTGCATTAGGCCCTGACAATACCACTTCCACGCCTTCACCTTTCCATCCTATGCATGTTGACAATCGAAACAAGTCTCTCCCACAATAAAAAATTATTAACATTCATGAGGACTTTGCACATTTACAACAAGACTTGTCACTTGAAAAAATCTCCACTACTGCTATACCTACTGTTGAGAGCCTTCATTTCTTAATTGAGAGTGATGATCGCTTGCATGTTTTAAAACAAATTGCCAAAATTTACAATAAACATGCCTCTTCCAATACTCCATCAACAAACATTCTTGTTACCCAAGCAACACCTCAAGTTCCTCCTCCTTCCACCATAGCTTCTATATCAACTTACACCAATTTGCAAGTTCATACAACTTTACATCAATCTAATTATGTCGGTACTTCTTTCCCGATTTCCACTAGCATTCCTACTTCTTTTATGGCATCACAACCTCCTTCCACCACCTTCACACCCCTTCATATTCCTACCACTTCTCCTAACATCACCTACACTCCATCACTATTTTCCCTTCCACCTCAACCTCATTATCCTGATCCCTTCATGATGCAACTCCTTAACACTATTTCATCCATGCAACACCAACTTGCCAGCATTAGTCAAGCTCAAACTACTCCAACCACATATCTTGTTCATAGCAGCCCCTTATCATTAGAAATATTACATACCGTGATGCCACAAGGGATAGAAATGTTGAGATTTGAGAAATATGGAGGAAAAGGAGATCCTATCAACCATGTCAATGCCTTTACTTCCTTATGTTGTGACTTTGTCCTTGACGATAAACTCTTAGAAAAACTCTTTCCAAGGACCTTGAAAGATATTGCCTTGGATTGGTTTTCCAACCTGTCTAATCATTCCATACGTTCATTTAATGAATTGGAGGAAGCTTTCATTAATCACTTTCAAGTGCATATGACACCTAAAAAGACAATGGCTGACCTTATGCGATGTCAACAAAACACTAATGAAAGAGTGAAAGATTTCATCTCTCATTACCAGTCATTATATGCTCAACTTGATGTCCAAATTCCAGATGCCCATCTACAAAAGATGTTTATTGAGAATTTGCACACTAACCTTCAAGATAACCTTATGATGATGAAATTCCCTTCCTTTCATGCATTTGTGTACATCCTTATGCAAATATCAAAATTTGGTTTCAAGTCGAGAGTCAAAATCCACTTTTAACCGAATTGACAAAACTAAAAAACAACAATCAATACCAAAACAACACACAAAATTTCCACAAACCTAACAAAGGCTTCTTACAATTTAGTTCACCTCCTTCACCCCAATGACAACCAACTTCACAAGTTCATAATTCAATGGCCACCTCTAAAATAGTCATGCCTTTTCATTATGGTTATCCAAATAGACATTTCACTCCTCTTCTTGACACACTCCATTAGACAATGACACAACTCATCCAAAAATGCATGCTTACCTTACCACCTGTTCAACCACTTGATCCTAATCAACCCTTACCTCCTAGCTTCAAACCTAATGCTTATTTCCATTTTCATCATCAAAATGGCCATGACACCGAACATTGTAAGTGTCTTAAACATTTAGTTCAAGACCTCATTGGCTCGGGTTAATTGACCATTATGGGTGTTAATGATCAAGGCAATAAATTTGTCACACCTCCTAACCAAAATCTCCAAATCTTCACCAACCCTATGCCTAAACACACTACCTCATTTGTCAAGGCTAGTGAACCGTCAAAGCCTAATATAATGACTGTGGATACACATACTGAACAACTTGATACATCTGCTCTTGATGCCCAAGCCATTCCTATGGATGAACTGGTTGCCACGATAGATGTTATCCCTCGCAAGGGCCAAACCACTCAATCTCTTTATATTACCTTTTCTTTCAAAGACATAATACCAAAAGCTTCTTGATGGTCCTCTCTACCTAGCTAGTAGAATCTATGATAAACCTACTAATGGGATATTAATAGATCTCACTTCTAGTGAGAATGTGATCATAGAGGAGTTTCTAGTATTACATGACTTTATCAATATAACTATAATCCACCGACTACATGGATTAAAACACATCATGGTTTTGTGTGCCCTACGATTGGATTAATCATGTTACCTATACAAATAGGACCTAAGACTTTGGAGGTAACATGTTCTATTATTCCACAATCTGACCAATTTCATTTGCAACTAGGCCTTCCTTGGCTTCGCTCAATGAAAGTGATCCCATCAGTCATTCACAAGTGCTTGAAGATTCCACATGGAAATGAGGTATTCACTGTAAACCATAGTGGCTTTAATCCTCTATGTTGCAAAGGTAATTTTTCATTAGAATCCTTTTGGCCTTAACCCATGGAACCTATAACTCCTCGTAAGGACTTCTTTTACATTGCTTATCACAAGTTTAAAGCCAAAAATATTGTTGAATTACCCCTTTGTCACACATCTTCATCCACTTCCACTCCTCCTATCCTCGATGAAACCATGATTACACCTACATCTGATATTCAAAAAACCTCTGAAAAATCTCTTCGTAATATTTCCCAGCCATCATCTAAATGATCAAGAGACCACGAACTGGTTCCTGCCTCACTTCCTCATAACAAACAAATATATAAAGCAAAAGAGAAAGTGATTGATCCTTCCCCTTCGGTTTCTTCTACAATTTCCCTTCCGGAATTAGAAGAACCTATGCCAACTCAATACACCTCAACAACTCCAAAAAAAATTTAAAAGGAATCATGCTACTCGGGAACATCGGCGTCGGCATCGTCTCCTAACTCATACTACAACCAATCAAGAAAACCAATCTTTACCTTTGATCGATGAACATCCTGACCAACCACATGACAATTCAACTCAACAATCACAATAAAATGAACACATCCAACCCACACTCTTGATGCATACATCCTTATAAATCACTCTTCGTCCTCCTGTCGTTATTAACCTTGATGATGATGATGGAAATGTGACGATTGCCAATATAGATGAAATAATAAACAATGACTTGAACTCTTTATTTTCATCTACAATGAGCTTAAATGATAAATCCTCTCTAAAAAGTGACGAACCTGGTACAACTCCTAGTTCGGCTCTTGTGATTCCTCCTTTAAACAGTCAATCACCTTCACATTCCACTTAATCCGACTGGGAGGCAGATGACTTGATGGATGATCTACATTTTCCTACTTAGTATTTTTTTTCTTCACATGCATTTTCCTTATTTTTCTTTTCATGCATGTATCGTGTTCAAAAGCTTTTTTTTTTCTTTTTCACTCATGTTTTCCTTTGGGGGATGATGCAAAGTGTCGAGACCGCAATGTCTTTCCATGTTGACTCAAATCAGACTTTCTTTTCCTTTTTCTTTGTGTCATTCTTCTAGTTCTATGTGTATTTGGGGAATGATGATAGTTTTCAGCTCTTTCATGCAAAACATTGCAGCAACAAACATATTGACCCCAAATCCATAGATCCCTTATGTGTTTGGTGTGCTTTCTTTTCTTGGGGGCAACTCCCTTTCTTTATTTTTTTCATTTTCCTTGACATGACGCAGCTTAACTTCAAAACATATGACTTTGCATAGAGCTTTCCAAGTTGGCTCTCATGTCTTGTTTTCTTTCTGGCATTTTCTTTTCTTCTCTACTTTCAAGTAATTGCTCATAGAACGACGTGTAGCAATTCCTTTAAAGTGGGGGCATACATTACCATTATTTCATTTGCATTATTAGTGAAGCCTTGTCATTTGCATGATGCGTTTGTCACTTTTTGGATGACATTGGGTGTGATGTCCTTCATAAGTGTGATCTATCTCAGCATATTGCATTCCTATTTATGGTTTGATGTGACACACTGCATCCCCTAAGTTGTGAATATATTATTCTCTGATTGGTCCTCTTTTGGAGACATTAGAAACAATATTCCCTAAGTGGCTGACCTTGCATAAATTGAACAAGACTCCTTTGAACATATTACACATAACATTTTTTTACATATTGCATTTTCATTTAGCCACCTTGCATAACACAACTTGCATGCCTGTGGAGTTGTCTTATTTTTTTGGTTGCCTTCCATAACAAAACTTGCATGCCTATGGTGCCATCCTATTTTAAACCAACATTTGCATTTTCTTTGGCTTTGCGGTGCCTTGTTAAAGTTATCAAATGAGTGTAGCTTTAGCATGGTTGAGCAGGAAGCCCAACTAGTGGCATGAATTTTCCCCATAGCCACCTTTTTGCATATTTCGTGAGTGCAGACCAACTAGCGTATGTATCTTACATTTTGGGCCTTCTCACCCTGCGGACAACTAGTTATGTGGCCCCAGAGTGAGTACACACTTTTTCAAACAATCAGCCTAGATCTCTTTTTCAAGGATGTGGTAAGTTTGCAATACTTCCATGTTATTCATTTATCATTCCTATTGCATGTCATTCATTTCAATTGTTTTTAATTACTAAAGTGGGGTTTGACCAAGGAAAACCCCTATTCACTAACATCCCAACATTTTTCCCCTTTGCATGTGTCTTTGCATCCTTGGTTTTGCAGATTTAATAGGTTCAAAGGTGTTGAAAAGTGGATTCCAAGTCAACTAGGCTCTTCAAATCAATTCATCATCCATTCAAGCAATTTGAGTGACTTTCAACCCATTTTCTATAGTATTGACCTTGACAATGTGATATTCAGTCATTTCTAGATTTGGAGGAGCAGTGTTGACCTTTGAATTTTCAGAAATCTTGGGGAGGAATGATTTGCCACCCTTGGTGAATAAGTCCCACATAAAATATGAAAATCTGCATTTTGTCATAAATCAGCTTCTGACACTTTTTCACTAGTCCGAGGACTGATTCGCCACCCTTGGCGAATGAGTCCCACTGTGAAAAATCAAAAAATATGATCAGCATTCTAGACATTCCAAAAATCTCACACATCATCCAAGTACACTTAGATTTGACCCTGTACTTTCAGTTTTGCATATTTCTTCCAAATTCTTCATATTTCATAGTTTCTGCATATCACACTATGTTTTCAAACAAGGCATAAATCTTAGTTTTGCATGCATTTTATATGATTTCAATCAGTCAATTGCATTTATTTTAGGTATTTTACATCATATCACATCACACATGTCCTTAATTGAATTTACATCTAGCATTTTAGGATCTAAATCTCTGTCTTTCTAGGTGAAAAACTTAGGAAGAGAGCAAGCATTTCGGGTCCTAAAATCCATGTTACAATTTGAATTCATCTGGTGGGTTTCCACATTAAAAGCTATGAAGAATCAAATAGTTACAGATGCAACTGGCTCATTTTTCAACAAGAGAGCTATTTCAATCAATGATATCATCGAAGTGGATGTTAGATTTTCCTCTATGGTTATTGGGTACAAAATTTATCACTCCAACTGGGATAATTTTGTATCTGGTACAACAATATATGTAGCATATTAGATGGTCAAAGAAAATGCAGGATATGATCTATGCGAGTTACTTTGGAGCCAGTTAATTGAGAATCTTGGAAAAATCAAGAAGGATAAGAAGAATTATTTCAAGTATGGCAATTTATTGTTATGTTTTTTTTTCTATTTCATGAATGAAGTTTTGGGAGTTGGAAAAGTGCATTGGAAAGGTAATAAACTAGTGGCTATTCAAATTAGAGACTTCTTGTATAAAACTAGTGATAGCAAAGCTAGAAAAACTACTATTTGGGGTTATTTCAAGAACTTTTAGAATGAGATGCAAGCTAGGGAAAGGATTCCTTCATCTATTGTGGAAAAATAGAAGGACACAATTTACTTCATGGTTGATATTGATCAATGCTTGATGGAAGCTACAGAACCTAGATCAACATGGATAATGCCTATGGGTTATGAGGCTGAGGAACACATTTTGGATTTTTATGCTCAACACCTATTGAGTAAACATCATGATTTGACAGAAGAAAGGTTTTGTACTTTTGAGGAAATGGATATGCAAGTGCATGATCAATTGAAGAAGCCTATGATAATTCAGAAGGTGAGAAAGGAAGTTGAGGCTTTTGCAAAAAGCATGGGTATATCAACTAAAGTTGTGAGAGAAGCTAGAAGGAATAGAGAAAAAGCTGAAGTAGGAGAGCTAGCTAAAATTGAGTCTGCTAGTCTGGCAGCATCCTCTACCAGATCCAGATCCACAAGGAGTTCTACTCTCTCATCCGGTCCTGCAAATAAATCAAGCCTTATGAAAGCTCAAGCCAAATCATCCAGGAGAGAAGGAAAGAGGAAGAAGGACAAGAGCACAAGAGTATATGTTGTTGTTTCAGAAGATGAAGGAACTAAATCTAATGAAGAGGTAAAAGAAATTAAGCAAAAGGACACAAAAGCATCAAAATTCTCTAAGGACAAGCCCTCTAGTGAAGAGAAATCAAAGAAAAAGATGAAAACTGATAAATCAGGTATATATGTAGAAGAAGTTGAAAAATACTTGATTAAGGATGTTAATCTTAAGCTACTTTGTGAATGGTATGACACTGTTTGTAGTGTCAGTCAAAGAACTCTTGAGGAAGCTACAATAAAGCATTTGAATAATTTCAATAGGACTCTCATTGAAATAATATCAAAGCTACCTAAAGGTCTATATGAATTTTTAGAAATGAGGAGAGTTAATGGAAGAACTGAAGAAGAGCAAATGAGAGAATGGATACTTGTTGATCTATGTCTGGTAATGTCTATAGAAGAGATGAAGAATATTCTCAAAGAAGCTAAAGGGGATTTTAGGAGCAAAAAAGGGGTGAATATACTGATGATTGGGCTAACTGGGGAAGTTGCAAAGGACACTGAGAAAATCCTTAAGGTAGTTCTGTTGAAGAATAGTTACAATGTTGTTTCTAAAGAAGTGCATGTTGAAGATGCTCCATCTAGTCCAATAATAGAAGAAGGAAAAGAAGACACATTTGAGGATACTCTGAATCCTCTTGACATGCAAGATGCTGAAATTCCTATGGAGAATGAAGCCCCTAAAGAAATGTGAAGTGAAGAAGTTGAAATTGCTGAAGCCAAGGAGAATCTGAGATTGAAGAAAAGAAGGGTGAAGTAAAGGAGGTTCATGTGGAAGCAAGAGACACTGCTAAGGCATCAAAGGAGTTTTTGGAAGAGGAACATGAGGAGTTTGACCCTGAATTGATTAAAGGTCCTATCAATTTGGTCACTCTATCTCCCATTGATAAACTAAAAGTTTCATCATTTTCTTAGGCCAAGGCAAGGGAGGAAATACTGAAATCTCATATTGAGGACAATGAACTGTTGAATCTTGCATCTGGTATCCTTTAGAAGATAGTGGCTACATATGTCAAGGACTCATCTGATTCTCCATCTAGTTAGTTGAAGAAACTTGTCAATTATGTAAGTACTCTCTTTGAGTCACTTGAAAAGTCAGCTATGGATAAGGTTCAAAAGGAATTTGATGCTAACAGGTTCAATAGGTTGAAGGGAGTGATTGCTAATGATAAATCTTTGTTAGCTACCTATGTAAATAATATTTAAGGTGATTTTTCTAAAGGTGGAAACATTTACAAGTCATGCTTATTGTTGTCTAAATTCATTGAAGACACTGAAAAGAAACTTAAGGAATATGAGAAGCAGTTATCATATATCTCTCAATAACTGTTTCTATTGGTAAGCAAGAAGGTCAAGTCATATCCCTACTTGATAAGATCAAAAGTATGAAGCATGAAGAAGGAAAAATTATTGAAAGTGTTTGTGATCTTAGAGGATTGATTGGTCCTAAGTTGGAGACAATGCTTAGTGCATTGAAGGAAGCACAAGATGCTATGGTGATCAGTGATCCGACAAACCTTGAGTCAACAAAGATGCAATCTTACTTGTTCTGTGGTCACATGACTATTTTGGAGAGTCTCAAAAAGGGTTGGGACACTAGTTTGAGCTTGTTGAAGAGTAATTTTAAAGATATATTAAAGTTTATGTAAGTTGTAGAAGAATGTATGTACATATGCAGTTTGTTCATAGCAATTTTGTTTTATTTTTGGTATGCGGATTTCCTTCCTTTTCCATTGATGTCAAAGGGGGAGTATGGTACAGTGAAAAATTTCATAATCATCTCAGGGGGAATTTTGTTTTGAAGTTTTGAAGGTTGGCAGTGTATTCATGTTGGTACTGATCTGAGACTTAGTCATTTTACACTAAGTGTTGTCATCAATGCCAAAGGGGGAGATTGTTGGCAAGAGAAAATGCACAAGTCATCTAGTGTGGTCATTGATAGAAAGCCTAGTTAGTGATTCTATCTACATGTCATTATTTGTTCATATTGAAAGTCAGATTGAAGATCAATGATTAACTATCAAGTTAGAATAGAGCATCCGACAGAACTGTGTTCATCGATTCATATGCAAATTTTCTATCATCATTTTGATTTGTAGATCTTAGGGAAGGTTGTTTGGTGTATGATCTATGTTATCGTTTTATCTTAGAGCCTCGTATTGATTTGTGTGCAAGTTAGAAGATTTGGTTGATTGATTTTTTGTTTAGCAGTGCAAGAAGGCCGACTAAGTGAATGTACTATGTTGTGGATCTTCGAGGAGTAATTTTTTGAAGTGCTTTGTGTTTGAGCATGTTGATTTGGGTCCTCACTATGTTGTGGCTAACTTTGGTTGGTGTGCATTGAAAATTATTTGTGGATTGAGCTGACAGTTTGTAAATATTTTATCTTTTGTTAAGCTGACATGTGGATGATTAAATCTTTAGTTGCGGATATATATAAGCAATTTTTTATATCATTTTGATGTATGTACAAAGTATGTTGATTTGTGTTGTCAAATTCAGAAAGGTTGTAGAGAGATTATTCATAGTTTCACTTGCGCATAAAAGGATTTGTGATATGAATTAAAGCAGATAGAGAAAAAGAGTAGAATTAGACAGAAGGTCAAGAAAGCAATTAATGTGCTTAACCGGAACTGTAATGAAGCATTAGCAGATGCTATTTTTTCAGTTCAAATCTTTTGGATGTAATCCAAATATTTTTGTAAGACAATGAGTCCTCTTTTGTGCTTGAGTAGTGAGCTCTAGGCAGTGCACCTAAACACATGTGCATTCCTTTTGTAAACACTTTTGTTTGAGTATAATCATATCATATTGTGGATTGACCTCCACTGTGGTTTTTCCCCTAATAGGGTTTCCATGTAAAAAATCCTTGTGTTATGGTGTTGTGGTTGATTTCTTTATGTTTCTACATCTTACTTTTGGCTCAATGTTATAAGTGGTTTAAAGATCAAGTTAATAAATGTTGCTACTGGTGCTGTCAAGTTTGAAGTGACGACAAGGTTTATTGTGGAAGCTATAGGATTACAGAATCGAGGTATAAAGGTGGCAAAGAAGAGTGGGGCCGACTACCAAATGTTTGTGGACAAGTTTCTGCATGATGGGGAGAATTTGAAATGCTTCCAAATATGGTATATGAGGTTAGAGCTTATGCCTCCCTACGCCCTGGTGAGTTTTTTTGTTATGAGGTATTTTATACTAGAAGGAAGATACATGTCAGTACATGTGTATCATTTTCCTTTGCTAAATCATATTATGCATGGTGAAAGAATTAATTTTCCCTTCTACTTATTATATTTCCTAGAAGTTAACATAGAGAAAGGTGCTAGCCCTCCCCTGCATCAAGGTTTGATGCTTGCTTTGTACAAGCATGCTCTTGCACTAAACCCTCACGAAAACCCTCTTGTTGCTAGAAATGATAATCAAAATCACAATGATGGTGACAATGATGATCCCTCCAAGGATGCAAAATCCTTCTAAGGATCTTATTCCTTGGTCGCCTCCCATTGGTGTTGCTAGAAGGGTGTTAAACCTTGCTAAAAGCCCTTCCCTATTGCTATTTGTTTGAATCCTTCTGCCCTTGTGACCCAAAAAATTGCTGGTAAAGGTTCCATTGAGTCTGAGTTGGTGAAAGTGACTCTGGAGAGGAGAAAACATTCTCCTCTTATCCTTGATTTACCCAGGTCTAAGAAGATTAAAAAATATCTAAACCCTTAAAATGAAGTTATTACAATCAGTGAAAAGGGTATGCAAAAAGAGGATTTGAAAGAGATGAAGTAGGTGAAAGGTAGTGGTGGTAGTAGTGGTCATAGGTCTACATGCCTAGAAAAGGTTGCTTACAAGGATAGGAAAGGAAAACAAAAAATATTTGTGTATGAAGAGGAAGACTTGGAAATTGAAGAATTCAAAGCCTAGGTTGATGAAGATTCTGATGGGATGGATAAATTTTGAGGATACTACCTATGAAATGGGGGAAAAGGAATTAGAAGAGGAAAAGGAAGATGATGATGAGGATCAAATTGAAATGGAGGAGGACCAAAATAATGATACTCTGACTATTTTAGATGCTGGGAATACTAGCAATGATAATAATGTTGATGATTCAAGCATGAGTTATATGAAAAATAGACTAACATATTTGTAGGTTCAGATGGACGACATGGAGATGGCCTTGGTCATGCTAATGAAGGTGACTAATAGGTTGATGTGAAGAGTGATGATTGGTGTGGTTTCTAGATAAACTAAAATTACCAGGAAGCCAAAAAATTTGGGGAAGTCTGGTGATTTTAAGGTGATGTATGAATCAAAGGGACCTAACTGTAGGGAGTATATCTCCCTAATTGGTGAATATTGGGACCTGTTGGGAAAAGTTGAGTAATGGGTTTCTCTTTTGATGTTTTTTTATGACTGCTCTCATTTTTTGTTTTTTTTGCTTCCAAATTTTGGAATGCTATTTCATAATAGCTTTTTTATGGTTTAGGACTTGTTGGTACATGGTGGATTTGATTAATGGTCTACACATTTCTTAGTACTCTAGTAGTAACTTTATGTTTTTGATTAATTATGGTTGTTCTATGGTTATGGTTATGATATATGGCCTACGTACCACCCTGGATGCTATTTTTTTATGTTGGCTGGTGGTGTTATTTCCCACCCTATTTTTCCTTTTTGTTCATATGGTTGTAACCATGGGATCAGGGCCCTTTCCCTGCTTATCTAATAAAAAACTACAATAAATGAGAAATAATTGATAATGTTACCTTAGGCATGAAACCCCTATTAATGTGATGTCACACCATAAGTCACCACAAAAGTTGATGATGGTTGATTGGATTACCTTGAATACCTACAAGAGGTTAGTCACATAACAAAATAGAGGGTAGAGGATAAATGATAAACAAGTAATTAATTGACTAATGCTACAACTCACCACTGAAATCTACATTCCTTGATGGAGTAAATTCAAGTACTCATCACCTTCAAGGATAATTTGTTTTCTTTATTGAGGTCCTACAAGCGTTAGTACTCACAAAACAAATGATCGTAAAACATTAACAAACTTACATGAAAATATAATGAATAATGGACATGATTCTTGAATAGAATAAATACTATAATAATGTTAATAAGTCTACTCTTGACTACTCTTGATTGCTTTTAGCATCATCAATTTTCTCAAATGAAAGTTCTAGGTGTGCTTAGGATGAAAATGACTATTATTTATATGAAAATTTTAATTTTCAAACATACAATACTGATAGCTATCAAATGATTTTGGAAATTCAAATAATAAAATACCGACACTAACTTATCCAAAAAGGAGCGAAAAAGTGGTGGTCTAGGGTGTTGGGTGACCTAAACTAGACCCATCCTTTTTGAGGCCCAAAGTGTGGGGTAAAAATATTAATTGCTCATTTTTATTTCCCATTGTTTGATTTCCTAAAAATATTTATAAAACAAGTACTTAAATGCATAATTAGGTCCAAAAACACAGGGGGGAGCTAAACCTAGTGTGAAATTTTAAAGGTGACAATTTTTTACATGACATTTATATACCCCATTGAGAACACATGATTGAGGTCATCACTTGGTGTGATGAAATACCCAAGTAGGAATCCTAAAGGGAATGGAAATGTTAAGTGTTTTTTATCCCCAAGATCACACTCAATTCAATGAGAGAGCATACACACAAAAATAACGAATTCCTAGGATCTAAACTAAAATATAAATGAATAAATGCAAGATTTATGATCTCCATGATTGCTCTAGGAACAAGGGGAGAGGATACATCTTTGAAACACTCCAAACAAATAAAAATGAGTTATTTAGCCCACTATTCTAATCTTTAGGGCATAAGATTGCTATAAAGCAAAAAAATGGATAAACGAATCTGTAATCTACAAAAACACAAATTAGTAGTCTCAAATTCTTAGTCTTGGATAAGAATAAACTAGTTACACAACTTGTTTTATTTTATAAATTATTAGCTTAAAACATGAAAAAATTAAGAAAATATGAAAAATTGTAATAGAGTGTGTTTCTATGAAACAAAATCACACAAATTCAAAACAAAAGTGTAGCATCCTATCATAAAAGTGTTGAAATACAAAAAGTGATGAAAACTTATAACATGGGCATAAATATTTTAAATAGAGGCATATAAAGTCTCTGTACAAGCATCAAAAGACACAATGCAAGCACATTGAGTCTAATGTAGATCAGGGGTAAACAATCTCAAAAAAACCTTAGACAACCACTTTATAAGTGCGTTTGTTCACCAAAATGTGGGTTTTCCCTCACAAACCCTTGTTCTTCATTATAGCCTTTCAAAAAGACATTTTTGGGCATAACTCTCCAACCAGGATTGATCTCCAAGAAAGAAAACCTTTTTCAAATACCCATAATTTGGCTATTTTTAAACATACTCAAAATTAGAGTAGGGTTTTTTGTATGGAATGCCTCAAAAATTGACTGTCCTCTTGCTTTGACTAGGCCTAATTGGGAACTAGGCATGCTCCAAATGTGTTCAGGGTTTCAAAATCTCCCAACACCCATTCCAACACTCCACACATGTCACACATGGCCCAAATCATCAACTCCTACATCAAGGATCATCCCTCCAATGGCATACATCAATTTTAACAAATCACTAGGCTTCCTCGGTCTGATACATGAAGATATTAGACTTTAATTGTTCCTTCAAATGTTCAAACTCCATCTTCTGCCCCTAGAAGTTTGTGAAACCAAATAACAATCCTACACAAGCCATTCCACTAACTTTTAGGAGTTTCTATTGGTGGAATGGAAATATTTGCATTTTTCTTTCTTCCTGGTTACCCTACCTAGGGTTTAGACCAGTCTGAAGTAAAAACAACAAAACTCACTCAAATACAATGAAATCACACGCAATCAATGAAAAATAGAGTAGATTCAATGCTTTATCAACCAAAATTGATTTTAGATCATGGAAAGATCGTACAGATCTATAAAATTTAGTTTAGCAGCAAAATAGCATTCAAAAATGCAGAAAATGAAACTTTTATTATTCCAATCTTCAAGAATATCAATAACCAACATTTCCTTCGACCACATAAGGAATTTTAAAAATTTACCAACCTATTCCCTATGGTTCTCAACCAATTTTCAAATTACAAACTTAACAAAACATCATTATGCCTACCTTTGACAAAAAATGCAAAAGTTGCTTTGACAACATTGTGCAACATTGACACTTTTTGCATGTAGACCCTAACTCACACCTAATGACTCAAACCAGATTCCAACACATATGAAATGGTTTAAGAATACCTTATTACATGCAAATAACTCAAAAAAAACAAAATATCAACTCTTGACCCCCCTTGGGGCATGAAGACCTGTGGGTGCCCCTGCTCCATACTCTCAAGGCAAAGAAAACTCAAGTTCCACTCAAGGATAAACCTGAAATTGTACAACCATGTTTGATAATATCATCCTTAGTGATTTGGGTTGCATCCTCCATAGGAAGACCTTTCCATTTGACCAAATATTGATAGTATACCTTTCTCTTTGTCTTCTTAAGCTCCTTGTCCAAGATGCATTCCAACTCCAAGGGTTGGCTTGGTGGAAGATCCCTGATCCAATCCTCATCTAAAAGAACTGATAAACATGCATGATCACCTACAACAACATCCCCTTTATAAGGGTAAATATCATAAACATCAAAAATAGGAGAAATGACAACTCCAGGAGGAAGTTCAATTTCATATGCATTCTCTCCAAACTTGTGTGCCACTTTACATGGCCCTATCTTCTTATCTGAAGTTTAGAGTACTATCCTTTAGGAAACCTTTTCTTTCTCAAGTGATAAAAAAAAAAGTCTCCAACCTTGTAGTGAACCTCTCTCCTTTTTAGATCAACATTGTGCATGTACTTGTCACCATTCTTTTGAAGATTATCCTTAACCTGTTGGTGGATTTCTTGCATAGACGCTGCAAATTTTTCACCTTCAACACTCCTCCTTTCCATCCCACTGACATCTCTCAATTCAAACACACCCCTAGGCTTCAAACCATAAACAATCTCAAAAGGACTTTTTCCAACACTTCTATTCACTGAATCATTGTATGAAAACTCAACTTGAGGAAAAAATAGATCCCATTTTGTTGAATTCTCCTTTGTTAGACATATTAGGAGGTTTATAAGGCTCCTATTCACCACCTCAGTCTACCCATTAGTTCAAAGGTGATAGGAAGAATTGAAACTCCAATTAGTGCCAAGTTTCTTCCATAAGGTTCTCCAAAAATGACCAACAAATTTTCTATCCCTATTCGGAATGATGCTAAAAGGTAAACCATGGATTCTTACCACCTCTTTGAGGATGAGTCCTGCAATGTATGAAGCATCATTAGTGCTCTTACAATGTATAAAGTGTTCAATATTAGAAAACCTATTCACAACAACATACACCAAATCAAAACCTCTTTGAGTTCTAGGCAACCCCATCACAAAATCCATACTAATTGATTCCCAAGGCCTATTCGGGATGAGAAGAGATTGATATAACCATGTATTAGTGCTAGATCCTTTTTCCCTTTGAAAAATGGTACACTTATACACAAAGTTTCTCAAATCAGTTTGCATTTTTGGCCAATAGTATTTCCTTTTCAACTACTCCAAGGTCTTATCAAGACCAAAATGACCTACAAGGCTGCCACTATGCTTTTATTTGATTAAATTATCCCTCATTGAACATTTAGGAAAGCATAATTGTGCCCATTTGAACAATAAATCATCTTGGATAAGAAAATCAAGCCATTTTTCATTATTGTTGCTACAAGGCTTCCTACAACTTTCATAAATGTCCTTAAAATCTGCATCATCAATGTACATACCTTTCAAAGAATCCACTCTTATGATTTTCAATTGAATTTCATGCACCACGAGAGCTCTTCTACTCAATGCATCTGGCACTTTGTTAGATTGTCTGCTTTTATGCTTAATGGTGAAAGTAAAGCCTTGAAAAAATTCAACCCATTTCACATGCCTACTATTGATTTTATCTTGACTATTCAAAAATTGGAGAGCATGATTGTCAGTGTACACTATAAACTCATTAGGAAGTAAATAATGTCTCCATTTCTTTAATGCTTGAACCATTGCATACATCTCAAGATCATAGGAAGAATAATTTTTCCTGGCTTCATTCAATTTTTCACTGAAAAAGGAAATAGGATTGTTTTCTTGACTTAAGACAACACCTATAGCATGACCACTTGCATCACATTCAATGGTAAAGACCTTATCAAAACTAGGAAAAGTTAATATGGGCTGCTCAGCAACCTTCTTTTCCAAATATTCAAAACTCCTATCAGCCTCATTAGACCAAACAAACTTCTTCATTTTATCACCCTTAATGGTATCAATCATAGAAGCACAAACATAACTAAAACCTCTTATGAATTTTCTATAAAAAATAGCCAAACTATGGAAACTCGTTACCTTAGCCACTGACTTGGGTGTAGGCCAGCTTAGGATAGCCTCAACCTTACTTGGATCCATCTTCAAAGTGCCATTGGTGACTGCAAAGCCAAGGTAAACCAACTCTATTTTCAAGAACTCACACTTCTTCAAGTTTATCATTAGATTTTCCTCATGCAACCTTCTCAAAACCAAATCTAAATTTTGCAAATGATCTTCTTTAGTTTTTCTAAAAACAAGAATATCATCAAGATATACTACCACAAAATTACCAATGAAAGGTTTAAGCACTTCATTCATAAAGCGCATGAAAGTACTAGGGGAATTTGAGAAACCAAAAGGAATTACTAGCCAATCATACAACCCTTCATTTGTCTTGAAGGATGTTTTCCATTCATCACCAAGCATGATTCTGATTCGATGATAGCCACTCTTGAGATCAATCTTGGGAAAGTAGCATGCACCACCCAAACAATCCATTAGGTCTTCAATTCTTGGAATAGGAGATCTATACCCTATTGTAATCTTGATGATGGCGCTAGAATCAGTGCACATCCTCCAATCACCCCCTTTCTTTGGTGCTAGAACTGTGGGAACCGCACAAGGACTCAAACTCTCCCTAATCAGCCCCTTGTCAAGTAATTCTTGCACTTGCCTCTTAATCTCTTCATTTTGTTGTGGATTCATCTTGGAAGCAGCTTTGTTTGGAAAAATATCCCCTGGAATGAAATCAATATGGTGCCTTATGTCCCTCATAGGTGGCAAGGTGTTAGAAATCTCATCAACCACTATTTCATCATACCTTTTCAATAATGTTTTAACCTCTAAAAGCTACTCCTCTTTCTTTTCTATTGCCATGACATATTTAGGCCTTACTATGATAGAAAATCCCACATTTTCCTCTTCCAAGGTCTTTAGGAACTCCTTTTCATTGACCAACATCACACTAGGCCCTACCTGAGAATCTTGGCTTTCATCCTTCAATGGTGTGAGGGTGTAAGAAACCTCATCCTTTTCTATGGAATAAGTGTTCTTCCTCCATCATGGATAGCCTTCCTATAATACTACCAAGGCCTTCCCAAAAGAAAATGACAAATATCCATTGGTATTATCTCACACAAAACCTTACCCTTGTATCCCCCTATGTGAAATCTACCCAACTTTGTTCATTTACAACTACTTGTTTCCCTTTGTTAGAGAAAGAGACTATATATGGAGTGGTATGATGGATTCTTTTCAACTTAAAATTTTCAACCATTTCAACTAAAACCAAATTATTTATATTACCAAAATCATTCACTACTTTGCAACATTTACCTAGGCACTTACATGTAGTTATGAAAAGAGACTTTTTCTATGGAGGTTCCTTCTCCATTGGTACTTTGATTAAATTCCTCACCATGAGAGACTCACTAACTTCTAGATCAACATTATGTGATGGAGAATATAGACTTTCATTGTCCTCTCCTTGCACAAACTGATTTCTTTTTTCTCCTCCAAATGAAGTAGTGGACTGATTTTCAGTACATTGCCATGCTTGAAGTCTTCCAAATTTATTACACTTATAACATTTCCCTATGAATCCACTTGATCCTCCTCTTTGGCCTCTAAAGTTTCCCCTATTATTGGGTCTCCTTCCTCTAAAGATTCCCCTTGAATCTGAACTTTGTTCTTGATTGTTGCTTGATACTCCTTGTGATATTTGGGACTGCCCTCTTAGCAAACATCCCTCTTCCTCTAGAACTCCTTTCTCTACCCATGCTTGGCTTTTATTGCCTTCTCCTCAACTTATCTTCAGCCTTGATGGCCAATTGGTAACACTCTTCTACCATTCTTGGATTGGTGAGGCTTAATTCATCATGAAGGTTGTATCTCAACCCATTGATATATCTTGCCAGTTTTTCCACATCAGCTTCTACATGGTCTACCCTTATGCTTAATTTTTAGAACTTCTATGTATAGGCTTTCACATCCATATCCTTTTTCTTAAGGTTTTGAAGCCTCTTAAACAACTGAATGGTGTAGTCACCAAGTAGGAGTTTTCCTTTGAGTTTAGCAACCATCCTATCCCAAGAGGTGATTTTAGACTTTCCCTTCTTTCTCCTTTCATCTTGTACATAATCCCACCAAAGTAAGGCATGGCCCTTCAATTTTGTCCTTGTCAACTTCACCCTTAGCTCATCTAGCACATCTTCATATTCAAAGTAGTTGTCAAGTGCTCCTATCCAATCTAGGATTTCTTCACTATCCAATTTTCCTCCATACATTGGTAAATCCATCTTGATCTAAGGACCTTCTCCCTTAACTACCTTCAATAGCTTTTGCATCCTTAAGTCATCAGGATCCATCTCTTCCTCGGACCCTCCTTGGGAACTTTCCTCTTCCCTTTCATCTTCTTCTTGATCACTCAAGTCTCCTATGACCACTCCTCTTTTGTGACTTATTTTCAGGGCACCAAACCTTTCCTTCATTTCTCTCATCTCTCTGGCATGTCTCTCCTTCAACTCATTCATCTCTCTAGGAATGATGAGAGTCCCTTTTGGAGGCATCTTTATCTTCTTCACTTAAAATATTCCCCTCTTCAGATCAACCTATGCTCTGATACTAATCTGATGTAGATCAGGGGTAAAAAAACTCAAAACAACCTTAGACAACCACTTTACAAGTGCCTTTGTTCATCAAAATGTGGGTTTTCCTTCCCAAACCCTTGTTCTTCCTTGTAGCCTTTCAAAAAATAATTTTTGGGAATAACTCTCCAACCAAGATTGATATCCAATAAAGAAAACTTGTTTCAGATATTCATTTAGCCTTTTCTAAACATATCACAAAATAAGGGTAGGGTTCTTTGTGCGAAATGCCTCAAAAGTTGATTGTCCTCTTACTTTGACTAGGCCTAATTGGCAACTAGGCATGCTCCAAATGTGTTCAGGGTTTCAAAATATCTCAACACCCATTCCAAAAAAAATCCACATGTCACACATGGCCCAAATCATCAACTCCTACATCAAGGATTATCCCTCCAATGGAATACATTAATTTTCACAAATCACTAGGCTTCCTTAGTTTGATACATGAAGATATCATACCTTTATTGTTCCTTCACACGTGAAAACTCCACCTTCTTCCCCTGCAAGTTTGGGAAACCAAATACCAATCCTACACAGTCCATTCCACCAAGTTTTAGGAGTTTCTATCAGTTAAATGGAAAGATTTGCATTTTTCTTTCTTCGTGGTTACCCTACCTAGGGTTTAGACTAAACTGAAGTAAAACAACACAAATCACTCAAAATATAATGAAATCACATGCAATCAATTAGAAATGAGAGTATATTCAATTATTTATCAACCACAATTTATTTTAGACCATGGAAGGACTGTACAGATTCGTACAATTCAATTTAGCAGCAAAATAACATTCAAAAATGCAGAAAATATAACTTTTATTGCTCCAATCTTCAAGAATTTCAACAACCAACCTTGCCCTTGACCATACAAGGCCTTTTAAAAATTTACTAACCTATTCCAAATGGTTCTTAACCAATTTTCAAATTACAAACTTAACAAAACATCATTATTCCTACCTTTGACAAAAAATGCCAAAGTTGTTTTGACAACATTGTGCAACATTGACACTTTTTGTATCTAGACCCTAACTCACACCTAATGACTTAAACCAGATTCCAACACATATGAAATGGTCTAAGAAGACCCTATTACATGTAAATAACTCAAACAAAACAAAATATCAACTTTTGACCCCCTTGGGGCATGAAGACCTGTGGATGCCCCACACCAGAGTCTCTGCACAGGCACAACAAGTTGACACAGAAACATGGGAATGTTATACATAGGTGCAATTTCATAGACACTAATTATATGTAAGGTAAGAGTTAGGGCTAATTTAGTTTTCTATTAAGTAAAAGTAAAGACCTATAAAAAATAGAATCCAAAGAAAACCTAAGAGATTCAACAACCATTAGCCTTTGTAAAGACAAGATTTCTACAACCCTAAGATGGAAAAATCTACTAAACTAGATCACTATGTAATTTTCAACTTAAACAAACATAAATGATTCAAAAAAAAAAATAGTATAAAAATCCTAAATATGCAAAGACACCTCTAGAGTTGATGACCAATACCTCAAATTAAAGAACCCTACACTAAGCATGCAACATAAAAGAAAATAAGATTCTAAAAGAACTAAGGGCTATAAACACTTGCAACCAACTAGTTAGTTTAGATATGTAAACAATTAGGTCAAAACAACAAAAATAAACTATTATCAAGAAACTAGGGTTGATCAAGAAAATTATAAAATTTTACACAGAACAAAAGTGTAGTTTTCTATAGTGTAGGCACCAAAATTCACTACATGGGCATCAAAATTCTTTGCAGAGACATGGTGAGGTTTAACAAATGTACAAAGAGGTATGGAAAAGGCACGACTTATCATTTCAAAAGTGCTAATTCATAGAGTTGAGCACCGACATAGAATCTCAAACTTACAACTTGACATAAACTCACAAAAAATGTTAGAATAGGGGCATGGGTGACATTGAGCATGCCAAAATGAGGGTATATAAATGATATAAGGTAAAAAAACACAATAAAAATGCATTAAATGCATAAAAATATATAGCTTAACACCTTCAAACTCCATGGTTGAGCTAAATAGGTGCACCCTTAGCCTATTGATATGCTCTCAAAATTCTTTAGAAATGTGGATTACTCTAATGATATTTCAGCATAATCTTGTTATAGAAAATAAAATTGATGAAAAGGGAGAGTGATGGATTCTATTTGTAGAAAGATGCTCAAATGGATTTAGGGCTAAGATCTTTCCGCAAGATCAATGGCTCGTATTGAAAGGTGCTCTTAAGCAAGAGGAGAAGATAAGTGTCATGTGAGGGTTGATAGAGAGTGGAGGCTTAAATGAAGATAATTGGGAAAGATTATGGAAGTGAACCATTAATTTTGTGGTGTATTCTATGTGCTTCTCTTGCACTCTTAGGATTTTCAACTAAAAGGAGAGAGATAGAACCCACAAATTGAGGTGGTTAACTCAAACTAAGGTATGAAAGATGGAATTAAGACTAAATACAATGATCTAAGTGTATCTAAGTGATGAAATTGATTGATTATTAATGAAAAACTAATAAAATGTGCAATGTTTGAAAACACAATGAGGTATGCAAAAATGAACTAAAAACATAAACTAATGCAAACATAATTGAATGAAGTTTAACAGAGTGCACCTGGAAGTTGAATGTTGATCTTGGAAGGCTCTGAAAGCTGGAATAATTCATTGTTGATCACCAGTGGGACTCATTAACCACTAATGGTGAATTCATCCTCCTACTAGTAAAAACACCTAAAACTGCTTTATGACTATCGGGAACTGTATTCTGACAAAATCAAAATTTTCATCCTTTAGGTAGGACTCATTCACCACTGATGGTGAATCAGTCCTCCTCCAAAAATCTATAAATTTAAGAGTCAATCCTATGGGCCCAGATTTGCACTTGTCTTCTTGTCGGGTTGACGGAGTCAAATCTGCAGAAAATGAACTCTAGGTTGTCTCCAAGCTTGAATTAGGGTTCAGTTGACTTGATACACTTTGATGACTTGTTTACCACATTTCAACACCTATTTTCCTGACAAATATGTATATAAAATCTGTAAACACACATGCAAAAGGGGAAAAATGGTTAAGGGTTAGAGTATAGGGATTTTCCTTGGTCAAATCCCACTTTGGTAATCAAACCCTTAATGAAGAAATGAAATGAAATAAAGAAGGAAATGATGAATAAATAATATGCAAGTGTCCTAAACTCACTAAAACCTTATTGAAGAAGTCTGAAGATATGTCAATTGTTGCTCCAAGATGCTTGATATTTGCTTGATTGAATGATGCAAAAATGCTTGAGTGCTTGAATGAATTAGTGAATTAGTGAACTTGATGAATGAGGGTTCAAATGGATGGAAAAATATTTATTTATATGCACTTATGCCTTAATTACCCAATAATACCTCATCACAGGCCGACATAAGGTCTTTTTGAATGAAAACCCAAAAGAAAATTTGAATTTGGAGCCAAGAGGGACTCATTCGCCATCCATGGTGAATGGGTCCCACCTTAGGCTTGTAAGTGGGTGTCAGCAATTAAGTTGCATTTAATGTTGTTTGCTAGGTTTACATTAAAAAATACACTTAATTAAGACCTGTAAGTGCATAAAGGGGTCAAATAAAGCATAAGAAAGGTGTAAATAGTGATGAAAAGCCTAGAAAAGTGTGAAATCTTGTTACAAAAGTTTACAACACTTTAAAATAGGACTTGATAAGGAATAAAAAGGTGATATTTAGATGAATTATAATAAGAAGAGTCTAGAAAAGTGTAGAAATGTGTTACAACACTTCACAACACCTTTCCAAGACATTATAAGTTGAATATTTAGGACCTAATGTGAATGTTTAAGCCACATTGCAACATTAAATCAAAGAAAGATAAGTCAAAAATCATAGGATAAAGACCTAAATAACCATGAAAATGTCAATGATCCATTTTTCTATGGTACATTTATCCCCCACTTTAGTGAGAGGATGAACTTGCTTCAAAGTCACACTAAAGTAGCCATGCATATTGAGAAGGAGGTCCAGATGCACTTATGCTAGCAAGATGGAATAACAACGATCAAGAGGGATGATCAAGCCCCTAGGATGAAGATCCCATAGCAAACTAAACATAAGAACAAAGGAACACAAGTGTGTGAAAGAGAAAGAGAAAAGGAAGAAGAAAAGGAAAGGTCGGATCAAGCTTTGATCATTTGTTCAACAAATTGTGAATCAAATCTAGGTTGTTTGTCCGAAAAAAGAAAATGCATACTCACTCTGGGGAGACGGAACTCATGGCGGTCCGCTGGGTGAGAAGGGAAAAAAGGTGAGAAACATATGCTTGGGTGATATGTACTCACAAACACATAGGTGACTATGGGGAAATTCGTGCCACAGAATGGGCTTCCCGCTCAACCATACTAAAGTTATACCTCTCGATAACTGTAATAAGGTGCCACAAAGGGAAATGTTGGTTTGTGCTTCATGAGACAAGCAAAGCTACGTATGCTTAGAACTCATGAAAAAACAAAATGGTACCACAGGAATGCAAGTTGTGTTATGCAAGGTGGTCATGTCAATGCAAAAATGTAAAAGATGTTCAAAGGAGTCTTGTTTAGTTCATTCGAGGTCTATCACTTAGGGAACATTATGTGTAACATCTCCAAGAGAGGACCGATCAAAGTGTACCTTATAAAAATGGTCACTTGCCATTTTCATGACCTTTTAGGTCTTGTTTCATGGTATTTGATATGGTTTGCTTTGATTTTATGTTGTAACATGGCTTGAACATGCATATTTAGGTACTAAAATTCCAATAATTATGTCTTGTGAAGGTTTTGTTAAGTGTTGTAAGACATTTCTACATTCTTCTAGACTCTATTCATTACAATTCACCTAAAAATCACCTTTGTACACATCATTGACTCCTATTTTGAAGTGTTCTAAAATCTTGTAACAGTATTGCACACTTTCCTAGGAACAACTTCACTATTTATTTCTTCTTAGGACTTAATTGAGTCAACCCCTTTATGCCCTCATATGCTTTAATTAAGTGTATTTTTGGATATTTTTGGATATTTTGTTCTTAGGTCCTAGGTGGGACCCATTTTCCGTGGGTGGTGAATGAGTTCCCGTTGGCCCCAAATTCAAAATATTTTAAATTTCTTTTAGGTATTTTATTAAAATTCACTTGATTTCGGCCTCTGATGAGGTATGAATGGTAAACTATGACACAAGATTGTATAAATAGGAATTTTTCACTTCATTTTACATCTCCAATACATCTTATCATTCATGCATTCAATCTCAAGCATTCAAGCATAAATTCAAGCAATATTCAAAGAACTTTGAAGCAGCCATTGACATTACTTCAGATTTACAACATCAAGGGTTAGGTGAGTTCATAGCATTTTCATGTTATCACTTTATCTTTCTCTTGCATTTCATTATCTTTTCAAGGGTTTAATTACCAAAAGTGGGGTTTGACCAAGGAAAACCCCTATTCACTAACCCCTAATCATTTTCCCCCTTTTGCATGTTAGTTTCCAGCTCTTTGTATGCATATTTGATAGGTTATTAGGTGTTAAAGATTGATTTTCATGTTAACTAGGTGCTTCAAGTCAACATAAGTCAATTTCAAGCTTGGAGAAGGTTATTTTTCCGCTTTCTACATATTTGACTTCAGCAACCCGACAAGCAGACATTTCTGAATCTGGTGTTCCAGAGTTGTCTCTTGGTTTTTCAAAAATTTGGGAGAGGACTGATTCACCACCTATGGTGAATGAGTCCCACCTTAGGAATGGAAACTTGAGTTTTGTCATATTTTAGATCCCGAAAGAAAGAAACCAACTTTCGACAGTTTTTCACTAGTAGGTGGACTGATTCGCCACCCTAGGCGAATGAGTCCCACTGTGAAAAATCAGTGATTTTCAGCATTCAAAACACTCTAGAATCATCACATTTCATCCAAGTGCACTCAGATTCATCCCTGTACTTTCTGTTCTACATAATTTCTTCATTTACTTCGTTGTTTGCATATCACAATTTGTTTTCAAACATAGCTTAAATTGCACTCTTGCATTCATTTTAGTTCATTTTAATCAGTCAATTGCATTTAGTTAACTTCATTTAGGTACAAAAAAATCACACCTAACATTAATTGAATGAACCCCATGCATTTTTGGGTCCCATCTCTCTCCTTTTAGGTGAAAAATCCTAGAAGAGCTAGAGTTGTCCATAGTGACCCAAAAATCTATGGTTGATTTTGGTGAACTTGACTTTTGAACACTTTAGATTTCTAATTTCATTCTCATATTGCATCCTAGTTTACATTTTTATTAACAGTCAATTAGGTCATTGTTTTGTTTTTGCATTATAGGACTTTCATATTGCATTAGTGAAAACTACATTTAGATTTCATTTTTGCATTACATTTCATTGAAAAAAACAAAAAAATGTGCACTTTGCATCTATACTTGCATTCTATAGAGCATTTAAATCATCTTAACAATTCTGAAAAACACAAAAAAAATGCATACTAGGACTCATTCGCCACCTTGGCCGAATTAGTCCCTTTGCATGTTTTAGATAGTCTTTCTGGTATTTTTCTGGCATTTTCCTACATTTCTACTTTTTGTAGTTTGTTCTCTATTAAAGTTAGTAGTCTTTCTATTATTTGCATTTAAACATCTTAGATTACCTTGCATTTGAATTCAACCCTTCCTTGGTGGTACTTGTATGAGTGTTTGGTGTCTCGTTAAAATTACTTTAGTCAGAAGAATTTCTAGACTCATGGCTTCCCATGACGATAGCACTCTTGTTGTGGACCTTTGGATCTCATGAGATCCTACTCCTAGTATAGACAATGGTGCATTAGGAATTGATCATACCACTTCCATGCCTTCATCCTTCCATCCAAAGAATGTCGACACCCAAAACAACTCTCTTCCTCAAGACAAGGTCATTAGTCTTCATGAAGAATTTGCACATTTAGAACAAGACTTGACACTTGAAAACATTTCCCAAATTGCCATACCTACCATTGATAATCTTCATTGTTTAATTGAAAGTGGTGAAGGCTTGCAAGCAATGAAGAATTTTTTTGAGATTTACAATAAACATGCCTCTTCCAATACCCAATCCACAAACATTCCTATAATCCAAGGAGGACCTCCAGTTCCTTCCCTTTCAACCATCACTTCTATACCAACTTATACCAATCCGCAGGTCACTACAACTATGAAACAGGTTAGTTATATGGCTCCTTCCTTTACAATTCCACCTAACATTCCTACCTCTCTTGTGCAATTGCAAGTCCCTTCCACCACCTTCACACCCCTTAGTATTCCTTTCAGTTCACCTAACATCCCTTACACTCCATCACCATTTTCTCTTCCATCTCAATCTACATACCCCGATCCCATCATTACACAACTCCTTACCATCATTTCTTCCATGCAACATCAACTTTCCAACATTAGTCAAAGTCAAATTGCTCCACCTACATATCATTTCCATATAAGCCCCTTATCCTTAGAAATTTTATGTACTGCGATGCCACAAGGGATGGAAATGCCTCGGTTTGAGAAATACAGAGGAAAACGAGACCCTATCAATCATGTCAATGCTTACACAACTTTATGTAGTGATTTTGTCCTTGATGAAAGACTTTTAGCCAAGATTTTTCCAAGAACCTTGAAAGGTACTGCATTAGAATGGTTTTCCAACTTGCCTAATCATTCCAACCATTCCTTCAATGAACTTGTGGCTGCTTTCATAAGTAACTTCTAATTTCATATGACACCTAAGAAAAAAATGGTTGACCTCATGCGATGTAGAAAAAACACAGATGAAAAAGTCATGGATTATATCTCACGATACCAATCCTTTTATGCCCAAATTGATGTCAAGATTCCTAATGTGTATCTGCAAAATATGTTTATCGAAAACTTGCATAGACACCTTCAAGATAAGCTAACTATGATGAAATTCCCTTCGTTTATGCATTTATGCACCACCTTGTTTGAATATCATAACTTGGTTTCAAGTCATGATTCAAAATCCACTTCTCACCAAGCTAAAAAACCTGAACATAACAATCAAAACTTTCACATAACAAATAGAGGCTTTTTATAGTTTAATCCACCTCCTCAACAACAGTCGCAACAAACCCAAAAAAATCAAACTCAAGTGGCAGCTATTAAGGCAGTGGTGCCTTATCATTATGGGGACCCCAATAGACAATTTACACCCCTACCCGACACCCTCCATAACATAATGAACCAACTAATCCAAAAATTCATGCTCACCTTGCCACCCATTCGACCCCTTCATCCAAATCAGCCATTACCCCCTACATTCAAACATAATGCTTATTGCCATTTTCATCGGCAAAATGGACATGACACTGAACATGGCAAGTGTCTAAAACATTTAGTTCAAGACCTCATTGATTCAAGACATTTAACCATTATGGGTGTTAATGATAAAGACAATACATTCGTTGCACCCCATAACTAGAACTTACAAATCTTCACCAATCCTATGCCTAAACACACTACTTCATTTGTCAAGGCTAGTGAACCTTCAAATCTTGATGTAATGACCATTGATACAAATCATGAACAACACGATAAAACTCAAAACAATAAAACTCAAACTATTCCCCAAGGTCATCCTATAGATACACTTGTGGGTGCAATGGACGTTATCCCTGAAAAGGGTGAAACCACTAAATCTCTTGATATCACTTTTTCTACTAAAGACATTACAAAAACTTCTCAATGGTCCTCTCTACATAGCTGGCAGAATCTATAATAATCCCACTAATGGGATATTAATAGATCCCACTTGTGGCGAGAATGTGATCACATAAGAGTTTCTTGTATTACATGAGTTATATCAAGATGATTATAGTAAACTAACTACATGGATTAAGACACATACTGGTTTCACATGCCCTATGATCAGATCAATCGTACTCCCTTTACAAATAGGACCTAGGAATTTGGAGGTGACATTTTCAATTATTCCACAGTCTGACCAATTTTGTTTGAGGCTAGGCCACCCTTGGCTTCACTCCATGAAAGCGGTTTCATCAGTTGTTCACAAGTGTTTGAATTTTTTACATGGCAATGAGGTATTCACCATACACCACAGTGGCTTTAATCCCTTATCTTCCAAAGGTAAATTCTCATTAGAATTATTTTGGCCTGAACCCATGGAACCCATCACTCCCCGAAAGGACTTCTTTTTCATAGCATATCAAAAGTTCAAGGCCAAGAAAATAACTGAATTATTTCTTTGCGGCATGTCCCCGTCCACTTATGCACCTCCAATCATAGATGAAACCATGCTTCAACCTGAATCAAACATTTAGAAAGCTATACAACCTTTTGAACAACAACCCTTAGACATTTCTCTATCTTCGTTCAAAAGACCAAGAGAAATTGAACCTAATCCTATCATACCTCCTCGTGTTAAACAAGTGTACAAAGAAAAAGAGAAAGTGGTTGATCCATCTTATTCAGCTTCTTCTATTCATCCTTCTTTGGAAGTAGATGAACCTATGTTGACTCAATCTTCTCTTACACCTAAACAACTCCAAAACCCCATTAACCGAAATTGTGCTCCTAGGTAACATTGGTGTCATCGTCATCTCCTTGTTCGTCAATCTAGTATAGAAGCCAACAAAGAAAATCCTCGTCTACCTTTGAAAGAAGCAATATATGACCACCCTACCACTCTTGACCCACCACTTGGTATTCCAATCCAACCTTCACAACAACCAAAAATTTTGATACATCCATCTTTAGAAATCACCCTTCGTCCTCCCGTTGTCATTAATCTTGATGATGATGACGATGTGGGGATTTCCAAAATCGATGAATAAATACACAATAATTTAAACTCTTTATCCTCATCCACAATGAGCTTAAAAGATAAATCCTATTCATCAAGTGAAGAACCTGGTACATCTCCTAGTTCAGAACTTGCAATTCTTCCTTTGGACAGTCAACCGCCCACGCATTACACTGATCTTGATTGGGAGGTGGATGACTTGTTAGATGGTTGACTTGCATTCACCTTGTTGTACCTCTTTCATATTTCTTTAATTTTTATTTCATGTATGTATCGTGTTCCCCAGTGACATGTGTTTGTTGTTCCCTCTCTTTCTACACTTCTTCTATTTGTATCTCTATTCTTCTAATTGTCGTTCCTTGTCCTTGGACCTTTTTTTTTGTTTTGTGTTTTCTATTTGGGGATGACCCAAAGTGTAGAGATGCCCTATGTCTCTTCCATGTTGACCCAAAAGTTCCTTGTCTTTTCTTTTGTTTTTTGTTTTCTGTTTGGTGATGACACATAGCGTAGAGACGCCCAATGTCTCTTCCATGTTGACCCAAAAGGTCTTTTTCTTTTCTTTTCTTTTGTGTTTTTTGTTAGGGGATGACGCAAAGCATAGAGACACCCTATGTCTCTTCCGTGTTGACCCAAAACGTCCTTTTTTTTCTTTTTTTTTGTGTTTTCTGTTAGGGGATGATGCAAAGCGTAGAGATGCCCTATGTCTCTTCCATGTTGACCCAAATGGTCCTTGTATTTTTCACTTTTGTTTTGTGTTTTCCTTTTGAGGATGATGCAAAGCATTGAGACCAAAATTTATCCTTCATGTTGACTCAAAAGTGTATACACCTAAAAATGGTCATCATATTCAGTTAATTAAATACAACCTATTTGATTAATGCTTCAAATACATATAAATAAGGTCAAGATACTTTATTTATATTGTTCACTTTCCTTTTAATTCTCCAAAATCATATTCTTCTAAGTAATTAGATAAACAAAATACCCTAAACGTGTTTATTTAATTAATCTTCCTTAATCTTGATTAAGAATTAGAGCACATTTCTACAACTTTTTGTGTGCCACCTCATAAAGGTCACATGAAAATAAACAAGCCTAATTATTAATTAGAATTATCCTCACACACTTCCACCAATGGGAAAAGGCACATGGCTTTATTCCCCCACACTTCCAACAAATTTGGAGCATATGGGTCTTTGTTTCACACACTTGGGTCTCCCATCCATTTGGCATGTTTCCAATTGGTCAAGGGATTCCCTCCACACACATGGAATGTTATCTTTGGTCAAGGGGACACCATCCCAATTCTTTTCATCTCCACTGTCTATTCTTTCTCCTTCGAATCTAGACCATTGATAGGTGCCACCTCATAAAAGGCTTGAGAAACCTTATAAATACACCCCCTTTCCTTTGCATTTATCATCCACATTTGAAGTAAACTTACTATACAAGTTTTTATTAGGAGCTTGGAGCTTTCATGGAGTCTTATAATTAGTCTGCATATCATGTGTTACTTTGCATTCTCATTTTAGATTACTTAATTGCTTCATAGTTGCATTTTATCATCCCCATTGCATCATAGTTGCATTTTAGGATAGTTTGTTTTATGTTTGCATTTGATCATATGCATAATCATGGATAGTTCACTATAGTTGCATATCATCTCACTCATCTCCACTTGTTCATTTATCATCAACATCATCCTTTGTTTATCATCATATTCATCATCAATTCCATCATCTCGTTTCATTTAGAAGCACACCACTAATCCTTCCAGAACACATTTGCACATAGGAATCATCTTAGCTTGCATATTAAGCATCAAATCTCACTTTCTAGGTAGTCATTTTAACAACCATTGTGCTCATAGAAATATGAGGGCCAAATAGTTTAATAAATCCCTAGAAATAGAGGACAATGATACGTATTTGAAAGGTTTGATTGTATTACAAATAGAGTAGTTTACTTGATCAAACTTTGAATGTAAACCATTTCATTAAGGTTTGTGTTCACATTAAACCTCTCCACATTCGAAACACGCACAAAATGGTGCCCACCGTGGGGCCTTTGCCTTACTTCTTTTAACTTTTTTGTAAATTTTGTGATCGTAGGTTCAAATTGGAGACTTGAGAGCCTTTTGCACCTGTTTTGAGGCAATTCTAGGCTATTTCTGGAGTTTTGGCGCCTCTTGTCTCTATTTTGGCACCTCTTGCTTAAGTTTTGGCACCTCTTGCAAGTTGTTCCGAGACTATTTCCACCTGTTCCAGGACCATTCTAGGCCATTTTTTGAGTTTTGGCACCTCTTGCAAGCTATTTCGAGACCATTTTTACCTATTCCAGGACCATTCTGGGCCATTTTTAGATTTTTGGCACCTCTTGCACCTATTTTGGTGCCTCTTGCAAGCTGTTTCAGGACCATTTTTACCTGTTCTGAGACCATTTTGCACTGTTTCTGGAGTTTTGGTACCTCTTGCACCTGTTTTGGTGCCTCTTGCAAACTGTTTCAAGGAGTTTTGGATTTTCTAACTCTATTTTTGAGCTTTTTGTCTCTGTTTTGGCACCTCTTGCACCTATTTTGGTGCCTCTTGCAAACTGTTTCAGGGTGTTCTTGCTTGTCTAACTCTGTTTTGGCACCTCTTACCTCTATTTTGGCACCTCTTGTCTATTTTTTGGCACCTCTTACAGTTTTTCACCAAATCAGAAACTCACATTTTGTGTTGTGCATTTGCAAGTTTTCCCAAAATTGTTGTCAAAGACTCAAAACATAAACTACTAACATATTGTAGGGGTTGGATGTTATTCACTTGTTTCCTTTTGGTTAAGATAGAAATGTATCTTAATTAAAAGGTTAACGAATATCATGTTTCCTTTTGGTTAAGTTAGGGACATAGCTTAATTAATGGGTTAATGAACATGTCTTTTGTATGTGATGAATGGTAGGCATATGCTCTCCCCTTAACTGGGTGATCCAAAAAGCCAGACCCATTCTTGTTTATGTGCGAGTGTAAGTGGAGCATATGGTGTGTGTTTTCTCTTTATTCGTGTGAAATAAAGAGTGATCAAACAATGAGTATGCTTGCTTTCTTTTGTTTATCCTAGAGGGCCTGCCTTGTGGGAAAAAGTAATCACCCAAGGGAACGACCCAACCGGTAACATGCTAAAGCCAAACGACTTCCAATCGGGATATAAATGTGGATACTTGAGGAAAGTTCAAGTATCATGAGGATAATTCTAACGAGATGGTTCAAAAGGTACTCTCACCGCATGGATTATCCCCCATGAATGGAATGCCCTCATTAAAACCCTTGTTGTAGATTTTACAAAATCCTTTATCTATTCTTTGGTGTAGCAATGGTCGTTACCAAGGCATCCAAATTCTCTCATTTTTTAGTAGAGGTGATCAGTTCGCCATGGGAGTTTCATGGGGATAGGAAGCTTGGTTGGCTTGAGAAGAGAGTGCAATGTAAGGGGGAGCCCGTGTAGCCAAGCTTCTAAATTCATTCGCTAAAGATAGTGTGGTTGGGGTAAAACCCATGTGGAATCTAAAATAATACAGTCTTACACAACCTTAGGAGTGTATATTTTGCTTGATGTGTCCTCAAAATGAAACTCAAACAAAACACCATAAAAAACGTTACATTTTGAAAGTGAAAACCTTGATTCAAAACTACATTCATTGAGGTATACAAGTGAGTAACTTAGGTCCATCCATCTTCAGAAAATCAGTCCTTTCAGTAGTGTTCAATCTTTCCTTAGGGAAAATAGAGTCAGAATATGTGGTTTACACGATGATTTCACGAAAGGTCAAGATCAGAAAACCAAAGATCAAACTCCTTAGACCAAAACAACATCAATTTTTTTTAACTATGCTCTACAACTTTAGAGAAAGGTTAACCTTCAATTTTTACAAGAAAGCTTGTAAGAACAATCTAGAGTTATACATGGTGTACTATTGTCAAAATACAAGAATTTCCAACATTTTGAGTACCTTAATTACACATCTTGAATCAAAACTCCAAGTCCAAAATCGTTCCTTAGATAACTTAGAAGTCTAAACGTGTCTAAACAGATCTATACAAGTGGAACCTTTGAAACTAAACCTAGATCTAAACATTTCAAGGTGCCTTTGAAATCATCAATATCTATCACATTTTTTCTTACCTAGTTTCATCTTCAGGATTTGTCATCCTTTAATCACGAAACTATGTCATGCAATCAAATCAAACTTAGTCTAATCAATTCATTCTATTTGACTTAGTTGTAATCCTTGGCACTAATCCAAACTTAGATCAAAGCTTAGGATAAATCATAACACTTGTATGGCCATCCAAATGAAATCACAAAAGAGAAGACTCAAGGACAAGGAACTTAGAACACCCAACATTGAAACGGAAAACATAGGAAGTCCAAGTACTGAAACTTTCAATATCAAAACTCCCAACATTGAAATTCCCAACATTGAACCTCAACATAGTAAGATCCCTAGAAACATGGCTGATGCAGAAGAAAACCCTATTCTTGGACTCAACAACACTCAAGGGGAAGAAATAAATGATAAGGATATCTGAGAAGCATAACAAGACCCCAACTTCCATAATTTTTTGAAAAATATTTTTGAAAGAGATGGGGGAAAATACCTATTAATGTTAGCCAATCAAGGAGTCAAACTTCCCCAAGATTTTTATATCAACATCTTAAAAGCACCTCCCCAAAATCCTGAAAAGGAAACAGACCAAATGGTTGCTCTAACTCACCAAATGAAGAAACCTCAACAACAAGTTCTAGATATGCAAAGAGGAACCTCAAAACAATACTTGATTTAGGACATTTGTCCATATCCATTTAATCAATCCATCAACATGATTCCTTTCCCTAAACGTAGTGAATTTCCAAAGTATGATGAATACAATGGTACAACTGATCCATTAGATCACGTGAGGGAATTCTGAACTATGAATCTAGAATTTGCATATGAGGAAACCTATTTGATGAGACTGTTTCCATGAAGTCTAGAAGGGACATGCCTTGAATGGTTTTCAAAGATTACACCCCCCATCAACACATTTGAAGAGTTTGTCAATATATTTCTCACTCAATACTCTTACAATATCCAACATGATATCACCATGAAAGACCTTTGCAACTTGAAATAGAAAAAGGGTGAGTCCTTCCTCATTTTCTTGCAAAAATGGAGGAGATCGTTTGCAAGGTATTCTCATCCCGTACCCAAAAAAGAAAAGATATAGATTTTTATTAACAACCTAAATGATGAGATGAGTTATAGATTGGAATTACAATGTCCCCCTACCTTTGAAAAATTGATTGAAAATGGAATTAAAATCGAAGAAGCCTTAGTCAAAAGAGGGGTCATTAAAGTATACAATGAAAACTACTCATCCACTTCTTCTAACAACTACAATGGTGGGGACAAACCTAAGTTTTGGCAATGAAACAAGAACATGGGTGATAATGAGGTCATAGCTGAAAATAAAAATACAAAACCAGTATTCAACCTAACAATAGCTGCCACCAAGACTAGTCAGACCAACAATCCTCCCAACACTCCAAATGTTAGCCAAAATAACAATCAGACTAATACGGGGACTAAAGCGACATTGTTTGAAAAACCTTCCAATCGACAAAAATTCACACCATTGGGACAATCCTTAGATTTATCCTTAAAGGAACTTACCAAGGCTAAGCTTATCATAGTGCTAGAAGCACGAAACTGGGATCCACAAGTCAAACCCTTTTGGTGGAATGATGCCCATTACTATGATTACCATCAAAACAAGGGTCATATGATGAAAGATATTGGCAATTAAAACACACAATCCAAGATCTCATTGATAATGAAAAGGTACACATTGAAGGACCCCAAACAAACAATGATCAAGTAGTGTTCAAGAACCCTTTACCCAATTATGAAAAGGGAGAGTCCTCTACATCGAATACCAAAGGCAAGAATATAAACTATGTTTATGATTCTACCATTCATTGTATTGAGATGGTTGAGAGTTCAATCCAAGATAGTCAAATTGGAAGCTAGGGGAAGGATGCCACTACTAAAAACCAGCACAATGATATTGACACCATCTCACATCAAATCAATGATCTTGTACCTAGAAATATGATCACCAACATTGACACAAATGACAATCAAATTAATGTCATCAAAATCACAAACGATCAAGACAATACACCAATCAATGCAATCACAAGAGGACAAGCCAAGGTAACATTGAAAGGAGCTACCCCTTCCATGTCCAAAATGACTATTTTTCCTGTAACTCAATATAACATCGTTGATCAGTTGCAGAAGATACCAACTCAAATATCCATATTGGAACTTCTCAAGATTTCAGAAACACAAAGAAATCTTGGAAAAAGCTTTAGTTTCCACCACAGTACCAAACAATCTAGAAGTTTGTACATTTCAAGCTATGGTGGGACATTTGACCGCACCTCATTGCTTATCTTTCTCTAAACATGACGGTGCATCCACCACCCATTGACATAACATTTCTCTCCACATCGAAGTATTAATCCATAAACATTGCATCAAATGTGTCCTTATAGATGGAGGAGCAGGCCTAAAATTTTTCACTCTCAAGCTTGTTCATGCATTGGGATATTATGAAAATGCTATTGATCCTAGAAGGAAAATCACCATAAAAGCATATGATGATGAAGAGATATCCTCCCAAGGATTGATCGTCTTACCCATTCAAGTGGGACCAATCGTCAAAGAAATAGTGTGGCAAGTGGTAGACAAGAAATTGACATATAACCTACTCTTGGGACGACCATGGATTCATGAAATGCAAGCAGTACCATCAACCTATCATCAATGCCTAAAATTTCCTTTCAATGGACATGAGATCACCATTACTACAGATTCTCTCATTTGCTTACACCTTATGACCTTGGCCAATCTAACAATTCCTTGCCTTTATTATATCCTAAACTAATTGAATGGGATCAAAATGAGCCACTTGACATAACCACCTTTTCGAACGATGATGCCATCGTTAACTTCCTATGTTCCAATAATCTTGCAACATGTTCTATCATTGAATCTCATAATGAAGCTCCTGACGAAGGGAGTGCCAAACCTTTCAGCTACAAAATGAAAAATATAAGAAATTAGTCTAATAGTGGAAACCATCTAGTGGCATTATTAAATCAGGAAAAAGTAAAAACAAAGAGTGTATCTCAAGGTGAAAACCTCCCTGAGGCACTAAGAGATGGAAGGTTTGACACTCTCCTAGAACACTATCAAGAGATATGTTCAGTACTGATAGAACCTACAAAATCCATTAATGTTGGCACAACCAAAATAGTGAAGACCCTACATTTAGTGGAATCCATGACGGAAGAGGAGAAACCTCATTTCACCAAATTCTTTAAAGAGAGGAAAATCAACTTTGCTTGGTCATATGCTGACATTCCAAGCATAGATCCAAACCTCATTATGCATCATTTATCATTACCACCTAGTGTAAAACCAGTAAAGCAAAAACTGAGAAAAATGCATTCCCATATTACCCTTCTAATGAAAGTTGAGTTGAAAAAGCTATTAGATGTAGGATTTATAAGATCTATTGACTATGCCGAGTGGATATCAAACAATGTTCCAGTATCCAAACTAGATAAGAGCATTAGGATATGCATGAACTTTAGGGATCTTAACAAATCCTATCCAAAAGATGATTTTCCTCTACCAAACATTGATCTTATTGTAGACTTGACTGTTGGGCACAGAATGCTATCACTTATGGATGGATTTTCAGGATACAACCAAATAAATATAGCACCTAAAGATCAAGATAAAATGACCTTTACATGTCCTTGGGGAACTTTTTGCTGGAATGTGGTGCCTTTTGGGTTGAAAAATGTTGGAGCTACATATCAGAGAGCTATGACTACCATCTTCCATGACATGATGCATACTTTTATGGAAGACTATGTAGATGATCTGTTTGAAAAATCCTACACTAGAGAGGGACACTTAGATATTTTAGACAAAATCTTCACAAGATTGGAGAAATTCAAGGTGAGGCTAAATCCCAAGAAATGTGTGTTTGGTGTAACATCAGCTAAGCTTTTGGGATACATTGTCTCAGCTAAAGGCATTGAGGTGGATCCTACAAAATTCAAAGCCATCATGGAAATGCCTCATAAAAATATCAGTCAACTCAGATCATTACAAGGAAGGTTCCAGTCCATCAAAAGATTCATTGCACAACTAGCTGATAAAACTCATCCTTTCAACCACTTATTACACAAGAATGTCTCTTTCAAGTGGAATGACAAATGTGAAGCTGCCTTCAATCAACTAAAACAGTACCTGATGACACCACCTGTGTTGATACCACCAGCCAAGGGAAAACCATTATTACTATACATTGCAACAACTAAGATATCTTTGGGAGCCTTATTAGCATAGGGAGATTCTATAGGAAAGGAAAGAACCATCTATTAAATCATTAGGACCTTAAATGGTTATGAGATCAATTACACCTTTATTGAGAAAGCCTACTCAGCGGTTGTATTTGTTACACAACAATTGAGGCACTACATGCTGACTCACACCATCAAACTCAATGCCAAAATTGATCCATTAAATTATTTACTCAGAAAAGTTGCTTTAACAGGGAGATTAGCCAAGTGGGTCATGATATTGAGTGAGTTCGACATCCAGTATGTGGATAGGAAAGCAATTAAAGGTCAAGCCATAGCAGATCAACTAACTGAAGCACCATTGTTAGATAATAATCCGATGAACATTGAATTCCATGATAATGATATCCTAACCATATCTACACAACAGTGGGTGTTATACTTTGATGGCTCTTATACACAACATGGATCAGGCGCAGGAATCTTGTTTGTCTCATCGTAAGGATACACAATTCCTAGATCCTACAGATTAATGTTTCCCTACACCAACAATACAGCTGAATATGAAGCATTGATCATTGGAATCAAGATATTTGTTGAATGGAAAATCATGGAATTACTATCTATGGTGACTCACAATTGGTCATCAACCAAGTCAATGATGATTATCAAACAAAGGATGACAAGTTTCTGCCCTACAAGAGGATGGTGGATGATTTCAAAAAGTACTTCATTAAGATAAAGTTTGCACAGGTTCCCAAAATAGAAAACAAAGTTGCAGATGCAACGGCCACCATTGCTTCTCTCTTGCAGATACCTGATTATTGAAGACATTATGAACTCATGGTAGAACAAGTGTCCAACCCAGCCTACGAAGATCCAGAATCCCAAGTGATATGCCATATTTTCGACCCTCAAATTTCCCTCTATGGAGAGATCCATACCTACTTGAAAGACAATACCCTTCCAATTAACTTATCTCAAAACTTCATTTGACAAGCAGCTCGCCATACCCTAATAGCTGATGTGCTTTATAGACAAGGTCTGGATGGTACTCTTCTTCGGTGTCTAGAATGTAATGAAACTGAAACCGCTTTACAAGAGGTTCATGAAGGTATCTATGGCACGCAGTCAAGTGGCTTAACCTTAGCTAAGAAATTATTACAATTGGTGTATTACTGGCCAAATATGGAGGAGTCATTTCAATATGTCAAAAGGTGTTCCAAATGTCAAATTCATGGAAAATTGATACATGCACTTGCATAAGAGTTGCATCCTTTCACAGCTACATGGCCTTTTTGTCAGTGGGGATTGGACCTTGTAGGTAAGATTCACCCATCTTTCTCCAATGGAAATAAGTTTATAATCACAGCCACAAAATACTTCACCAGATGGATTGAATTTGTTCCCCTAATCACCAACATTGGGAAGCAAATCTCATCATTCATCCTGAATTATCTCATCTGTCGGTATGGTGTTCCTCAATCTATCATTACAGACAATGGCCGACCCTTTAAGAATCAAGATGTTCAAGAGCTCTATGAACGATTCCATATCCAACATTGGTTTTCTAGACCTTACTATCCCCAAGGGAATGGCCAAGAAGAGGCCTCGAACAAGACTATCGTGAAGATTTTGAAGAAAACTATCAATGAAGCTGGACGTGATTGGCATGTTCAACTAAACCTAACATTCTAGGCCTCTAGAACTAGTATCCATACCCTGACAGGAGCAACACCCTATTCTCTAGTGTATGGATCAGAAGCTATTCTACCTATTGAGGTTGAGATACCATCCCTGCATGTGTCACTCAAAGGGATGATTTTAGATGAGGATTACAGAGTATCTAGGCTACAAGAATTGGAACTGTTGGATGAATGTTGGTGGCCCAGGATGCAGTTGATCACCTAAAAGCCTATTAGCAAAGGATATCCAGGAGCTACAATCATAGAGTAATACCTAGAGAATTTCAGGTGGGAAACTTAGTCTTAAAATAAAATCCTTGTAATCAACAAGATCAAGAGAAGAAGGGGAAATTTGAACCTAATTGGCTGGGTCCCTTTGTTATAGTATCAGTCTTTGGATCAAGAGCATATAAGTTATCCACACTAGAAGGGGATCTATTTGATGAACCCCTCAATAACTTGCATCTTAAAAGGTTTTACACCTAGCTCACCCAGTGCACTGGTAAAGGTCCTAGAAAAATATCAAAAACATTAGAAAATATCCTAAAAAAATTAAAAAAAATTAAAAAAATGCAAAACCAAAAAAAATCAGAAAAGCATTGAAAAGAGTAAAGAATAAAGATGGTCCTCTAGTGAAAACCACTTCGGTGGTGCTTTGGGAAAGTACCTTGCTAAAAACCTGGGAAACAGGCACCTTGTGTAAAATAAGCACTCTCCATCTATCTTGGGCTACGTGACTTACTTTGCATCATTCATCCATCATGCCAATGTATGCCCCCCACTTTAAAGGAATTTCTACACACCATTCTATGAGCAATTACTTTAAAGTAGAGAAGGAAAGATGCAAAAAGAATACAAGACATGAGAGCCAACTTGCAAAGCCCCTATGCCAAGTCATATGTTTCTGAGTACGGTTGTGTCATGTAAATGAAAAAGAAAAAAAAGAAACGAAGGTTGCCCCCCAGAAAGGAACACACCAAACACATAAGGGATCTATGGATTTTGGGTTAGTATGTTCGTTGCTGCAGTGTTTCTATTAAAAATCTTGGAACTGTCATCATTACCCAAATACATAGAACTGGAAGAATGACACAAAGAGAGCAAAAAGAAAAAGAGAAAGAGAGTCCATTTTGGGTCAACATGGAAGAGACATTGTGGTCTCAATGCTTTGTATCATCCCCAAAAGGAAAAAACAAGTGAAAAGAAAATGAAAATGTGAAAGAAAAAGGAAAATCTTTTTGGTCAACATGAAGGAGACATTTCGGTCTCAATGCCTTGTGTCATCCCCAAAAGGAAAAACACAAGAAAATACAAAGTAAAAGGAAAAGGGACTAATTGGTTCAACATGGAAGAGACATAGGGCATCTCAACGCTTTGCGTCATCACCAAAAGGAAAACACAAAAAAAAGGTGAAAGGAAAAAGCAAGGTACGACATATAGAAGAATGGAGGTACAAATAAAGCAAGGTGAATGCAAGTCAACCATCTAACAAGTCATCCACCTCCCAATCATGTTAAGTATATTGTGAGGACAGTTGACTATCCAAAAGAAGAATTGCAAGTTCCAAACTAGGGGAAGTGCCAAGTTCTTCACTTGGTGTGAGAGATTTATCATTTAAGCTCATGGAAGAGGAAAATAAAGAATTTAGATCGTTATGCACCTCTTCATCTATTTTAGATATCTCTTCATTATCATCCAGATTAATCACGATGAGAGGACAGAGGGTAATATCTAAGGAAGGATGGATCAGGAGTTGTGGTTGTTGTCACTTCAAGAGTGGTATAGGTGGGTATGGATGTGATGGTTGAAGGAGGGGGAATATGAGATCTTCCTTGGCTCACAATAATGTTTGCTGGTTGGGAAGTGGAAGGAACATGTTTATTGTATATCTCAGCAATTATTTTCATAACTTGTAAGCCAACGTCACTTTCAATCAAGCGATGAATGTTTTCTTTGGCAGGTATGGTAGTGGTGGAAATTTTTTCCAGGGATAGATCTTGTTGTAAATGTGCAAAATCCTCATGAATACTAATGACTTTAGATTGCAGAATTTGATCGGTTTGTGTGTCAACATGCATTGTATGTGAGGGTAAAGGTATACTAGTGGTAGTATCCATGCCTAATGCACCATTGTCCATACCAGGAGTAGGAGCTCTTGAGATCCCAAGGTCCACAAAGAAAGTGTTATCACGGGAAGCCATGAGTCTAGAACTTCATCTCACTAAAGTATTATCAATAGGGCACCAAACACTCATACAAGTACCACAAAGGATGGGGTGAATGGAAATGAAAACTAGGAATAATAAAATGTGAATGACAGAAAATTTGTAAACTGAAACAAGAAGGTAATAACAGGAAATAGAAATGCAGGAAATACTATGAAAATGCCAAAAATTTCAATGTAGAAAATGTAGCTGAACTGATTCACCCAAGGTAGCGAATGAGCCCAGGTATGAGATTTTTTTGTCATTTTCAAATAAATTTAAATGATTTTAATGCTTTTCAGATGCAAAATGAAGATGCAAATGCATATTTTTAGTTTTTTAATGATTTTATATGCAAAAATGAAATCTATACGATTCTTTCACTAATGCAATTTAAGAAACCCTAGGATGCAAAAACAAAACAAAATCTAATTGAATTTTGATGCAAATGAAACCTAGGATGCAAGATGCAATTGAAACCAGAAAGAAAAATATTCAAAATGCAGGTTCACCAAAATGCTCGCCATCAATTTTGTGGTCTATTCTATGTGCTTCTCTTCCACTCTTAGGATTTTCACCTAATAGGAGAGAGATAGAACCTACAAATTGAGGTGGTTCACTCAAACTAAGGTATGAAAGATGGAATTAAGACTAAATGGAATTATCTAAATGCAGATAAGTGATGAAATTGTTTGATTATCAATGCAAAGCTAATGAAATATGCAATGTTTGAAAACAAAGTGAGGTATACAAAAATGAATTAAAAACATAAACTAACGCAAACAAAATTAAATGAAGTTTAACAAAGTGCACCTGGAAGTTGAATGTTGATCTTGGAAGGCTCTGAAAGCTGGCAGAAATCACTATTGATCACTAGTGGGACTCATTCACCACTGATGGTGAATCAGTCCTCCTACTGGTAAAAATGCCTGAAACTACTTTCTGACTATCAGGAACTGTATTATGAAAAGAACAACTTTTTCAGCCTTCATGTGGGACTCATTCGCCACTGAAGGTGAATCATTCCTCCTCAAAAATATGCAAATTCAAGAGTCAAGCCTGTGGGCCCAGATCTACACTTGTCATCTTGTTCAGTTGACAGAGTCAAATCTGTAGAAAATGAACTATAGGTTGTCTCCAAGCTTGAATTAGGGTTTATTTGACTTGATACACTTTGATGACTTGTTGACCACCTCTCAACACCTATTTGCTTGAAAAATATGCATATAAAGTCTACAAACACACATGCAAAAGGGGAAAAATGGTTAAGGGTTAGAGTATAGGGATTTGCCTTTGTCAAATCCCACTTTGGTAATCAAACCCTTAATGAAGAAATGAAATGAAATAAATCAGGAAATGATAAATAAATAACATGCAAGTGTCTTAAACTCACCAAAACCTTGTTGTAGAATTCTTAAGATATGTCAATGGCTACACCAAGATGCTTGATATTTGCTTGATTGAATGATGCAAAATGCTTGAATTCTTGAATGAATGAGTGAATTAGTGAACTTGATGAATGGGGGTTCAAATGGATGGAAAAACACTTATTTATACACACTTATTCCCTAATTACCCAATAATACCTCATCACAGGCCAACATTAGGTATTTGTGAATAAAAATCCTAAAAAAAAATTGAATTATTTTGAGTTTGGAGCCAAGAGGGATTCATTCGCCACCCATGGTGAACGCATTGGACCACCTTAGGCTTGTAAGTGGGTGTTAGGAATTAAGTTGCATTTAATGTTGTTTGTCAGGTTTACATTTAAAAATACACTTAATTAACACCTGTAAGTGCATTATAATGGGGTCAAATAAAGCATAACAAATTTGTAAATAGTGATGACAAGCCTAGAAAAGCGTGAAATCTTGTTACAAGACTTTACAACACTTTAAAGTAGGACTTGATAAAGAATAAATAGGTGATATTTAGATGAATTATAATAAGAAGAGACAAGAAATGTGTAGAAATGTATTACAAAACTTCACAACACCTTCACAAGACATCATAATTTGAATATTTAGGATCTAATGTGAATGTTTAAGCCACATTACAACATTAAATCAAAATAAGATAAGTCAATCATCATAGAAAAAAGACATAAATAACCATGAAAATGTGTTCATGATCCATTTTTCTATGGTATAGGAAGATTGTTATAGGATCCCAAGAGAGGCAAATCTTTGACTTTTTCTTATCTCTAGGGAGGTGGAAAATTTATAATTAGATTTTATGGAGAGGAGAGAGATAGCCCCATACAAAGTCAACTTAAAAGGTGATATTTGTCTCAAGTGGATTTAATGAAGAGAGGTGAGGATTTATTTGGAAAATGTGTAGACAAGCATGTGGGGAGGAATGATACATAGAAAGTGGTTAAATTTAAAATGGAAGGAACAAAAGTGGGGATTAGGAAAGAATACAATAGTTAATTAATGGGGTTTTAGAGGAAATAGGTGGTGGTGGCTAAGGTTATATTAGTTAAATAATTTAACCTTTAGATTAATGGGAAAGTAAGAAAAATAGATAAATAAATTTGTAATTAATTTAGAAGAATAATAAAATAATTAATTAAATAATAGAATATTTAACTAATTATGGGATAATGAAGTAGATTAATTAAAATTTGGAATTTTAATTAATTTATAATGTGAATTTAGATTTGGGGTGTCTAATGCTCCTATTGAGGATATGAATGAATAATTAGTCACATAGACTAAGGGCTATCTAATACATTAGTATGAAAAATTAAATTAGCTCTTCAAAAATAACCAATCTTAAAAAATATAGATTATTCTAAACATTTCTAGTTTTACCTCTTTTCTCCATTTTGTACTATTGATGTTATTTTGTTTCATGAGTACAAGGATGGGCATGAACAATCCATCATAGTTATTATAAAATATTTTCATTGAATGATAAGTGGAGGTATGCACAATGGGTTAATAGAATAACATCCAAGGAAGCTATTGGTCAGAACTTTTTGAATTAGTTCTTGAATAAAAATATAAGATACCAATTAACTTATAACTACTAGTGCATATGATACTACATGATTTTGAAGTCCCTATGAGTCCAAGTATACCAAATGATATATATAGTTGGTAGGTGTTTGATAAAGGAAAACTTGGGACTTGTTTGATCCGTTGTGGCTTGGGTTTTCTCAAGATGTCATTCTAGGTGCAACAGAGGTCTGTGAGATTAATTCCAAGTGTACATATACTTACTATCATGTCAAGGTTGATTCAATATTTAGGGATGTTTTATTTCATTTTTATAACATGAAGTTTCCAATAAACTTCTCATCATCATAAAGCATTGAAATTGATATCTAAAGGTATATGTTGATCCATAATGATTTGGCATTGAGAGATAATAGTGGGCTACCACTAAAATGCTTTAAATTGAGAAGATTATGGCTTGTGGCATGAGCATAAACATTTAAGAGTATGATCATAATGTATTCTATCTCAAGATTATATTAAAAGATCACATTGACCTACTAGTGTATGAAACTATGGATTGAGTATTACTTCTACTAATTAATGATTTTCTTTAGTTTCTATATGTTGTGGTTTTTTGTACCATAGAAAAATGGATCATTGAAATTTTCATGGTTATTTAGGTGTTTCTCCTATGATGTTTGACTTATTTTGGTTTGATTAATGTTGCAATGTGACTTATGCATTCACATTAGGTCCTAAATATTCAAATCATGATGTCTTGTGAAGGTGTTGTGAAGTTTTGTAACACATTTCTACACTTTTCTAGACTCTTCTTATTATAATTCACCTAGATATTACCTTTTTATTCATCATCAAGTCCTATTTTAAAGTGTTGTAAAGTCTTGTAACAAGATTTCATGCTTTTCTAGGCTTGTTATCACTATTTACACCTTTCTTATGCTTTATTTGACCCCTTTATGCACTCACAAGACTTAATGAAGTGTATTTTTTAATGTAAACCCAAAAAAAAATCATTAAATACAACTTAGTTCCTGACACCCACTTACAAGCCTAAGGTGGGACCCATTCACCATGGGTGGCGAATGAGTCTCTCTTGGCTCCAAATTTAAAATAATTAAAAATTTATTTTGTGTTTGTTTTCAAACAGACCTTATGTCGGCCTGTGATGAGGTATTATTGGGTAATTAGGGCATAAGTGTGTATAAATAAGTGTTTTTCCATCCATTTTACATCTAATTCATTCAAGCATTCAATCATCTCAATCAAGCATTGAAGCATCATAGCAATATTGAATCAAGCATCTTGGACTAGCCATTAACATATCTTCAAACTTCTTCAACAAGGTTTTGGTGAGTTTAGGACACTTGCATGTTGTTTATTCATCATTTCCTTCTTTATTTCATTTCATTTCTTTAGTAAGGGTGGTCGCCCCCACAAAAGGATATGAAAATCATGGCAAAACCTATCCTGGGAATTGGACACTCCAGTAGGCGACTAATATCTTTTCATGGTCATTCATTTACTTGGCAAACCAGGAATGTATACTTGAAATGGAGCGGCACTATATATGCACTAAGAACTAGTTTAAGTCACAACTTAAAGGAAACAAATACTTGGAAAGAATTCTACCTGCATGACAGGAAGGTAATGCAAGGTTCTCTAAACTCAACCATAATTTAACCAAAGCAAAAATCATAACAACTACGACTGAGAAACAATCTATGAACTGACCTTATGCTACAGGAACAGACATAGGGATGGATTCCCGATGCTGCAGGAACAATATAAGACTGAGTTTGCATAGAAACTTTAAAGATGAAATCTAACTTATGATCAATAGAAAATGAATGTCTAACTAACTAACTACAAATACTTACTAAGTGGGCCCCCTTAGCAAGCATCAACTAATTACGCAAGTACTGAACTTAGAACTTTATCAAATTTTATTCATAAACTCAGAATGGTATATATTGTTCTGTTCATATGAAAACTAACAAAAAACTCTATCCCTTGTCATATAGACTCTATTTTTATTATCATACTAACTTTTACATGATATCCTTTCTATCTCACTATGCTTTTTCACTTACGCAGGAGGAACACTTATTTAAATCAGGAAAACAACTAACTAACTAACCCTAATAGAGAAAGGTGTGGATGTAAAATGTATCCCAAAATCAAGGAACAAACTTCATAAATGAGTTTATCCATTCAACCCGATCAAGAGAGAATCTAGCACTCCACTCTTTCCAGATTTAACTAACATTTAAAATCCTTCCCAACAGTTTCGGTCAAAGAGTCTTCGCCAGAGCTTCCTTGAAGTCGTGCAGGAAATGGACTTTACTGCAAAGCCGAGATCAGCTGCACTTGACCCGATCATACTTTCTTCAACAACCTGGGAAACACAAGGTAACAGATGTGAAAGAAAAGACGCATGGCACATACATAATATTCATTCATTAATCACATATTTAGATCTATTTTAGCACTCAAAAACTACATGCATTATACAGTCATTTGGGGAGTCAAACAGGGTAATAAATATAGACATGTCAACATGATAGGCTGCAGGAACATGAAAGTGTATTGCTACAGGATATCCCCCAATAAAAGGTTTCAAAAGAGTTAAACAACCATGAACAACAAAAGTGAGGGTAGTAAAAGTACACCATGATATCCAAATTATGAGCATATTTTGGGCTCATCATTTCCCCCCTACTTAGCCCAATGGTGGTCCTCTATCATTAAACTTTCTGGTGGTCTCTTTAAAATCAGTGGTTGAGGCATGACTCTGAAATGGAGTTCCAAATTTGTAATAAAAACCTATGAAACTCTGCCACCTTTCATACCTACGAGCTTCTGTATCTTCATTAATATTTGTTGCTTGGTAGGGATAAAGAGGCCACATTAGCATAGGAGATATAAATTTCAAGGGCAACCACAATTCAGACCTCTTTTGAAGGCCCGACTGTATGTATCTGCTTGATCGTTTGAGAGCTGCTGTAAAATTCAAGGGACTATGAGGCTCAGACTTTCTTAACCCAATAGTTAATCACTCCCACCTCTTCTCAATTCTGGAGTATGACAACTTCCAAAACGAGTATGTATGTTCTTGAAACTCATCATATACCTATTTTCTGAGATCAAATATTTTCATCCTGACTGTATCATTATTAAAGCCATATGCCACAGTAAGCTAGGTTTTCAACATTGTATGGGGGTCTGAACTCTCAGGGTGAAATGGAACAGGCTCATTCCTTTTGGCTTATTCATATGCTTCCCATTTTCTGCCATAATTTTCTTTGTTTGCCACCCAAGACATAAGTGATCTCAAATGGATGTCACCAATGTAGAGAAGGGGATTCCACTCTGTTTCAAATGGAATTATAAAGCCATGTAAATAAAATTCCCACAAAGAATTCCTTAGCCAATTAGGAGCTGCCTGGTATGCATCGTAGAATTCTTTAGCAGTGTGAATAATAAGATCTAGATTTCTAGAAATTCTCATTAACTAGAACCACAAAAATTATTCTTTGAGACACAAATCATAAACTTTGGTTGGTGGTTTGCATTCCATAATCTGACCAGTTACCTTCAGCATTTCATCCATTTTCTCCTTTAACTCCTGAATTTCTTGTTTCTACCTTTCAATTTCCTTTTTCAGTTTCTTCTTTTCTTCCTCTCAAAGAATTTGTTGCATTTCAGTCTTGGCTAGGTGGCAGAAACTCAGAGTTTGCAATGTAACCGGTCTCCATGTAGCTTTGAAATATTCCAAAAATTCAATCAAAAATGTCTTTTTGTAGACAACAATGGCTTGACAAGTTGCAGGGGAAAATGAAGCTTCATTGGCCACTTCCAATTGTTCAGTCTGTTCCTCCTCTTCCTCCAGGATGAATTCCTATTGTTGCAGCGGAGAAGACTGTGCTTCCTCCGAAATCTACATAGCCGCAACAACCAATTCATTGAGACTTGGTACCCCCCTTTCATTATGCTCAACTTCCCTTGTCTCAATTTGTTCTTCTTTAGGAATAACAAATGAACTTTTTGCAACACTCTCAGAAACATTATGAGAAAAATCATATTCAGACTCTACAGATTCTTCTGAAATTATAATAACCTCAGGTTGAGGTGAAGCAAGGGAGGCTTTACATTGTTTCCTTGTGGAAACTCTTCTTGGAAATGTTGCGGCTGTCAGCGGTGCTCTTGTAGCCTTCCTCTTTCTAAACTGCCTAGAGGGTTCTGCCTTATGAGAGGATGATGGTGAACTGGTAATGGCAATAGGTGTTGATGTAGGAGAAGATGCTACAGGAGAAGAGCGTTGCCTTTTCTGAGAATGAGGGTCAGATTCTGGGGTTTGTTCCACCCTAGATGACTCTCCTACCTTCGTTATTCCTTTTTCTCTCCTACTGGCAGACCTAGTTTGCACCCGGGCACATGACTCTAGTGTAAGAGCTGCAAGACTAGGTGTTGTAGGAGCAGATGACCCTTGCCTTGTTCTTCTACTGGTAGATGCCATTTCCTCTTTCTTTTTTTGAGGTCATGGGGTAAGTGCCCTAGGGGGTTATGGAAGTTGCAGGCTCTTTTGGGCAACAAATTTTTGCCAGGAAAGAGGTGATACATCTCTCAAAGAGCATTCAATCAATAGTTTTATAAGGACATGGTGGGCAATAGAGTTATCTTTCCCCTGTTGGGTTCCATGGGCACATTGTTCTAGAAATTTTAACAAAAAGTTTAGAACATTAATAGCTAACCCATGCCTCATATGACTTAGCAATTTGAAATGGTAAGAATGCAGGTAAGAAAAATGGCCTTCACATGTTAAATACATGATTATGAAAGCAGCGTATTCTAGATATGGACGAGGCAATGACACTCACTTGCATCCCTGCTTAGAGACTTCCGAGGGTCCATCAGTGGGAATTGTAAATTCTACCCTTGCAAAGACAACATCCGAAGAAAAATTCTCTCCAACAGCTGGAAGCTCAGTTACTTCTACAATTCTTTCTTTAGTTATAGCAACTGTTAGACCCCATACTATAGCCTCTCCTTCAGAAAGGGTTCTTAAAAATTCACCTGCAACCTCCTCATTGAAGGTATCTAAACTCAAAAAGTAATTCAACCAACCACAGAGGTTGAATGCTTGGACTATTTGAGGATTTTTCATTAATAACTCATGAGCTACAGGCTCATGTCTTACCAGTTGACCACCCATATTCACAGTTTTCCTTAGTTGAACTCAACTCTTTTCTAAAAATCCAAAAATTTCCCTTTCTGTTCTTGTTCTTTCTATTCCACCATCACTTTTCTCTTCTTTTCTAAAAATGATCTACTTAAACAAGTAGTTTTAATTGTGATTTACAATGAAAAACATGCAATCATATTTGGAAAGTACCAGAAAATAATAAAGAAATATTATCTGAGCAGTTGTGACAGCGGCGAAAGGACAAGTTTTAAAAGTGGATTATCCCACCTGCTACTTAGAGTATGACATGTTTCCACACATGTACTAAAGAATAGGTGGAGATCAGGTGATAATGACTAATATAGACATAGTAGTAAATGAATAAAATGAAATAAATCAATGATGCGATAACAAAAGATATTGTGTACCATTCAATCAATGCTTGTATGTGTTGAGAAAGATGACGGGTTCAGCATGAGATGACAATTGGGAATGAGATCATAATTAAGGGTGGTGCGGATGAATGAGGTGGATGGGTGACATGGATGGACGAGATAAATGGATGGAATGGATTGATGGGATGGAAGATAAAGAAGTGAAATGTGGTGACAAGTGGGAATGAAGAAAAAGGGGAAAAATGAAACCTTTATTATGAGCATGCATTACAAAATTACGATGAAGTTGCAGGAGAAAGGCTAAAGCCTTTGGCTATAGGAAGATTAGTGGTAGGATCCTGAATGAACTACTGCATGAATTCTTCTTTTGAGACTGGTTTATGGTACAATCGGAGGCGGTGTCCATTAACTAATAGCTTGAATCTAACATGATCAATTGTAACAAGTTGAACTGAACCATTAGCAAATACATTCTTAATTTCATATAGGCCCAACTATCTGGTTTGTAATTTTCCTGGACTATCCTTATATCATGAGTCATAAAGCAGAGCCCAATCTCCTACGTTGAATTTCTTTTCCTTAATGTATTTATCATGCCACCTTATACTTTGATTTTGTATTATCTTAGTGTATTGCAGGGCATTCTTTCGAGCTCATCCAGAGCATTGAGCTGCATGATTCTGTTCTTTTGTGCATTTGTTAAGTCCATGTCCATCTCTAATGTTGTTCTTAGAGTCTTATGTTAAAATTCTATTGGCATCACAACTTTTTTACCATACACCATTTCAAAAGGTGTATATCATGTAGCAGTCTTCTAGGTAGTACGATAGGCCCATATAGCTGTTGATAACCTTGTGGCCCAGTCCTTCCTATGAAAATCTATAGTTTTAGTCAAAAGGGCCTCTATATCCCTATTGGTGACCTCAACTTGGCCATTGGCCTGGGGGTGATAAGGAGTTGATCTCCTATGCCGTATATTGTATTCATTGACTAAAGCTATGATAAGTGTAGAAGTAAATTGTGCTCCTTGATCTATCACTATTTCCCTAGGGACACCAAACCTAGTAAATATTTCCTCATAAAGGAATTCAGCCACTTTATTATCCCTAGCATGTTTCATAGGTTTAGCCTCTACCCATTTTGTGACATAATATGTGCATACAAGGATGTAGGACTTACCATTGGAAGGTGGATCAATTGGTCCTACAAAATCTAGTCCCCATTTGTCGAAGGGTGTAACTACAACTTGTGGAAATAGAGGCATCTCATCAGATCAAGTTGGTCTTCCCATCCGTTGGCATCTGTCACATCTCCTGGTATATTTGGCTGCATCTCTATGCAAAGTTGGCCAATAGTAACTAGTATTTAAAATTTTCATTGCTGTCCTTTTGGAAACAAAATGTCCACCACATGGCTCATCATGGCTTGAATGCAGTCTATCAGGAGTGTCATTCTCTTGTACAAATCTCCTCATAACTTGATCTGGCCCTGTATAAAACATGCAATCTACAATCCAAGAAAAGTTAAAGCTTTTCTCTACCAATAATCTCTTTTCCTTAGGGGAGAAGTGAGGAGGAGTTCTTCCTGTGGCCATATAATTTTCTATATCAGCATACCATGGGTGAATAACCTTGATTGCAAATAGGTTCTCATCAGGAAAGGAGTCTTCAATAAGCACAGAGTCATCTTGCCTTTGAATTCTAGAAAGGAAATCAGCAACCACGTTGGCTTTACCTGGCTTGTCCACAATTGTAATGTCAAATTCCTACATCAACAATAACCATCTTGCCAGTCTCCCGGATATTGAGGATTTGTTCATGAGATACTAGATTGCTGCATGATCAGTATGGACAAATATCTGATAATTGGTGATGTAATTCTTGAATTTATTGAGGGCGTTGATGATTGCTAACATTTCTTTTTCTGTAACAGTGTAGTTTAATTCAGCCCCTTGCATATTTTTGCTTATATAGTAGAGTGCATGTTCTGTCGAACCATCCTTCTACCCTAACACTGCTCCAATTGCATAATCCGATGCATCAGTATGAATATGAAATGGAATTGACCAATCAAGTCCTTTTAAAATAGGTGCCTGTGTAAGGGTGACTTTCAAGTCAAGAAATGCTTTTTCACATTCCTCTGTCCAAGAAAAATCTGCATCTTTCTTCAGCAAACTGTATAAGGGGCTTACTATTTGGCTGAAGTCCTTGATGAATCTTCTATAGTATCCAACATAGCTTAGAAAGCTTTGTACCTCTTTATGCTTAGTAGGAGAGGGTAGCTTAGAGATGACCTCAATCTTAGTAGGATCAACCTGAATTCCTACAGCAGAAATATAGTGACCAAGGACTATTCCCCCCTGCATCATCATGAAGCACTTTTGACTATTCAGCGATAGGTTGTGATCTTCAATCTTAGTAGTACTTTCTCCAAGTTGGCTTGAGCTTCCTCAAATGTAGTACCATAAACATTAAAGTCATCAATGTATATTTCCATGCAATCATATGAGATGTCTAAGAAGATACTTATGACTGCCCTCTGGAAAGTTGCAGGAGCATTACAGAGACCAAAAGGAAAAACTGAATAGGCAAGCATTCCCCAAGGGCATGTAAAAGTAGTCTTTTATTGATCCTCAGGAGCAATCTTGATTTGATTGTACCCACTGAAGCCATCCAAGAATGAGAAGTAATTTTTTCCAGCTAAATTATCTAGAACCTGATCAATGAATGGAAGAGGAAAGTAATCTTTCTTTGTTGCCAAGTTAAGCTCTCTATAATCTACACATACCCTCCATTTTCCTCCTTTCTTAGGAACAATGACCAATGGGGAAACCCACTAACTATCGGAGATTGGGTAGATAAAGCCAGTTGTTAACATTTTCTGCAATTCTTTTTTAACAATTTCTCTCAAGGCTAGATTAATTCTTCTTTGAGGCTGTCTGATAGGTTTGAAGTCACTATTGATATATATGTGATGTGTACAGAGTTTTGGGTCTAAAGACTTCATATCCCCATATTCCCATATAAAAGCTCTGTGGTGGGCTTGCAGCATTGTGGCTAGGGCAGTTTGTTGAGACAAAGGAAACTTATTATTAATAGGCAGACAGTGGCCTAGAGATACTTCTATCTGTTTGGTGAGATCATTTATTGAGGTTGATGATAAAGGTGGTGCCTGTATATCACATAATAGCAAAATAATGATGGCTCTCAGGGTCTAGTTGCTACAGGAAACATTGCTGAGAATAGTTGTCCAAAACAGATGGGCTATTCAAACCAGAACTAAACTGAAAAATGTGTAGAAGCAGGTTATCTTCACTTTGAAGCTAGGAAAATGGATCAGTTTGTAGCATCATTAACTAAGCTAATGAATTGACTTCTTCAATTTCCTCTCCTAGATCTGGCCAAATTGGTTGAGACAAATCTGGCAGAGGTTGTGCAGGTGGGTATAAAGCCAATTTCTTTCTTGGCTGACCATCAGAAATTGTCATGTCTCCTGAACGTCATCCCATAAGGGCATCAGTTGTAGCTAACCAGGGTCTGCCTAGGATAATAGGATATCCTCCTAAGGTTGCCTTAGTGGACAATATGGTGAAATCAACAGGGTATTCCCAAGATTCAAGGGTGACAATGACATCTTCTATCACTCCATTAGGTGTAACAGTGGAACTATCAGCAAGCTGCAGGATAGTCGGTGTAGACCGAATGTTTGAGATACTCAAACACTCCATAGTGTGCTTGGTTATCACATTTTTGGCTACACCAAGGTCAACCAAAACATTTCTTACTACCTGACCATTAATATTTATTTTTACTACAGGACTTCCAAGATCAGTATATTTTGGAATGACAACCTTCCCCAACATAACATCGGCTAACTGTCCTAGAACATGGATAGTTTGGGGATCCTTTTTCTTTCTTCCTTGTTTCTTTAAATAGGCCTCTTTAATGGCTTTTCCATAAACTGGAACATCTTTAATAGCTTGAAAAAGAGGAATTTGAACTGTACATTCTTTAACTGATCTAAAATATCAAAGGTAGACTCTTCGATGGTCTTGGGTGTAGTAATTTGTAATCTCTAAGGAAAAGGTGGTGTAGCTTAAGGCTGCAGGATAGGTTCCTTAGAGGCAGTAGTTGATACAGGTATATCTTCTTCATGATCAGTAGGTTGTTCAGCGGTAGAGTCTAGAATCTCTGTAATTACAGGTGGCTATGAAGCAGAGAGAGTGGTTCTAGACCTGAGATGGATATCAATGATATTCAGGGCATAGGTTGGATACTGGTTGGTTTCTGCAGAATACATAGGTTGTTGTTGTTGTTGCTGCTTATTACTAGGATTTGGCAATGGTTGAATAGGCATAGGAATTTGTTTTGGAGGGTCAGTATGGGCTGCAGATGCTGCAGGAGGAGGCATAAGGGCCGGAGGTTGTGGCTGCTAAGACTACAGGAATCCAGGGGGTTGGTTCTACTATTGCTGAGAACCTCTCCATTGAGGGTTTTGTTTCCAGTTACCTAGAGGTGGAGTCCATTGTCCTTGTGGCTGCTACCAACCTCCTTGAGGGGGTTTCCATTGAGGGCTCTAATAGTTAGGCCAGTGAGGCTGAGCAGTATTCCAAGGTTGTGATGGGCGATATGTAGGTTGGCACTGTTTATTGTAATTAGAATAAGGATTACCAAAAGTTAAAGGATCTTGACGCATACCTTGTCTTGGAGCCCATGGTCTCCTTTGTGCAACAAAGAAGACTTGGTCATCATCTCCTTCTATCATCTTAAAATCAATAGGTAACTATTTAGCCTCCATGTTGGCCACCATCTTGCATTTGCAGTCACATTTCGTCTGTCTACAAAGTGTTCAGAACTCAGCCAGGATTGCTTTAGCTTCTTCATGTTTCTTCCAAGCTTGCATAGTATCCAACTATGTAGCCATGTTGTTTATGATATCCTGCTTGAAATCTGACAACAAATTTGTGATCTCCATCCATGAAACTCCATTTGTAGAGGACTTTAACACTGTGGCTTGATGACCTCTACCTTTCTTAACAATTTCTCGAGAGTAGTTAAGACATATTTTCTTGATATCATCCCAAGGCAGTTGGGTTATATCACCTCCTCCCATCAAGTCTAGGGCGTCTATATAGGTATCACTGATTCCCCTTAGAAAAAGTAGTTTTTGAGATTCTTCGTTGAGAGTATGGTTTGAATTCTTTTTCAGGGAAAACAAGAATCTTGAGATATAGTCTGCCAGGCTTTCATCCTTCTTTTGTTGAATTTTGAATATATCGTTTCCCTTACTACCACTCTTACAATATTCCTTATATTTCTCAAGGAATTTTGTTTGCATGGCTGCCCAACTATCAACAACACCTCTTCCCAAACTCATGAACCATCTAAGGGCTCCTTCCTTCAAGGTGGAAGGAAACAACTTCAGCCTATGAGCATCTAAAGTGTAATCATAGCTATGATAGAGGATATCAAACTCAAACAAGAAAGTTTATGGGTCCTCCGTAACTAGGCCATAGAACTTGGGAAGTAATGGAGAAGGAATATTTTTAAGGTTATCAGTATCTTGTTGGGAAACAATGGAAAACTCAAAAGCAAGAGGTGGATTAGGTGGATTTTGTGCCATATTTGCTTATTGTAGTATCATAGCAAATGGATTTTCCTCAGGTTCTTCATCAGCTAGGTCAAATGGAAATTCAACAAATAGGTTTTCAGGGAGGAACCTTCCCAGTGTGTCTCTTCTTCTATGCATGCAATAGAATGAATATGTTTTGAAGGATTTTGAAAATTCTTGATTAACAAACTAAACTAATGCGAAAAATGACTTTTGACAGGTTCTTAGCTTGACACCATCCCTGGCAACGGCACCAAAAATGGTTGCACCCACAAAAGGATATGAAAATCACAACAAAACCTATCATGGGAATTGGACACTCTAGTAGGTGACTAATATCTTTTCATGGTCATTCATTTACTTGTCAAACTAGGGAACTTATCCTTGAAATGGAGCGGCACTATATATGCACTAAGAACTAGTTTCAGTCACAACTTAACGGAAATAAATACTTGGAAATAATTCTACCTACATGACAGGAAGGTAATGCTAGGTTCTCTAAACTCAACCATAATTTAACCAAAGCAGAAATCATAACAGTTACGATTGAGAAACAAACTATGAACTAGCCTTATATTGTAGGAACAGATACAGGGATGGATTTCTGATGCCGCAGGAACAATATAAGACTGAGTTTGCATAGAAACTTCAAAGATGAAATCTAACTTATAATCAACAGAAAATGATGGCTAACTAACTAACTACAGATACTTACTAAGTGGGCCCCCTTAGCAAGCATCAACTAATTACGCAAGTACTGAACTCAGAACTTCATCAAATTTTATTCATAAACTCAGAATGGTATACATTGTTTTGTTCATATGAAAACTAACAAAAACTTCTATCCCTTGTCATACAGACTCTGTTTTTATTATCATACTAACTTTTACATGATATCCTTTCTTTCTCACTATGCTTGCTCACTCGTGCAGGAGGAACACTTATTTAAATCAAGAAAACAATTAACTAACTAACCCTAATAGATAAAGACGTGGATGTAAAATATATCCCAAAATTGAGGAACATACTTCATAAATGATTTTATCTATTCAACCCGATCCAGAGAGAATATAGCACTCCACTCTTTCTAGATTTAACTAACATTTAAAATCCTTCCCAATAGTTTCGGTCAAAGAGTCTTCGCCAGAGCTTCCTAGAAGTCGTGCAGGAAATGGACTTTACTGCAAAGCCGAGATTAGCTGCGCTTGACCCGATCATACTTTCTTCAACAACCTACAAAACATAAGGTAACATATGTGAAAGAAAAGACGCATGGCACATACACAATATCCATTCATTAATCACATATTTAAATCTATTTCATCACTCAAAAACTACATGTGTTATACCGGTCATTTGGGGAGTCAAACAGGGTAATAAATATAGACATGTCAACATGATAGGCTACAAGAACATGAAAGTGTATTGCTATAGGATATCCCCCAATAAAAGGTTTCAAAAGAGTTAAACAACCATGAACAACAAAAGCGAGGGTAGTAAAAGTACACCATGATATCCAAATTATGAGCATATTTTGGGCTCATCAAAGGGTTTGATTACCAAAGTGGGATTTGACCAAGGCAAATCCCTATACTCTAACCCTTAACCATTTTCCCCCTTTTGCATGTGTGTTTGCAGACTTTATATGCAAATTTATCAAAAAAATAGGTGTTGAAAGGTGGTCAACAAGTCATCAAAGTGTTTCAAGTCAACTCAACCCTAATTCAAGCTTGGAGACAACCTACAGTCTGTTTTCTACAGATTTGACTCCATCAACCTGACAAGAAGACAAGTGAAAATCTAGACTTACAGGGTTGACTCTTGAATATGTAGATTTTTAGAGGAGGATTGATTTGCCATCAATGGAAAATGAGTCCTACCTAAAGGCTATAAAAGTTGATTTTGTCAGAATCCAATTCCTGACAGTCAAAAAGTAGTTTCAGGTCTTTTTACTAGTAGGAGGACTGATTTTCCATCAGTGGAAAATGAGTCCCACTAGTGATCAACAGTGATTTCTACCAGTTTCTAGATCCTTCCAAGATCAACATTCAACTTCTCGGTGCACTTTGTTTAACTTCATTCAATTATGTTTGCATTAGTTTATGTTTTTAGTTCATTTTTGCATACCTCGCTATGTTTTCAAACATTGCATATTTCATTAGTTTTGCATTCATAATCAGTCAATTTTATCACTTAGCTACATTTAAATCATTTCATTTAGTCTTAATCCCATCTTGCATACCTTAGTTTGAATGAACCACCTCAATTTGTGGGTTCTATCTCACTCCTTTTAGGTAAAAAATCCTAACAGTGCAAGAGAAGCACATAGAATATGCCACAAAATTGATGGTTCATTTTGGTGAACGTGCATTTTGAACATTTCTCTTTCTAATTTCAATTGCATCATGATCATAGGCTTCATTTGCATCAACATTCAATTAGCTTTGTTTTGTTTATGCATCCTATGGTTTCTTAAATTGCATTAGTGAAAGAATCATGTAGATTTCACTTTTGCATATCAAATCATTAAAAAAATTCAAATCTGCATTTGCATCTTCATTTTGCATCTGAAAAGCATTAAAATCATTTTAATTTTTCTGAAAAACACAAAAAAATCTCATACTTGGACTCATTCGCCACCCTGGGCAAATTAATCCAGCTGCATTTTCTGCATTGAAATTTCTAGCATTTTTACAATATTTCCTGGATTTATGTTTCCTGTTACTGCCTTCCTATTTCAGTTTACATAATTTATGTCATTAACATTTTATTATTCCTAGTTTTTATTTGAATTCACCCCATCTTTTGTGGTACTTGTATGATTGGTGCCCTATTGATAATACTTTAGTGAGACGAAGTTCTAGACTCATGGCTTCCCACGATTGTGGACCTTCGGATCTCAAGAGCTCCTACTCCTGGTATGGGAAATGGTGCATTAGGCATGGATACTACCACTAGTATACCTTTACCTTCACATACAATGCATGTTGACACACAAACCGATCAAATTCCGCAAGATAAATTCATTAGTATTCATAAGGATTTTTTACATTTGCAACAAGATTTAAGTCTTGAAAACATTTCCACCACTTCCATACCTACCATAGAAAACCTTCATCGCTTGATTGAAAGTAACGATGGCTTACAAGTTATGAAAATAATTTATTGAGATATAAAATAAACATGTTCCTTCCACTTCCCAACCAACAAACATTGTTGTGAGCCAAGGAGGATCTCATATTCCCCCTCCTTCAACCATCATATCCATACCCACCTATACCACTCCTCAAGTTACAACAACCATGCAATAGGTTAGTCATGTGACTCCTTCTTTCACTATTCCAACTAGCATTCCTAGTTCGTTTGTGGCATCCAATGTTCCATCTTCTACCTACACCCATCTTAGTGTCCCCTTCACTTCTCCTAACATTACATACACTCCACCATTCTCTCTTCCACCTCTTACCACTTACACCGACCCCCTCATTACACAACTCTCTAACACTGTTTCCTCCATGCAACAAAAAATATCCACCATAAGCGAAATTCAAAATGTTCCACACACATATCACATCTGTAGTAGCTCATTATCTCTAGAGATCTTAAGAACACAGATTCCACAAGGAATTGAAATTCCTAAGTTTGAGAAGTATGGAAGTCAATGAGACCCTACTAATCATGTTAATGTATATACAACATTGTGCAGTGATTTTGTTCTCGACAATAAACTATTAGCTAAAAATTTTACTATGACCTTAAAGGACACTGCATTGGAGTGGTTCTCAAACTTACCCAATCATTCAATCCGATCATTTAATGAAATTGTTGACGCCTTTATAAGTCATTTCCAAGTCCATATGACTCACAAAAATATAATTGTTGATTTAATGAGATGTAAAAAAAATACAGATGAAAAAGTATTTGATTTCATTTTACGTTATCAGTCATTATATGCGCAAGTAGATGTCAAGATTCCCGATTCACATCTTCAAAAGATGTTTATCGAAAACTTGCACACTCACCTTTAGGATAAGTTGACTATGATGAAATTTCCTTTGTTCATGCATTTATGTACAACCCTTTGTGACTATCACAACTTGGTTACTAGTCATGATTCAAAGTCCACTTCTAATCGAACAGAGAAATAGAAACAAAGCAACCAAAACAACATGCAAAACTTCAAAAAACCAAATTGAGGCTTTTTATAGTTCAATCCCCCTCCCCCACAACCAACTCAACCTGTTCAAAGTCAAGTGGTAGCTGTTGAAGTAGCGATGCCCTTTACCTATGGGGACCCAAAGAGACAGTTTACCCCTTTACCAAATATCCTCCATAACATAATGAATCAACTGCTACAACAATATATGATCACCTTGCCTATCGTTAAACCCCTTGATACTACCAAGCCTTTAACCCCCACCTTTAAACCAAATACTTATTGTCATTTTCATCGCCAAAATGGACATGACACAGAACAATGTAAGCATCTCAAACACTTGGTTCAAGACCTCATTGATTCTAGTCGTTTTTCCATTGTGGGTGTCAATGATCAAGGAAATAAGTCTGTTGCACCCCCCAATCAGAACTTACAAATCTTTACCAACCCCATTCCTAAACAAAATGTTTCATTTTTCAAAGCTAGCGAACCTTCAAACACTCATGTGATGAACATTGATACAAATAATGAACACGATGATATTACTCCAAATGTTACCCAAGTTAATCCTATGGATGAACTCGTGGGTACAATAGACGTTGTCCCTCATAAGGTCCCAACCAACAAATCTCTTGATATTACTTTTTCTTCTAAAGATATACTTAAAAATCTTCTTGATGGTCCTCTTTACATAGCTAGCTACATCTATGATATGCCAACCAATGGGATATTAATAGATCCCACCTGTGGCAAGAATGTGATCACAGAATAATTTTAGTATTACATGATATTTATCAAGATGATTATGAAAAACCAACAACATGGATTAAAACACATATAGGTTTTGCATGCCCTATAATAGGATTGATCATACTCCCATTACAAATAGGACCTAAAGCTTTGGATGTAACATTTTCTATCATTCCACAATTGGATCAATTTTGTCTGTGGCTAGGTCATCCTTGGCTTCGCTCGATGAAAGTTGTCCCTTCAATTGTTCACAAATGTTTGAATTTTCTACATGACAATGAGATCTTTACCATACACCATAGTGGCTTTAATCCATTTTCCTCTAAAGGTAATTTTTCCTTAAAATCCTTTTGGCCTGAACCTATGGAACCCATCACCCCTTGCAAATACTTCCTTTTCATTTCCTATCAAAAGTTCAAAGCCAAACGAATAGCCGAATTTTCTCTTCGCCGTATGTCCCCGTCCACTTCCAGTATTCCTATCATTGATGAGACCATGTTTCATCTTGAATCCAAACCTAAACAAACAATGCAACTTCATGAGCAACCAACAATAAGTACTTCACCTTCATCGTCTAAACACCCAAGAGATATTGACACCAACTCTGTCATGCCCCCTCGCATTTAACAAGTTTATAAAGCAAAAGAGAAAGTGATTGACCCATCCCTTTCAGTTCCTTCCATTCTTCCCCCTTAGGAAGAAAAGGAGCCTATGGTGGATCATCCCACTCGTACACCCACATAGCTTCAAAATATAATTAAAAGAAACCAGGGTGCTAGGGAGAATAGGCATCATCATCGTATCCTTGCTTGTCAAGTGCAAATCAAAAACAACAAAGACAATAAACCTCCACCTTTGATAGAAGAAATGCCTAACCACCCTCCTCCTCCTGACTCACCACAAGATAATACATTACACATGTCACAACAAAATGATTTGATACAACAACCACAACTCCTGATCTATCCTTCCTTGGAAATTACTCTTCTTCGTCCCATAGTGCTTAATCTGGATGATGATGATGAGGATGATGAGGAGATCTCTAAAATAGATGAAGAGGTTCATAACGATCTAAATTATTTATTTTCCTTTTCCATGAGCTTAAATGATAAAACTCTCACATCAAGTGAATAACCTGACACTTCCCCTAGTTCAAAACTTACAATTCTTCCTTTCGACAGTCAATTGCCCTTGCAATATAATGAACATGATTGGGAGGCAGATGACTTGTTATATGGTTGACTTGCATTCACCTTGCTAGCCTTTTTTCATTTTCATTTTCTTTCTCTTTTGTACTTTTATGTGTGTATCATGTTCCTGCATAATGTGTGTTTGATGTTCTCTCTCTTTGTGCACTTCCTCTATTTGTACCTCCATTCTTCTATATGTCATACATTGTTTTTTCCTTTCACCTTTTTTTTGTGTTTTCCTTTTGTGGATGATGCAAAGCATTGAGATGCCCTATGTCTCTACCATGTTGACCCAAATAGTCCCTTTCCTTTGTGATGATTTTTTTTTGGGATGACATTGCCAGCATTTTCGAGACTGGAATCTTCAGGTTGGATCTGGGGAATATTTTTTCTTCAATATTTTTGCTTTTGAGCGAGCGCCTTTGATGATGTAAAAGCGAGACTGCAATGACATTCTCCGGCGTTTGATCAAAACATATCTTTTTCGACTTTTCGGTTATTCTTTTTCCAGTTCTATGTATTCAGGGAATGATGACAGTTACGAGCTCTTTACTCAAAAACATTGCAGCAACGAACATACTAACCCCAAATCCATAGATCCCTTATGTGTTTGGTGTGTTTATTTCTAGGGGAAACCTCCCTTTCTTTTTTTTCTTTTCATTTACATGACGCAGCCATACTCAGAAACATATGACTTGGCATAGGGGTTTTCCAAGTTGGCTCTCATGTCTTGTATTCTTTTTGCATCTTTCCTTCACTACTTTAAAGTAATTTCTCATAGAATGATGTGTAGCAATTCATTTAAAGTGGGGGGCATACATTATAATTATTCATTTGCATTTCTTGGTGTAGCCTTGTTACTTCATACGATGTGTTTTTCACTTTGGGGATGACATTGGGTGTGATGTCCTTCATAAGTGTGATCTATCTTAGCATATTACATTCGTCTTAGTGGCCTAATGCGACACACTGCATCCCTTAAGTTGTGAATATTCTATTCTTTTATTGGTCCTCTCTTGGAGATGTTAAACATAATGTTCCTAGTGTGATAGACCTCACATGAACTAAACAAGACTCCTTTGAACATATTTTTCATTTTACATTTTTGCATTCATATGGCCACCTTGCATAACACAACTTGCATGGCTATGGTACCATCTTGTTTGTTCATGAGTTCTAAGCATATGTAGCTTTTTGTGTCTCATGAAGCACGAATCGACATTTTACTTTGTGGTGCCTTATTAAAGTTATCAGGAGGTATAGCTTTAGTATGGTTCAGCAGTAAGCCCATTCTGCGGCACGACTTTCCCCATAGCCACCTATGTGTTTGTGAGTACATACCAGACGAGTGTATGTTTCTCACCTTTTGGGCCTTCTCACCCGACGGACCACCATGATTCCCATCACCCTAGAGTGAGTATTCATTTTATTTTTCTGGCAGACAGCCTAGATCTAATTCACAACTAGCCAAACAAAGGATTGAAGCTTGATCTGACTTTTCCTTTTCTTCTTACTTTTCTCTTTCTCTTTCAAACACTTGTGTTCCTTTTTTCTTATGTTTATTTTTCCATGGGATATACATCTTCGGGGCTTGATCATCCCTCTTGATCATTTTCATTCCATCTTGTTAGCATAAGTGCATTTGGATCCTTCTCGATATGCATGACTACTTTACCGTGAGTTTGAAGCAAGTTCATCCTCTCACTAAAGTGGGGGTTAAATGTACCATAGAAAAATGGATCATTGAAATTTTCATGGTTATTTAGGTCTTTCTCCTATGATGTTTGACTTATCTTTCTTTTATTTAATGTTGCAATGTGACTTATGCATTCACATTAGGTCCTAAATATTCAAATCATGATGTCTTGTGAAGGTGTTGTGAAGTGTTGTAACCCATTTCTACACTTTTCTAGACTCTTATTATTATAATTCATCTAAATATTACCTTTTTATTCATCATCAAGTCCTATTTTAAAGTGTTGTAAAGTCTTGTAACAAGATTTCATGCTTTTCTAGGCTTGTTATCACTATTTACACCTTTCTTATGCTTTATTTGACCCCTTTATGCATTCATAAGACTTAATTAAGTGTATTTTTGAATGTAAACCCAACAAACAACATTAAATGCAACTTAATTCATGACACCCACTTACTAGCCTAAGGTGGAACCCATTCTCCATGGGTGGTGAATGAGTCCGTCTTGGCTCCAAATTCAAAATAATTCAAAATTTCTTTCAGGTTTTTATTCAAAAAGACCTTATGTTGGCCTGTGATGAGGTTTTATTGGGTAATTAGGGCATCAATGTGTATAAGTAAGTGATTTTCCATCCATTTTACATCTAATTGATCCACTAATTCATTCAAGCATTCAATCATCTCAATCAAGCATTGAAGCATCATAGCATTATTGAATCAAGCATCTTGGAGCAGCCATTGACATATCTTCAGATTTCTTTAACAAGGTTTTGGTGAGTTTAAGACACTTGCATGTTGTTTATTCATCATTTCCTTCTTTATTTCATTTCATTTCTTTATCAAGGGTTTGATTACCAAAGTGGGATTTGACCAAGGAAAATCCCTATACTCTAACCCCTTAACCATTTTTCCCCTTTTGCATGTGTGTTTGTGAACTTTATATGCAGATTTATCAAGAAAATAGGTGTTGAAAGGTGATCAACAAGTCATCAAAGTGTTTCAAGTCAACTAAACCCTAATTCAAGCTTGGAGACAACCTATAGTCCACTTTCTACAGATTTGACTTTGTCAACCTGACAAGAAGACAAGTGCAGATCTAGACCTACAGGCTTGACTCTTGAATTTATAGATTTTTGGAGGAGGACTGATTCGCCATCAATGGTGAATGAGTTCCACCTAAAGGCTGAAATTTTTTATTTTTTCATAATCCAGTTCTCAATAGTCGTAAAGTAGTTTGAGGTCTTTTTAGGTTAGTAGGAGGACTGATTTGCCATCAGTGGTGAATGAGTCCCACTGGTGATCAAGAATGATTTTTTCCAGTTTCCAAAACCTTCCAGGATCAGGATTCAACTTCCAGGTGCACTCTTTTAAACTTCATTCAATTATGTTTGCATTAGTTTATGTTTTTAGTTCATTTTTGCATACCTCACTATGTTTGCAAACATTACATATTTCATTAGTTTTGCATTCATAATCAATCAATTTCATCACTTAGCTACTTTTAGATCATTACATTTAGTCTTAATTCCATCTTGCATACCTTAGTTTGAGTGAACCACCTCAATTTGTGGGTTCTATCTCTCTCCTTTTTGGTGAAATATCCTAAGAGTGCAAGAGAAGCACATAGAATACACCACAAAATTGATGGTTCATTTTTGTGTCTATTTTCTTTGTGCAATTGTGACCCTATTGGTCTCATAAGTGTAATTTTCCTAATACCTCCTTTTTTTCCCTTTTTATGGTCTAATCTTATAGATAAATAGTTCTTTCTATACTTGAAAAGATGCACATCCCTAGCTAGAGACAATGTTAGAGCTCAAACAAATACTAAAAATTGATTATTTGAGTCAAAACCCCATAATATATTAGGCCTCATTAAAATTCCATCATTTATAACCAATTTTAGAAATACTTGAGTGGGTATTTCTTGATAAATTTTTCATATATTTTCCCCATCACTCCCTATGTTCCTAGTCATTGGAAATTTCAATAATCAAATAATTTCTGTCTAGGGAATTTCTAGTCATTTTCTACTATATTTGTGGAGTTATAATATTTCTATGTAATATTGGACTTATTTTAGTCATATGCTATCCTATTCTCACTACTTGTTCCACTTATAATTTCTACAAGGTCTATTGGGCCCATTTGTTCCTTTATTTTCCTTTGTTTACTCTATGGGTAGTTGCAGGATCATGATGGGCCAAAAAGTGGCGATATGATGGGTATGTGTAGGGTATGTGGATGACGACTTTTTTTTACCCAAAATTGATGAAATGAAAGGGTTTTTAAAGGAGATTCTCATCTTTCCACCAATATAAATTATTCTTTACTTTGAATTTAATAAATAATTATTATTTATTTTCTATTTGAATTATGACTAAAGTCTTGATTGATAGGCTAATTGAAAAACATCTATAGCTTTCAAACGATATCATATTTTTTGAATTCGAAACATGTCACATTCTATGCTTTTCATACTATAGGATTAAAAATAAAAGAATTTCATGAAGTTTTGACCAAGTTAAAAGGTGGTCAAACATACTGAGCTTTTATATTTTTAAAATTTGTAATAAAATTCATAATTAATTATTTATCGAAAAAAATTACAAAAGAATATGCATCACATTGGGACATGAGTACTAGACTTATATCTAAAATATTATTAAAAAAATACTATCATTTTATTGTGGTTAGGGTGGTCAAATGACACCTGCTTCTTAATTTTTCCTAAATTTAAGTGCTCGCATTGAAATTTCAATTTTCACCAAATAGATTTTTTTTTAAATAATCTTAGTAGTTTAGAAACTACATTCAATTTGATACAAATTCTATTGTTACATATTTTTGAAATAATATAGATAACTTATTTTTTACATCAAGTTGCCTAACTCTATTTTTTCCGAATTTCATCGCAACTTGGGCCTGTTTTTTCTACGATGATCTTGCACATACCCCTATATTATTTGTTTTCAATGGATATTTGGACTTTTTTTTTCCTCCCATTCTCTCCCACATCCCCTCATTCTGATGTTTTTTTTCTCATTCCCCATTTTTTATTTTGTATTTTTTCATAGTTCATCTAGACATCATCCCTTTCTCTTCCTTATCCAATCCCCCCATGCTTCTCTACATCCCTAAAATATTCCACTCTCTCCACTTTGTAGACTTGAAAAGTTCTAATAGACTTTTTTTATTATTATTCTCCCAACCTTTGGTTAAGCTTTATCTTTCATCCTTATGTTGTGTTCCCCTTTGTAATATTACAAATATCATCCAAAATATTTCATTCCCTTCTTCCTCCCAACCTTTGATCCTTCTCCACTCCTAATTCTTGTATTCCTTATAGCTTCATAACTGAAGCATATGATGTTCATTTTTTGAAAAATTTATATCGTCAAAAAGAAAAATTTGTCCTCTACAAATATCTAAGGTTATTTTTCATAATGGAGGGAGATGTGAACATTTATTAGTGCATGCACTATTTCCTTTTTTGTGTGCATTAGGTTTGCATTTTCTCTGCACTTTATTTCAGTTCTAGATCATTTTTCAATAGATTGTTTCTTCATAGATTCTAGATTTGTGTCAATTTGAGAGTTTTCATCTATTCCTTGGCATCAGGTCTACTACTTATTTATCATTATTCAAACTTGAGTCCTTGAGTGAATGTAATATGGTTTTTAGAAAACAAAATTATCCTTCCATGCTTATCGGATTAAGGATTCTAGTGTTACTCCTCAAGTGTGCTTCTAGTGCTTCTTTTGCAACGGGTTATCTCATTATTGGGGGGGGTGGTTGTATGATCTCTCTTAACATCCTTTGTGTGGATAGAGATTGATTGTATTTTTTATGGATATCATTATTGTTTTATCTCTCTTTTGGAGAGGATTTTAATCCCACTAGGTTTTCTCCTTTTCTCTAGTTGTGAGATATTTCTTTGCATTGCATTTATACATGGGTACCTAATATGGCCTCTTAGCCAGGACCCATCTTTTCATCCTTGCATGATAATCTATTCCCTAAGTTGCACTTATGGGGAGTGTTGGTTTGAATGGGGTTATTTCCTAACTAGTTATTAGTGATGACCTATTCACATTATTATAAGTTTACTTATTCTAGTTTTAATTTATAGAAGTTAGTTATAATGGGGCCATGTCTCATTATTTACTTTTAGTTATCTAGTTCACTTATCTTATCTTTGCATCATTTCCTAGGTAGTTAGTTAGTTTTCACATATGATAGGATTAAGACACTTGTCATGATCTTGTGTAATCCTATTCACCGCCTTGCCTATATAAGCAAGGAATCTTATGTAATTTTCTATATTTATTTTGGAATTCTTTCATCCTTAATGATACCATGATATTTCTTCCTAACAAAAAAAAACTACTATTGGTGCTAATGCTTCCTTGGTTCGCGTTGGAGTGATCTATGTATCTAGTTCTTGTTCCTATGTACTTTTAGATGCAGCGTACATTAGTGGCTAGTTACATGCATTTCAGTGAGATGGATCATTTACCATATGGACACTCTTGCATTCCTATTTCTGGAGGTTCTTCATTTTAACATTATATTAGTCGTCATTTGACAATATTCTACAGCTTCTTCATGCTTTTATGATGTTCTACATGTTCCTCTTTTTTAGGATTTTTTTTGGTTGGAGGCTACTCAGTCCTTCACACATTGATTTGGAGGCTTTTCGTTCCTTCATTCACCTTTCACTCTTTTGGAGAGAAGTTTTCTCCCACGGGGTTTTTTTTTCCTTTTCTCTAGTTTTGAGAGTTCTTTTGTTTGTACATGGGTACCTAACCAAGCCTTATTTTTTGGGACCCATCATGCATTATCTATTTTAGGGTTTTTAGCTACTCCCTAGGTTCATCCTAAGGGTTCATTATAGTGATCATGCATTAGCTAATAATTAGTTACTCTTTAATTGATTATTAATCTACTCTAGTCTCATGCACTTAAGCTAAACTTAGGAGTGCTTTTATGCTTTTATTAGTTGAGCTATATTAGATCATTATGTCTCATCTCATGTGATGTTGATGTTGGAAATTGGATTGCATCAAATGGTTGCCATTGATGTCAACACAATACTGAATGTATGAGATGCTTACCAGAAGCTATTCCCTATCGAAGATGTTCATTATATGTGATCTAGTGTGTTGGTTTTTGGGTCCAATTTTTATCGTGGGAGAAGCTATGATTCTGATATTCGATATCTTGGCCAACTTAGCATATGCAATATATTATGAGAACTAGTTATGTTTTATGGATGTTTTTCTGACATAAGAAATGTGTTAACCTTATATGATGTTGACCTAATTGATGAATAAAATATACATATATATATATAAGACTCTCCAGAAAAGATAAAAAAAGAAAAGTAGAAGTAAGAGAGCAGAACAGCAGAGTGAGTGAAGCAGACCAAGATAATAGATTGTATGTGCATTGTGCAAGTCTAATTGATTTATCAGCTAAAGATCAAAACATAATTATTAAGCGACTGCTGGGAGATGCAATACTACTTATATAGAGCTTCATCCAGAACTAAACTCAACACAAGGAAGGTGTATTCCATCAGTTCATACTTTTGGTAGTGAGCCATAACTCTTGTATTATGGTAGTTAGCCATCTTTGTATCTCCAGGTTGTAGCCCTGTTGGATAGTGAGTCCTTATTTCAGGCAGTGAGACTTTTTGTAATTAGTTTTCCCTTATTGGTTTTTCCACGAAAATCTAGTGTTACCATGTTTATGTGATGACTTTCAGTTTTAGCACTTAATGTTTAATCAATTAAGTAGTATCAAGATCTTGTTCAGTAAATGATTAAAGTGTTTAGTTTGGTGACAACTGATTCACCCCCCTCTTAGTTGTCATTTCCAATAATTGGTATCACAGCTCGATCCTTTGGAATAAGTTTAACAACTTGAAGGAAATCTTGTTATGTTGAAAAGAATGTTGAAGGGATATGACTTGAAAGAAGAATTAAGAATAGAGAATTCAAAGTTTGAAAATGAATATCTGAAAAAAAATGTCAAGCAAGTAGGCGAATGCATTCAGAAACTAAGGAATCAGATCCAAAAGTTCAAGTTGAAACATAAAGAAGTTAACCAAGAACTAAAGAAAGTAAAGGAGAATGTTTAGAATCTAAGAATGAAACTTGAAGAAAGCAAAAGAATGGAAGAGAATCTAAAATTGGAAATTGAACAAAGTAAGATAGAGAAAAGATAATTAAAAGAGATTATCAATTAGAAGACCGAAAAATGTGATCAGATTGAACAAGAAGTAGTAACCCTAAGAATTGATCTAGAAAAAAGTGAAAGATCATGAAGAAAGGTTCAAGACAAGTTCTACAATGCTTGATGACTTGATTTCATCTCAGAAACCTGCAAAGGATAAAGGAAGTCTAGGGCTTAAAGAAGGACAAAGTTCAAAGACTAATCTAATTTTCAACAAAGTGGACAATCAAAGGAAATTTCAAGGAAATACTTATCAAAACAAGAATCGAAGGAACTTTACCGAAAGGATTCCCATCTAATAGCCTAATGCTCAAAGGTACCCATCTTTTAATGGCTTTTGTTTCTCATGTAATAAATTTGGACATAGAGTAACATAATGTAGAAGAAGGATGAACCAGAATGGAATGAGTCAGAATGTTGGATTCTTTTCTATAAAATGCTATGTTTGCAATAAGTTTGGACATAGAGCTACCAAATGTGGAAGCCAAATGATGATGAATAGAGTTAATACAAATAGAAGAATTCAATCCTTTTAAGGATTTTGTTACACATGCAATTTATTTGGACACAAGGCTAATCAATATAGGTCAAGGATAAAATAAAAATCACTTGATCATGGATATGTTATGTGCTACACTTGCAAAAAATGAGGACATATCTCAAAATTTTGTTGGAGCAAAGTTGGGAAGAAAACTAATCTAGAACAAAAGACCAAACCTATGAACAAGGTAGATCCAAAAGAAGTAAGGAGAGAGATGTCAAAAATTTGGAGAAAGAAGGAAGAACCTAAGAACAAGGATGAATCAAATAACCATGTATCTGCATTCGGTGAAAATACCTCTTTCGAGAATTGAAACCGGTAGCGGTTTCAGGGGGAGCAGTAAAAAAAAATCTAACAAACCCCTGATATATGAGGTGTCATGTGAGGATACAGGGATATGTGATATGATTATCTATTTTGAAGGCATTAAAAAAAAATCCAATAGAAAAGAGGAAAATCAAGAAAATTGCAGAGCTCCTCTTGGTTTACAGTGTATCTCATAAAGTAGTTGGCAACTTGAAAGTTGAAAAAGAAATAAATGTAGAATTATGGAAAAATTAGATGAATTCAAGAAAATCATCATGACTTGGAGAAAAGGGAAGACTATGGAAATGAGTTTGTTGTATTAGATTCTAGTATAATGGTTTCATCATTTGGAAGTTGATCTAGAAGCTTTGACTAAGGGGAAGGTACTGATAGAGTGAAGTACAAATGATGATGTCATGAGAAATAAATTACCTTTTATGATGAAACCCTAAAAGAGACAAGTTAAATAAGGAAGATTGAGTGGTCACTTTTCACATTGCAAATTGAATGAGCTACTTAGGAGTAAAGTGTAGCTAAGAAATAAGGAGTTACGGTTGTGGCAAGAAAAAGTACAGAGAAAAAAGTTGAAATAATGGAGTCAAAGGAAATAGTGGTATTTAATCTACGCAACAATGAATTGCAAAAATTAAGTCATAGATCGATGAATTTAACCATGAAAAGATTCAAAATTTTGAAGGTTCCCTTTTAGTTGAGCAAATACAAAAGGTCAAGAACTTAGGCAACCCGAGTTTAGACATTTGGAGCGAATTTCCATACTTTTTGGATGTGGACATTGTTCGGTTTGTCGTAAGCAAAATTCAAGGTGATCAGATGATCTTCGACAAACCCTATGAGATCACAAAGGAAGTAATTGTAGCAATAACAAGATTATGCAATAATGAACTTGTTCTAGTAAAGAAGTTAGTGAAGAACAAAGAAGTCGAAGCCCTTACTAGGGTAATAGGAGATCAAAGGGAACTTCTAATTCATACTATAATCAACCCTATGATAGGGTATGTGACATGGAATTTCATATAAAGTTTATTTTAGAAATAGGGAAGGCTCTACTTCAGCAATTGTCATTTACATTACGCATAATATGGTTGAAAATAATGAGAATTTCAATTAATGGAGAATATTACTATGACAAAGAATGGCAATTATCCTTTTCGTTTTGGATCTCTAGTTATATGTTTGATGATGTTGTAATCAATGGAAAATCTCAGATTTGTTAAAGGGGGTTAGCACAATAACATTAAAATTCCAATGAAGTAACAAAGTACAAAGGAAGTGATGTGAATACAAAAGGGATGAAGTTACCCTAAGTCTCCACCTTCCATGATTAACCTTTGTTACACCTCCTAGCTTGCAGATAAATAAAAATGCCCTCAGATTTATGTGAGCAACTATGACAAGATGACTAAGCCCTATGCAAGTGTTGAAGGATTTGCAAAAAATAAAATGACCCTACAATGGACTAAAATGCCTATGACTGTAAATGACTATGACTGTAAAACTAATAGCATAAATTGAAACCTAAACATGAAAGACTAAGAGTGCAAGAAGTCCAAGGAGCTGAGAGAGGCAAATGAGAACAAAATTGCCTTTTTATGAAAACTGCAATTTTGAATGTGTGGCCAGGTTGAAAAGATGACAAGAACCCTAAGATCAATGCTTAAGATTGAATGTTGCTGGGTGCATTAGGGTTAGGTCAAAATTAGGGCAACAGGTAAGAATGAAGGGTGGAGATTGAATTATAACATAATTCAATCAATGGTTGAAATTAAATGAGAAGTCAAAAGTCAAGAATTAAATTGAAAGATAAGGCTGGCACGGACAAAGAGGTTGCTGGAGAAATTAAATAATAAACTTTATTTACTCCAGGTGACTAGTAAATAATTTAAATAATAAAGATATTATTTAACTATGGAGGAATGTGACAAAAGAATTATTTTGAATTTAAATAATGATTTTAATTCAAAATTCAAGAGAATTGGCTAAATTAAATAAATCAAATTTATTTAATTTTAATGAGAGAAACAACTAATGAATAATTAAATAATTAAATTAAAATTATTTAATTATAGTGGAAAGTGGACAATTAAATAAATAAGAATTTATTTAATTTTTAGAAGAGGGGGACTTAATTAGTGATGTAATTAAATAAAATATTTAATAATCAAGAAGTAATAAATGATAAGGGGAATTAAATAAATTAAGGAATTTATTTAATTAAAGGAAGATTTAGATAATTAGTGTCAGTATTTAATAAATAAATAAAATTTATTTATTTAATAATCATGAAGAATAAATGACATGAATTAATTAAATAATTATGAATTATTTAATCAATAGTCGAATGTGGACCAAGGACATAATTAAATGTCATAATTATGCTAGGACGAAAGTGGTAAAAATGAAGCTTGCAGGCCTAGGTCATTTTTAGGTGTCTACAGATGTATTTTCTGAAATCATTACCATTGAAAGAGAATGTTGTGTGGAAGTCAATTGTAACAATTGGAAAGCGAGGCTACCGGTATTTGGAATGTTTAGCAAAGAAAGAAAATATTTGTAAAGAATACTTTGTAAACAAAATAAATGGATGGAGCTATGGCATGGTTTCCAGTCTAGTTGGGATGTCTGAAGCAGGATCCTCTTCCAGAAAAAGGAAAAGCAAGAAGAATCATCTCAAGTTCTCCTTTGAAAATAAAGAAGGTGGAGATAGAGGAGAAGAAAGAAGAAAAGGAAGTAAAGATTATAGAGACAATTGATCTGGCATCAACGGATGATGATGAAGAATATTTTACTAAGGAGAAGGTGTTGATGATTCTTGAGCAATCTGATGGACTGAAGAAGATTGGAGATGTTTGGTTTCACGACCATCATATGAATAGGATGATATCACAAACACCTTGGATATTTACATAATTCATAATGATATTGATCTGAGCAAATTGACAAGTGTTTTACTTGAAGTATTGATTGAGTAGATTGGCGACAGACAAAAGGCACTATCACCTAGTGAAACAAAAGAAAAAGATGAGATAAGATTATGTACATTTTGATGCAAAAAAATGTACACAATATTATCTAGAAATCAATTCTTTATAATCATTATGGATTGTGGAAAATTGATATCATTAAAAGATGAGATTCAATTGGCCATGGAAGAAAGATGTGGAAATGCACATAAGAGATTGACTGAGAGCATAAATGAATTAAATACATGCATCAAAAGCACAAACAATGTGTATAGGTATTGCCTCCAGTGGCCTACTACTATCAAAAACTACAAAGAAAAAATTGATGCTATTGAGCTTGAGCTGGATTCTACTGGAAAAATATATGATATCCTTAATGACAAGGATGGAGTGCAGAAGAAAAGGGTCAATTCCTTATAGTCTAAACTTGTAGGAATTCTAGTACAGAGGGATAAAGTTGTTAAGACATTTTGGAAAGTCAAACAAATAATTGAATTGATATTGGAACAACTTTTTGGTCCCCTGGTGGAAGCTGACAAGAATGAACAGAATATCACTATCTCAGATACTCTCCTAGAAACAATTGATTTGATAGTGATGAACAACAATATTTGTGTAAATATCAGGTTGGAAGTGGACTCTTGGAAGACATTTCTTCCAAAATTAAAAGAACAATACAAGGAGATATTTTAGGAGATGAAGGATTGAGGTAAAGAACCATTTTTTATATCATTTTTGAAGACTATTTTTGTATGAATTTTTTGGAGTAAGGGGGAGATAAATCTTCTATTCATTGCCTTTGATGTCAAAGGAGGAGAGAGACCATGTGAAAATAATAGAAATCATTTCAGCTCATCAAAGGGGAAGAACTACAAAGGATGTTGTTGTTGGATTTTCACATCTTGTGTTGCCATCAATGAAAAAGGGGGAGATTATTGGAAATTAGATAGCATCAAATGGTTTTCATTAATGTCAACAGGTTTTCATTGATGTCAACATAGTACTAAATGTATGAGATGGTTACCAGAAGCTATTCCCTATCAAAAATGTTCATTATATGTGATTTGGTGAGTTGTTTTTTGGGTCTGGTTTCTAACATGACACAAGCTATGATTCTGATATTCGAGATCTTGGCTGACTTAGCGTATGCAATATATTATGAAGACTAGTTATGTTTTATGGATGTTTCACTAACATAAGAAATGTGTTAACCTTATATGATGCCAACCTAATTGATGAATAAAATATACATATATATATGAGACTCTCTAGAAAAGATAAAAAAAAGTAGAAGGAAGAGAGTAGAAGAGCAAAGTGAGTGAAGCAGATGAAGATAATAGATTGTATGTGCATTGTGCGAGTCTAATTGATTTATCAGCTGAAGATCAAAATAGAATTATTAAGTGACTGCACTGGGAGATGCAATACTACTTATATAGAGCTTCGTCTGGAACTGAACTAAACACAAGGAAGGTGTATTACATCAGTTCATACTTTTGGCAATGACCCATAACTCTTGTATTCTAGCAGTTAGCCATCTTTGTATCTCTAGGTTGTAGCCCTGTTGGACAGTGAGTCCTTGTTCTGGATAGTGAGTCCTTATTTTAGGCATTGAGCCTCACATAGTGAGCCTGTTTGTAACCGGTTTTCATATTCTCTATAGTGTGAGGTAATCCTCACCATGGTTTTTCCCTTATTGGGTTTTCCATGTAAATCTAGTGTTATTGTGTTTATGTGATGAATTTCAATTTTTGCACTTAATGTTTAATCAATTAAGCAGTATCAAGATCTTTTTTGGTAAATGATTAAAGTGTTTAGTTTGGTGACAACTAATTCACCCCCCTCTTAGTTGTCCTATTCAACAATTGACACTTGTCATGATCTGATCCCTTTCTCATTTAGGGTTTTTCTCTTATAAGCAGTCAACCCTCATTGTAATTTCATCTTGAGCTTTCATATATTTTGATAGTCTCTTGCTTCTGTAGCTTTTTCTTGTTGAGGAATACTACATATCTTGTTTGCAAATCTCTTGTGTGGAAGGTGTATTTGTGTGTTGTTTTATCTTTTGGCTCATGTTTTTTTTTTTTTTTTACAATTCTAACACTTCTATACTTCCATTGTAATTTCTTATCTAAATCTCCAATTCTACAATGAAACCCCACATGTATCCCATTCTTAGTTCATGGTATAGGGTAAAAGACTCAAGACTGATGACTCATGGCTCACCATTTAAGGTTTAGGGTTTAGGGACTAGGTTAGAAAATTTAGAAATCAAAATTTGTGATTTATCATTCAACATTTAATTTCTTTTGTTTAGTGTTCATGGTTCAAGGGGTAAGGTTTAGAGCTCATTAATTAGGATTCAAGATTTAGTATTAAAAACTTAAGGTTTAGTGTTCACATTTAATGTTTTTCTTTCATCTTTATGAGTTCAACATGCAATGTTTAATATTACTTTTTTATGGTTTCTATTTAATGTTTAGTTTCTATTCAAGCTAAATGATGAGCTCAATTTATGGCTCAATTTTGATAGAAGTTTATTATCCATTTGATGTAGTTGTCATAGACCTTGATACTTGGATGCTGACATTACCATGCTATCTCCTCAAAAACCATAGACATTGGGCATAAGTTTATCTTTTTAACTTTTTAATGACATTAACATGCTATATGAACTATCTATGTTAATTTTACATGTGGATTAAGGAATGTTACTTTAAGATAGTTATAGATATGCAATTGTTGTGCGTACTAATGTTGTCATGTAGATATAATTAGAGCCTACAAAATTGAGGAAGATTCTGCAAGCTGGTCATTCTCCATAAAGGTCAATAAGGTGATCATTCAAAGGTCAATGGAGGGAAGACTCTCAGTGGAGGGAAATTCTGAGTTCAAATCAAAGAATTGTAACTACCTTGTAAATGGTCATAATAGTTTATTGAGTCAATATAGGAGATATTGTTATGCTAGATCTGCATTAAGGAAAACCGGCTTGACCAGATTCCATGTATCCATAACCTCATTTCCACTTTATATGCTTTCCATAAAGTGGCATCCTCCTAATCTGTTGGAGTTGACCGCCTTGCTAGGTAGTTAGTTATTAGTTTTCTTCTTATAAATAAGACTTGAATTCTCCTTCTCAAAAGGTTGATTAATCTAATGTTGTATTCACATTCTTAGTTTTTCAATAATAGAGTTATGTTGCTCAATTGTACTCATGCTTTCTAATGAATAAAATAAAGTTATAAGTTCGTGCATCTGAGTTTATATTTTTCTTAAGGGATACTCATCCAAGGGGGCCCACTTGGTGAGCATTCCATCCTTTAGTTTAGTTATTACTTTCTCTTCATAAATTAGTTAAGAATCTGGCAACTGTCTATTCCTACAGCCACTAGAATTCCATTATGTGACTGTTCCTGCAGCCAAAGAAGATAGAGTAGTTTCTTGTCTGTTCACCCAGATTTTCATTTATGTCATGCACTTCAGCTTAGTATAGTTGTTGGTTGATGTTCAACACTTATGTTACTTATTTCCAAGCAATTTACTTTTAGCATTATGTCTTTCTTAGCTATAGAATGAAGATGGCTACTATGGATTCCTAGTGCACATACTGTGCTGACCCATTTCAGGTCTACATCCCTAGGTTGACAAGTTAAATGCACCTTCATGATGATTAAGACAACTATTCAGATTAGATGTCCAATCTCTAAATCATAACTTTAAGGACTTAGTTGTTAATACATTGTAGGAGGCCAACATTTTTGGTGCCGTTGTCGGGGATGGTGTCAAACTAGGGATTTCTTTGGAGTCATTGATAGTTTCTTTCTTGTTGTAGTATTTCTGAAAGTTTTTTCTTAGTATACCCCTCATTTAGAAAGTAATGAACCCTCTATTCTTTCACCAATTCTTTGTGTGAGCTGGCTGATATTGAGTTGATACTATATGCATAGAGGAAGGAGAAGAGATGTTTATGGGAGATTCCTTCCTAATGATCCTGATCCATTCTAGCTAGTTCAACATCAGAATATACCAAGAGACAAAGAAGAAAAAGAGCCACACCCCTTTTCTGATGTATTTCCTGATCTAAGTAGTTTTGAAATCTCCTCTGAAGATCAAAATATGATTGAGAACCCCTTTGATTTGGAACTCCATCAGGCAAACATGGGTGATGAAAATAGAAATAGACCTAACCAACCAGATTTTCCATTGCCCATTGCTCATCAGAATGAAGTTGAAAACATCAAAAATATCCCTGCTTCAGTCCTTTCTAAGTTCTATGGACTTGTCACAGAAGACCCTGATACTTTCTTGTTTGAGTTTGATATCCTCTGCAAAATTTATGACTATACCACTGATGTTCATAGGCTTAAGTTGTTTCCTACCACCTTGAAAGAGGTTGCATTAAGATGGTTTATGAGCCTAGGTAGAAATACTATGGAGACTTGGGCTGACATGAAGACAAAGTTCCTTGAGAAGTATAAGGAATATTACAGGGGAAATGACATGAGAGGAGATGACATTTTTTAAGATGCAACAAAAGGAAGATGAGAGTCTGGAGGATTATATTTCAAGGTTTATGTTTTTCCTGTAGAAATCTCCACATCATACACTCAATGAGGAGTCCCAAAAGCTACTCTTCATTAGAGGGATTAATGATAGTTGCATTGAGGCTTTAGACCTTATGGGAGGAGGAGATATCACCCAAGCTCCTTGGGAAGATATTAAGAAGCTATGTCAAAACTATTCTAGGGAAACTTCAAAGAAAGGGAGAGCTTACCAATCCTCTATGGGTAAGTCATCTACTAGTGGAGTTTCAAGGATGGAGATTACTCACTTGTTGGAAGACTTCAAGCAAGACATCATAAACAATCTGGCTACCCAGTTGGATACACTTCAAGCTAAAAAGAAACATGAGGAGGCAAAGAAAATGTTGGCAGAATATTGCCCTCATTGCAAATAGAAGAAGAAGGACTACAGATGCAAGATGGTAGCTAATATTGAAAGTAAGTAGATTTCACTTGAGTTCAAGCGAATCCAGGGTGAAGATGATCAAGTCTACTACATTGCACAAAGGAGGCCATGGGGTCCAAGACAAGGTATGCCACCAGATGCATTATCTTTTTTTGGGCCATATTTCAATTCTTATTCATCTGGTAACCAATCGCAACCCCCATATCCATCCAACTATGGAGGATATCCACCACATCCTTGGAATAATCCTCCAAATGTCTGGCCCAATCACCAAAACTCTCCACCCCAATGGCAACAACCTCAGGGTTCAGGGAAATTGGTAGCCACCTCCAGGAAACTATTGGAAATATGTGTCTCAATATCATAGGCTGAAACCTCTAAAAGAGCCAAGTCAGTGTGACATCTAGATTGTCTGGTAGACTAGCAGCTTTGGAACCTTGTGAAAATTTCTGGTCACTGAGACCTTGTTTTAGTCTTGCTGAATGGACCTATCGCTGTGACATGATGATCACTGTGACAATTTCTATCTCACTCTACTCGGGGATATCTCTGGCAGGCAGGCCATTCTTATCGGATGTCAGGGAGACTCTGGGCGACAAGCAGTGTCGAGGAGATTCATAGCGACTGGAGTCATCGAAGTAACTCATATGCTTCGGTATGAAGTCTTATCGATATGGAAAGTCTTACCGATAGTGATGCACTCGTAGTCATCGGAGTAACACATAAGGGTTTGGTAAGAACTCTTGGTGACGGGTGTTTGTCTCACTAATGTTGTGGGTTGTCTTCGGTATAACTCTTGTCGAAAGTTGATCTCAAGGTGACTTGAAGATTTTGGTAAGAACTCTTAGTGATAGCAGTAAGTCTTGTCGACAATGCAACATGTGTTTGTTATAGGATGTTGTCGGTATGACTCCTGGCGAAGGATGATCTCAGGGTGACTTGTGAACTTTGGTATGATCTCTTGGTGAATGGCAATAGTCTCGTTGATGAGAATGTTGAGGTTGATGTGACTTATGAACTCGGTATAATGTCTTACCGATGGTCAGGACTCTTGGCGATAACTTCAATTAGGTCTTGTGGCATTGGGGAGACACAGTTAGTGTCTCACTAACATACGAATACATTTTTAATGCCTTTGACTGATTGACTATCCTACATGATTTGTCCTCAACCAATCAGAGAAGCAGAATGGGAACCGCTAGCAGTTGGACTGTTGCGACCGTTACTGAGAGGAAGATCGACGGACCATGGGTGTCATGGATATACTCAAGAATTGCATATGTTGTTCAGTTTGATGGTTGAATGAACACTTGGATGAATAGTTTGATGTATGATCATTGTGAATTCAATTCTGAGTGTATTGTAACTTGAATGTTTTGTACAAGGTTCGTCTATGATTATGCTGTTGTAAATTGACATCAGAGAGAGTGAAGCCCGTACTCTGTATGTAATTTTTGTTACTGTAATACAAAGGGGTTTTTCTTGGTGTGGTGGGTTTTTCTTCCGTAAGGGTTTCCCACGTAAATCTAGTGTTCATCTATGTATGATTATTTCTCTATTTCTGTTATTGCTTTCAAGTGTATCTTAATTGGACTATAATTGAAAATTTAAAAGTATCTCTTCATTCTTCCTTGAGGTTTTGACATTAGGAGAGTTGTTTCTGCACCTTAGCTTTCCTTATAGAAACTAGAAACAAACATCCCAATGGAGGGGAGGACAACAATGGCCAAACCATACCACTAGTTACATGCAGCCACCTTCTCAGCTCCAACAACCAACTATAATGCCTCCTCCCGCTAGCTCAAGTTCAAACACACCTAGACCTACTCAGCTACCAGCTCAGCCCACACCTAACCCGAATAATAAACCACAACAGTAGTAGCCGATATACTCTATTGATCCAAATAAATTTTCTACATATCTTGTGAGTGTAAGTGGCATCCACTTGTGTTTAGGAACTACTTTACTAGCTCCTTCCACACCCATTATCACCGAGCTTTCTCTGGAAGAAGAGGAGGATCTGAGTGTCCCTATTCAACCAAGTGTACCTAAAAATCCTGAACCAACCCCAATCCAGCAGACTGAACAAGAACCACCATTTCCTCAAAGGTTGGAAATTGTTAAACAAAAGGAAGAGAAAGAGGAAACAACCTTTGACATCCAAGATTAGTTCAAGCATATATGTGTCAAGGGCGATCCCACAAAGCTGGTTTATAATTTTTGGGAGGAACTAATTTTTGCTGAAATCACATTTTTTTAGAAAATATAATGGTTTAAGCCTTAAAAGGTTCCATTTATAGAATTCCAATTGAAGAGGGTTTGATCACACTACCTTAAATCAAACCCCCTTAGATAGAACCCCGCTAGTTTTAAACCATACCTATAACGGAGTGTCTTTTACACCTATCAAAATGCTGATAAAAAACCACTTTTGATTTACCTTTAGGGGGATCAAATGTATTGATTTAAATTTATTTTTTTGTAAGTATGTAGTCCTTATTATAAGCTTCCCAAAAAGTATAATTTTAAATGAATTTAATTTTATTATTATATTTATTTTTTATTCTCGTGAATGTAGATTTTTCACCAAAAAATCAAGCTATATGTTCTGCACATGTGGAAAAATAGCAATTTTTTTTTTTTTAAAGTTAAAAATATTAGTGCACTATATATTGAAGTCCTTATCCAACAAAGAAAAAAAATTTGAATTTTGAAACATACAAAAAAAGTTACGCGTTATACGGTCATGCTATTTCTAAATTATAATTGGTTTGAATTCGAAACTTGATTAAAGACAAAATATTCAATAAACAATTATCTAACCAAGTGGAAGCACTAGATATTAGAGTTACAAATCTAAATTTGAAAGAATTAGAATTTTATCCTTCATGGAAAAAAAGTTATGCATTATACAGTGAGCATCACTTTTTAAAAATGTTGTTTTATGAAAAAAACTAGTTTTCGAGAGAGATGGAAAAAGAAGTGCAATATGAACCCAAAAATTTTGAAAAAAATATATTTAGAATCTATAGATAAAATATCACGAAACTCTAGTTTTCATCATCTTCAAATTCCTCACGGTTTAGCTGCTATAGGTGCCTGAAAGTGAAGATTTAGTTTAAAAAAATTATTTTAGTGTCCAATTTGGCCAAAAATTGTAAACCACTATTGTGGGATCAGCTTCAAGATACCTCTATTTTAGGCCATAAAAGATGTTCCCATATATGAAAAAATAATTAAGGAAGCATACCTCAAGAAGCTAGGCAGGAAAAAGAAAGACCTCACTATAGTTCATGTGGCGGGACAGCTGGCTGACATCATGCTTGGGAAAGTGACTGTTCCCAAATACAATGACCCAGGTATTCCAATGGTAGGAGTTGTTATAAATGGGATCCAAATAAAGAATGCTCTCATTGATTTGGGAGCAGAAATAAATGTAATGACTAAGGACATCCCGCAACAACTAAATGTTGCAAGCATGAGACCTACTCCTACTGTCTTGTAGCTTGCTAATAGTTCTACTGTTAAACCTGATGGTATAGTAGAGGATCTTGTGGTAACTCTAGACTCTTGGGAGTATCCAGCAGATTTCATGATTCTTTCTCCTAAAGCTACATTAGGCGGGTACCCCATTATTCTTGGAAGGCCATGGTTAGCAAAAATAGATGCCTATATTGGATTCCAGTCATGAGACATGACCATTTCTAATAGGAAGAGGACCAAAAATCTTATTCTTTACCCTCCTGCTTAGCCATCCCATGATATGGAAAATCTCATATGGCCACATGTTGGTGAAGAGACCAAAGAAGTTAATTCTATGGAACAACTTATGATGTTAGGTAGAAGTTATTTCATGCAGCTTCAAGAAGAAGATTAAGTATTGTCTAACATAATTTAGAACCATTGTGACGTGCAGGAAGCCTCATCCTCTCATGCATCTGATTTTGTTGGTCCAGTGAAGACACTTCTTCCCACTCTTCCTATAGCAATAGGTATGTCTCATACGTTGCTGCCACATGAACTCAAGGTACCAAGCATTAGTGAAGCAATTATGGTAAAGTTGACTACACAAGTGCAAGTGTCAGAAGGAAAATATTTAAATATTAACAGCAAGTTGAGTGAAGAACAACAGTTATCATTGACAAACTTATTGAGGACCCACCAACATGCATTTGCATGGAACTACCATGGCATGAAGGGATTGGATCCTAAGATTTCCACTCATAGGATATACATCAGAGATGATTGTACACTAGTGAGGTAACCACAAAGAAGAATTAATCCTGCATTAAGGGAAATTGTAAAAGGGGAACTACAAAAATTGCTAGATGCAGGATTTATCTACCCCATTTCAAATAGCTAATGGGTGTCTCCATTGGTGATTGTGCCCAAAAAGGGAGGAAAATGGCGAGTTTGTGTTGATTACAGGGAACTCAAAGATGCCACCAAAAAGGACCATTTTTCCCTTCCTTTCATAGACCAAGTTCTAGATTCACTTGCAGGAAAGTAGTATTTCTCTTTTCTAGACGGATTCAGCAGCTACAACCAGATCCAAATTGCACCTAAGAACCAGGAGAAGACCACCTTTAGCTATTCATGGGGGACTTATGCCTACTCAGTACTTCCATTTGGCTTATGCAATACACCTGCAACTTTTCAAAGGGTAGTCATTAGCATATTTTTAGATCTCTCATAATTGCATGGAGATTTATATAGATGATTTTACTACATATGGTGTTGATTTTAATGAAGCATTAGAAAATTTTAGGAGAGTCTTAAAGAGATGTGAAGAACACAATTTGTCCTTAAACAGTGAGAAGTGCTTCATGATGATGCAGGAAGGTGTAGTCCTTGACCACTACATCTCTCACAAAGGAATTCAAGTAGATCCTTCTAAGATTGAGGTGATCACAAATCTACCTATACCTACAAAACAAAAAGATGTTAGGAGTTTCTTGGTACATGTAGGTTGTACTATAGGTGTTTCATCAAATATTTCAGCAAAATGGCAGCACCATTGTACACTCTCCTAAATAAGGATGTTGAATTCCAATGGATAGAAGACTGTGACAAGGTATTCTCTAACTTCAAGGTACCTTTAACCCATGCTCCTATACTCAAAGGTCCTAATTGGGAGCTTCCTTTTCACATTCATACAGATGCATTAAACTATGATATAGGAGTAGTCTTAGGATAGAAAGAAGGAGCTATTTATAATGCTATTTATTTGTTAGCAAAAACCTGCAAGGAGCCGAATTCAACTATACAATGACAAAAAAAGAAATGTTGGCAGTCATCTATGCCCTAAAAAAATTCAGGCACTACATAATAGGCTATCAAATCTTTGTGCACACAAATAATGCAACCACTAGGTACCTCATGAATAAAACCCTGATCTCATATAGGCTAGCAAGATGGTTGTTGTTGATGCAGGAGTTTGACATAACCATTGTTGATAAACCGAGGAAGGCCAATGTTGTTGCAAAATTTCTTTCAAGGCTGACTACATCATAGGACAATCAAGTCATTGATGATTCTTTTCCTGATGAACATTTATTTTCTATTAGTGTGCATACACCCTGGTATGATGGCATAGCTTATTATCTGTTCATAGGGAGAGTTCCTCCTCACTTCTCTCCAAAAGAGAGAAGGGTGCTCAATGAGAAAACTTTTCCTTTCTCATGGATTGTAGGATGCTTGTTCTACACTTGACCAGACCATGTCATGAGTAGATGTGTGAGGGAATATGAGACCTATGACATATTGCATACATGTCACAATGAACCCTGTGGAGGGCATTTTTCAGCCAAGAGGACAACAATGAATATTTTGAACACAGGATATTACTGGCCCACACTCCACAAGGATACAAGGAAATATAGAAGAAAGTGTGATAGATGACACTTTACCCTCAGGTAGTAATCACTCCATTTGATAAATGGGGATTAGATTTTGTAGGACCCATTGATCCTCCATCAAATGGTAAATCCTATATCCTGGTATGCATTGATTATGTAACCAAGTGGGTTCAAGTTAAAGCAATGAAGCATGCAAGAGATAATAAGGTTGCAAAATTTCTTTATGAGGAAATTTTCACTCAGTATGGAGTTCCAAGGGAGATAGTGACTGATCAAGGGGCTCAATTCACCTTGTTGGAACCTTCAAATTTTGGTAAAATTTGAAGGTTCCCTGTTGAAAATTTTAATACAACACTCAGATAACTCAGTTGAAAAATCAGCCCTAGCACACTTGAAAAAATCATAACTTTAGATCTGTTCATTTTCATGCCAAACCACCTTGCACAGATGTTTATCTACCATGTGTGAATGTGCACGCCTAATTTCAGCTTTGTACAATCAGTTTTGACAGGGTTTCAAAAGGCCAAGTTGAAGGGTTCTGCAAAGGTTTGTTGTCTACACAGTAAAATCTATTAAAGTGACCAACTTTGGAGGATAATATTAAGCAACTGGAAGATTTTCAAGATAAACCAATTGATGTTCTAGATTCTCACCATCTTAATCTACTTCCATGCCAATTTTCAAGGTCATAACACCTAATTTGGTATTTTTCCAAAGCCAATTCTAACTAATTTTGTATAGTTTTGACACTTGCATTTCTAGAAAATTCTCACAGAAAGCAACTTTGACACCTCGTATTTTGCAAAAGAAGAAGATTGATGAAAAATCATTGTTCACACATGCTCATGGATCCCAAATGAACCAATCCCCCAATTTGTGGCTTCATAGAAAGTGATTTGATATTTTTTCAAGATGGCAAGTTGGTGATCTCCAATTGGATTTTTAACAGTTGTAGTATTCAGAAAATACCAAGTAAGCAACTTTGAACATTAATAATTTTAAGTTCTAATAAATTCATGCCAAACTATTCTACAACCATGTTCCACTATCGTAAATGAACATACTCGTGCATTTTCGTGACTCCACAAAAAGTTTTGATCAACTTTCCACATAGATTTTGGAGGCTACTTGATAGATTTTATTACAATGCAAAATGTCAAAAAACCAATTTTTGACAAATTCCCAATTCATTTTAGAGATAAAGCATCATGAAATCTACAAAGTGATTTTGGATATACTCTCCAAAGTGAAAATGCCACACCATGAGAAGTATCCCACCCTCAAGTACCATAGGAGTATTTATTATTGCATCTAAATGAAAGTGATATTCTTGAACTGTTGAATCAAATAAATCTTTAAGTTTAAGAAAGACTCCTTGGTGTACATCAAGCCACAGGCAAAGGTGATTACTAATTCCTCAAAAAAAGCAAGCAGACAAGGACATGGGCGAACGATGTGAGAATAATGAATGAAAAAAACAAATATTTTTGCTAACACCCTATGAGCTTCTACAATCACAATGCCATGTATAGAGAGAGAAGGGAAGAAAATTCGAGATGCATTTCACTACAACCACCATGTAGTGCTTCAATAAAATGAGGAGGGGTGCCTGTCCCACTCATAGATTTGGTTCAATAAGAAAGGATCTACATTTAATACAAAAAGATTAATTTGTCTTGTGAAGTCTATTCATGCTTGAGATACTACAAAATTAAATTCTACATCATAGGGATATTATATGATAGGAGACACCACATATAAGGGACTCAATATCAATGGATTTTTTTCTAAGAAAGACTACAACTTATATCAATCGATATAATTTGTATATTACTGAGATCAAGGATTTCAATTGTGGCTTAGCTATTTTGAGATATAGGGTGATCCCACAATAGTGGTTTACAATTTTTGGCCAAACTGGACAATGAAATAAATTTTTTAAACTAAATGTTCACTTTCTGGAACCTATAGCGGCTAAACCGTGAGGAATTTGAAGATGATGCAGACTAGAGTTTAGTGACATTTTTTCTGTAGATTCTAAATATATTTTTTTCAAAAATTTTGGAATCAGATTGCACTTCTTTTTCCATCTCCCTCAAAAACTAGGTTTTTTCATAAAACAACATTTTTAAAAAGTGACGCTCACCGTATAACACAACTTTTTTTCCATGAAGAGTAAAATTCTAATTCTTTTGAATTTAGATTTGTAACTTTGATATCTAGTTCTTCCACTTGGTTAGATAGTTTTTAATTGAATATTTTTTCTCTAATAAAGTTTAAAAGTCAAACCAATTACAATTCAGACATAGCATGACTGTATAACGCGTAACTTTTTTTTTATGTATCAAAATTCAATTTATTTATTTTTGTTGGATCAAGGACTTCAATATCTGGTGCACACATATTTTTCAATTTTTTTTTTGATAATATGCTATTTTTTCACATGTGCAAAAAAGAGAGCTTGAATTTCAGTGAAAAACATACATTCACAAGAAATAAAAAATAATATAATAATCAAATTTAATTTAATTAAAATTATACTTTTTTGGAAGCTTATAATAAGGACTACATACTTACAAAGAATAAATTTTAAATGAGTTCATTTGATCCCCCAAAAGGTAAATCAAAAGTGGTTTTATATCAACATTTTGATAGGTGTAAAGGAGACTCTATTATAGGTATGGTTTAAAACTAGTGGGGTTCTATCCAAGGGGCATTGGTCTAAGGTGGTTTGATCAAACCCTCTTCAATTGGAATCCATTAAATGGAACTTTTCAAGGCTTAAATCATTATATTTTCTTAAAACATGTTATTTCAGTAAAATATCAAAATCTCCCAGAAAGTGTAAACCATTATTGTGGCAGCACCGTATATGGAGGAAACTTATATGATCTTCTTAGTGACAGAAGAAATTTCTGAAGCAGTTAATAAAAAAGTAGTAAAGAAAATTGCTTGTATTTACTTCTTTGGCCCACTGTCATTTTTAAGCAATCATGTTAGGAAACTAGAAATTATGAATGAGTAGAGGAAAATAGGCGTGTGAGAGTGGAAGAAGCCCGTCAGCCTTCTACAACGTCATGATTGAAATATATGCCTGAAATGGCTTTGAATGGGAATCCCTAAATCCATTCTACAAGGTAGCATTATTCTCTTGATGAAAACACATCTCAGGCGCCAAGATTTTGTAGTAAGAAAGAAATAGCCCCGAGTTCTTAAATTGGCGGCCTCAAATTACATGTTACGCTTTGATGTTGGCATGTAGTATAGAGTCTTCAACATTTCAAACGTAGAAATGTATTGTTGACAAAGTTTTCCAAGTAATGACAGAACATATTACAAACTCAAATGTGGGGATCCCTCATATACATGATGAAAAGAAGAAAATAAGCTTGCACATAGACTTATGTTTGATAGAAGTACAAATGATAATCATAAAAGGAGCATAGCAATGAAATCAAATTAATGTATCATGGGACACAATGTGCTACAAAATTGAGGGCATGATCACAGAATGGTCTCTCGTGAAGGATATCAAATAAATTTGTGACACAATTTTAAAGATTAAGAGGCTGCATAGGAGGGGCATAAATCATTAATGTGTTAAATTGCAAGATTTGAGCATACTCAAGAAGTACTTTGAGGCACAAGAGTGAATAGAACTTTCTTGAAAAACATGAAGGAGAAACGAAGACCTGAAGGGTATAAACAAAGGATAAAACCCTAAATGAATGGAACATTAGAGTGACATGTGCAATCGGTGCAAGATCCTCAGTTCTTTTTATCTGTGTTGGTTACACCAATGAGGGTTCATCAGAGAGACACACTACTATTGGAAGAGAAAAGAAAAGCCTTTCTGATGATGCTTGTCAGGCTGAAAGTTTGAGAGTTGATGTAAATATTAAAGAGAATTCTATTGGGTACAATATGGGTAAAATTTAAAAAGAATGAAATTGTGGGAGTAATAAAGTGAGAATTTATAGAATAAAGGTAAAAGGTGGAAAGATAGAGTATTTTTCTTCATGAGGTAAAATATTTTCACTGAAATATGAAATATTTTAACAAAGGGAGTTATAAGGTGAATAAATATTTTACTCACAAATGTACAAAAGGTAAAATTTATAAAATATTTACATTGGGAAGTGGAATATTTTTCACCAAAGGAGTTACAAGGGCAGGTAATGGGTAATTATTCGAAGGAGATATTTGTTTGGTGAAAATATAAATGCAAAGGAGGATATTTATTATTTTCGTGAGAGCACAAAGGTGAAGATTAAAATATATAATTTTTTGAAGGCAATTAATTAAATATTTTTGTCGAAGAAGAAGAATATTGAAGAGATGCAATGAACAGATACAAAGGGTCATAACCATAAAATACAATGTATATATGCCAAATGAGATCACATGAAGAAATTATTAGATTTAGGATAGAAGCAGTAGGTTAGGAACTCATCAGGTAGGTGCATAGGTTGATCAGTTGCTTAAACAAAACATTGTGCTATGTATTGCAAAATATTTTGAAGTAATATAATGGACATGAAGACTTAATTTGGTGATCCATTTTTGGTGTCAATTGTTTGTTAAATTAATTGAAAAATATTATCAGATTGTCTCCAAGGTTGACATTTCCTTATTATTTAAATTGATATATCAAGGCTATTTTCAATTGATCAAGGCACATTTGTTGTTCTTGTGTGGCTCAATTAACTGGCTCATTCAAGGAAGGATTAAATTCTTTTAATTAATCACAGTAATCTAGAAAAGGTCATTTGTATTGATAAGAACTTGATAATTTCATTCTTGGACATTTATACAAGGTATAAACAGTCACAAGTGCCAAGCAATTAGACTTGTAGCTAGTAAGTAAGTCACATATCTTTCACCTTTTGACTCCATTAGCCCAACAAGAGTAGGCACTGGTCATACCAATTCCATTTTAGAATTTCATAAAATCTTATTCAAAACATTCACATTTCAAATTCAATACTAGGAGTAGGAGTAGTCAACAAGATTTCATCTATTACACTTTATGCCACTGTGATAGATCGACAAAGTCAATTGAGTCATGTACAACTCTAAATCTGCTTTAGTTGTCAAGGTCTACCCGCCTAGGTTTAGTAGAGACTGAAGTGTAGGGATTCATCAACCATACGGGTTAACTCCACTCATTGGTTCAAAAATGTTACAAGTCTAATCATAGAGCCTGACATCCTCTTAGGATTTGTAACTTGCATTTTTGAGATCCAACACACCTCAACCTTTGTTACAACACTAGTCTGTGAATACAACATAAGGCATGGGAAGTCTACTCCTTATCACCCTCAGGCCAATGGCCAAGTTGAGGTGACTAATAGGGAAATTGAAGCCATTCTGACCAGAACAGTGGCTATCCATAGGAAGGACTAGGCAAGCAGGCTACCAAAAGTTGTTTGGGCCTACAAGACCACCTGAAAAGCAACTACATGATTCGCTCCATTTGAGATGTTGTATGGAAAGAAAACTATGATGCCCATTGAATTTGAGCACAAGACTCTTAGGACTGCACTAGAATTAGAGATGGATGTCTCTAAAGCACAAAAGGACAAAATTATGCAACTAAATAATTTGGATGAGATGAGAAGGACAACCTTGCATCACACTGAGGTAGTGCATAATCAAAGGATCAAATGGCATGATAAGTACATAAAGGACAAGAAATTTCAGCAAGGTGACTGGGCGCTCCTTTATGACTCAAGGTATCGAGATAATGTTCGTAAACTATAGACAAGGTGGCTAGGACCATACATGAGGTTGCTGAAGTATTTCCCAATGGAGTTGTACAACTCACCACCATAGACCCTATCAGATTTAAGCTGTTTGTTAATGATCATCGCCTTAGGTTGTATCGCAAGCCAACTTCCAAGGTGGACTTCATGCAACAATTCACTCAGCATGCAACATTCGATCTTCCTACAGCCAATGGAAGCGAACCTAGTGTCCCTCCTTCTGGCTAACCAAGGTGCGTAACTTGTCATAATAAAGACTTCCACATTTTTGGGAGTCCACTTCTTCATTAATCCACCCATCCACCTTTCTCTCTCTTCCATCACACCACCATAACTTCACTTCATTCCACTTCACTTCATTCCATCTCCACTTTCATTAATTACTCAACTGACTTCTTAAAAGGTGACTGGTACTTCCTCCATTTTATTTGCAACAAATATTCCATGAATTCAAGTACGTGTGCATCACTTTTTTATGTCTTAATTATCTTTTAGTACATTTAGTTAATTATTGTACATTAATATAGATGTTCTCCATAGCATGTCATTATTCCATGTCCCTATCAAATCATTATTACTACCTCACATGTGAGGACACATGCTCAAATTTATGTTGGTGGGGAAGTGTGAATACCATGACCACGTGCTAGTCCATGTTGGTCCATGTCAGCAAATTTAAATTGAGCTAATCTAAATCCCAAGTGAGGTGATGGCTCGCATGTGTGAGATGACATCAACCGCCACCATTTTTCTTGATTGTATCATACATTTATTACTCTTTACTTCCTTTATTGCTTATGTCATAATCCTAAGTCACCAAAAAGGAAAAATTCATATGGCATTGGCATTGGGAATTCAACAGTGTTGTAGGAAGGTGAAATTTGGGCTTTCAGACGAAGATTGTAGGAAGGGAAACTTTGCAGAGTGCTTGTTTAATTGTAGACAGCTGAGTAATGGGAGGTGGGTTAATTTAAAATGAACCCACAATTCATGATGTTGTGCTACAAGATGCACCTGCCCAGGCCAAGTTTAGAAATTGTGGGTGGTTAGATTATTTCCTAAAGCTGAATGGCTATAATGAAGATGTTGCATTGAAATTTTCAAAGACATTGTCTGAAGGAAAAGCCATTGTAAAAGGGTTGGAGGTAATAGCTACTGAAGAGAGGATTGCAGAAGTTATAGGGTTTCCTATCGACGGTGAACATTATCCTACTGCCAGAGATGCCAGGTCAGCTAGGGCTAAATATACAAAACCTGGTGACCCTCCATTGAATGTGGACAAGCAAGGTGTGAAGAGAACCTCTCTGCCTGAGCCATGGAAGAAAATAGATGTCTACATTGTAAAATACATCACTTGTGAAGGCTGCCAGTCAAACCTACATTCTGTGCACTTCAAACTCCTGAATCATACGAGGCATGGGAGAAGAATGAACGTTCCAAACGTGTTATATCATCTCCTTTCAATCTTGGCAGCTGAAACTCAAAAAGGTAGGGATAATTTCGTTTCCCACCATTGTCTGATCAAATTATTAGTAGAAAAGTCTCTGCATGATGTGTCTAATATGACTTGGGAGGAATTTTTAAATATTGATCAATTTAGACCAGAGCATTTGTGACCTAGGATTTTTCCTCAACCTCGTAGGGTTAGGAGGAGAGTGATTTCTGTTGAAGCCACTCCTAGAGCCTCAACTTCTGGTGCAGGCCTTAGTGTAAATCCTCATGTAGCTAAACAAACTATAGAGATTAGTTCTTCAGAGATAGAACATTCAGACAAAGAAAGTTCCTTTACAGAATTTGATGATGATGTCCCTCTTGGAACCCTAATGTGAACTAGGGCACAAAAGAAAGAGGAAGAAATAAGGAAAGGAAAAGCTAAAAAGCAAATGATAGAAAGGGAAGTGCCAAGCTCTAAGAAATGAAAGGCTGACACTATTATTCCTGCAGCCGAAGAGAAACATGAGAGCCCTCCTAGAAAAATAAGACCAGCTAGACCAACCATTGGTATGTCTCCATAGGAAATCCCTAAGCCTAGAGAAACATCACAGGAGGACACAAAGGTCCCAATGGGATAGGTGAACGCTTAGGAAAATGAGATTTTTAAGGAAGTGACAAATATAAGGTTGGAAGAACTTGCTGCCATCACAGAACAGGTTGAGAGTCAAGAGTATGAGGAGAATCAAGAGCTCCTACATCAAGAGCAAGAGTTCCTATAGCAAGAACAAGAACCCATGCAACCAGAACTTGGAGAACAATCAGCACCCCTACAACTAGAATTGGGTGAACAATCAGAATCCCTGTAGCTGGGGCCACATGAAGAGCAAGAATCAGTGCCAGGAATTTTTTTGGTAGGAATACATAAGCCCTCTAATTTTTCAATGCACATGGTAGCCATGAACTTATGGAGTGAGATGCAAAGGAGGGAAGAGGAATGGAAAGAGGAGAAACACAGGGTAAAGAAGGAAATTAAAGAGAGAGATGAAGAGATTGAAGATAAGAATATAGAGATTGTTGCTTTAAAGGAAAAGGTGGACAATATAGCAACCTTAGTACCTCTGATATTAGAGTGCAAGACTCCTCCAAGGGTCTATGCTCTATATTTGAAGGAGAATAATATTTCTTTTAAACTAGCAAGAATCATTTCAAGTTTGAATCCTTCCATTGAGACTCCTCTTCAATTTTTCTAGGCTTATCAAATTGCTCCTCCTGAAATGAAAAATTTCTTGTGTGAATTCTATTTGCATAATTATGTTGTGTCCCAAGATCATGATTGGAATCCATTGTTGTATGTTGGGGATCCAATTAAGGGAATTTATGTCCTGGATACATAATGAAACTAGTTGGGAACAATAGTTCAAGACTCATAGGAAAATAGAATCCAACACTCCCCTTCCCATCAGGGCTGAATCTAAAAATGTAGGAGACATTTTCAGGGAACGGAATAGATTCCTTTACCGGCCAAGCTATAGCAATAGGATCCTACCTGAGAGAGAAGCAGTGTACAAAGAATATGAGAAGGTAGCAAAAACCATAGGGGAATCTATAATGGGATATCTGTCACAAAGATGGAATAGTCTAACTGATGAGTTAAAACAAGCTAAGCCTCACTCTCTGTAGAACTATGTTGCAACACTTAAAAGAGTTGATAGATATATACAGATTGGAAGGACGAAGGGACAATTTTGGCTTCCATTAAACTTTTAGCCACCTATCCTATTATGGCCTCTGCCAAATTTCAGGTATTATCAGTATGATATAGCAGTAGAGAGGCAAAGATGGAATAGGTTGGACAACAAGCAAGGGTTCTATTGGGACCCTAAATCATACCCTACAAGAACTGATGTAGGATAGCTGGTAGTGGCAAATTTTAGTTCATTGACTAAGCAAAGGAATAACTCTTCCTCTATTGGAGGACCAACAAAACCTTAGGTTTGGGGGAGTGATGAGTCTAATTTATGGCTCAATTTTGATAGAATTTTATTATGGGTATGTGCAGGATCATCATAGAAAAAATAGGCCCTTAAGTGGCGAAAAATTCAGAAAAATCAGAGTTAGGCAACTTGACGCAAAAAATGAAAGTTATCTATATTATTTCAAAAATATGTAAGAATAGAATCTGTAGCAAATTGAATGTAGTTTCTAAACTACTAGGATTTTTTTTTTATAAATTATTTCGTGAAAATTTGAAATTTCAATACAGTAGTACTTAAATTTTAGGGAAAAAATAAGAAGTAGGTGTCTATTTGACCACCCAAACCAAAATAAAATGATAATATTATTTTATACGATTTTAGATATAAGTAAAGGACTCATGTCCCGATGTGATGCATATTTTTTTGTAATTTTTTTCCAAGTAAATAATTAATTATGAATTTTTATTAAAACTTTTAAAAAATATAAAAAATTGTATATCTAATCACCTTAACTTGGTCAAAACTTCATGAAATCCAAATTTATGTTTTTTAATCCTATAGTATGTGAAGCATAGAATGTGACACATTTTTTTTATTCAAAAAATTTGATACCATTTGAAAGCTATAGATGTTTTTCAATTGGGCTATCAATTAGGACTTTAGTCATAATTCAAATAAAAGATGAATAATAATTATTTAATAAATTCAAAGTAAAACATAATTTATATTAGTGGAAAGCTAAGAATCTCCTTTAAAAACCCTTTTCATTTCATCAATTTTGCGTAAAAAAAGTCATTAGCCACATACCCTACATATACCTATCATATCGCAACTTTTTGGCCCATCGTGATCATGCACATACCCTTATCCATTTGTTGTAGTTGTCATAGACCTTGATACTTGGATGCTGACATTTCCATGTTATTTCCTCAAAACCATAGACATTGGGCATAAGTTTATCTTTGTAACTTTTTAATGACATTAGCATGCTATATGAATTATATATGTTAATTTTACATGTTGATTAATGAATGTTACTTTAAGATAGTTATAGATATGCAATTGTTGTGCGTACTAATGTTGTCATGCAAATATAATTAGAGTGTACAAAATTGAGGAATATTTTTCCCATTGGTCATTCACCATATAGGTCAACAAGGTGATCATTCAAAGGTCAATGGAGGGAAGACTCTTAGTGGAGGGAAATTCCTAGTTCAAATCAAAGAATTATAACTACCTTGTAAATGGTCATAATAGTTTGTTGACCAAATATAGGAGCTATTGTTATGCTAGATCTGCATTAAGAAAAATCGGCTTGACCAAATTCCACGCATGCATAACCTCCTTTCCACTTTTTATGCTTTCCATAAAGTGGCATCCTCCTAATCTATTGGAGTTGACCGCCTTGCTAGGTAGTTAGTAGTTTTCTTCCTCTAAAAAAGACTCGAATGCTCCTTCTTAGAAGGTTGATTAATCTGATGTTGTATTCACATTCTTAGTTTTTCAGTAATACAATTGTGCTGCTCGATTGTACTCATGCTTTCCAATGAATAAAATGAAGTTATAAGTTCATGCATCTGAGTTTACATTTTTCTTAAGGGATACTCATCCAAGGGGGGCCACTTGGTGAGCATTCCATCCTTTATTTTAGTTATTAATTTTTGTTTAGAAATTAGTTAAGAATCTGGCGAACTGTCTGTTCCTGCAGCCGCTAGAATTCCATTCTGTGATTGTTCTTGTAGCCAAAGTAGACATTGTAGTTTCTTGTTTGTTCATCTAGATTTTAATTTATGTCATGCACTTTAACTTAGTATAGTTGTTGGTTGATGTTCATTACTTATGTTAATTATTTCCAAGCAATTTACTTTCAACATTATGTCTTTCTTAGCTGTAGAATGAAGATGGCTGCTATGGATTCCTAGTGCACATACTGTGCTAACCCATTTCAAGTCTACGTCCCTGGGTTGACAAGTTAAATGTGCCTTCATGATGATTAAGATAGCCATTCATATTAGATGTCCAATCTCCGAATCATAGCTTTAAGGGCTTAGTTGTTAAGACATTGTACGAGGCCAACACTAAATATAATAGTGCAAACTAATTGCTTGAGTCCCAAACCATTAGTGTATTAAGCCTCATTTTTCCACCATTTATAAAATTGATCGAAGAAATCTTCAAATGGTTCTCCTTTGGTCAAATTTGAATAGGTGTTGTTCCTCATAATCCCCCATGCTCCTATAAATTTCTAGAAAGTTTCAAGAATCTAATAATTTCTAAGTATTATGTATTTCTAGTTCTTTTATATTATTTTTATGGAGTTTCAATTTTTTTGTGGAGCACTAGACTTATTCTAGTCGTAGATTATATTTTTCCCACCTCCATTCCCCTATATAATGTTTTTAAGGTCTAATGGGCCCTTTCATTCTTTTATTTCCTCTATTTATGATCTTTTGATGGATATCTAGACTTGTGTCTATCTTCCATCCTCTCTTGCTTCCCTATACTCTCTCACTCTCTCAATCCTTTCCCCTTGTAACCCCTTTTGTAGAGTTTTAGAGTTCATTTACACATCTTCCATTTCCCTTCCTTATCATAACCTCCCATCCTTCTCATCATCCCTAAAATCTTCCATTCCCTCTACTTTGTGAACTTGTAGAGTTCTTACAAACTTCTTCCATTTAAATGTTCTCCCAATCTCTCAACCTCTAGTTAATTTATACCTTTTATCCTTATGTTTTGTTCTACTTTGTGGAATTTTAGAGCCCCATCCAAAATAATAATTTCCTTCTTCCACTTGACCTTGAATCCTTCTCCACTCCTAATTCCCACATTCCTTCTGAGTTCTCTCCTTAAGGAGTTCCTTTGCACCTTTGAACCTCCAAACATCCTATAGTCTCACCCCCAATTCCCTTCACTAGTTTTACTTGATTTTCTCATAACCTTTTTATTTATTTATGGAGTTTTCATGGAGTTTTCAATTTTTTTACCATATCTAGTTCACACCTCTAGTCTTACATTGAAGTCCCACATCCCCATCCTTTCATTTTTTCTTCCCCTCTAATTATTTTTCTTATAAACGTCCAATAGAATTCTAGATTTACATATTCCAATATCCCATAACTTTCAATATTGCTTGCTCTACTCACTTCATCATTTTATGAATTTTCGATGGGCTTGTAAACTTCCAATTGTAATGTCTAGTCCTCATCTCCAATCCTACAACCAAAAACTACATCTCTTGTTCTCACCTCCTATCTTGCATGAATTTTTTATTTCTTCTAGGTAAAATTTCATTTACTCTCAAAATCTTCTTAAAGCACCATTAATGACTATACTTGACCCTACATCTACTCCATGAGGATTTTCCCACTTAAAAAACCATTGTTTATTGCATGGTCATGGATATCTTGTAATTTTAACTATGAAAAATATGGGTCACCATGCTACAATTAATATTATGGTTGAGTTCTTGCTCCCAATGATCTCCACACCTAATTTAGATTTTCCATCTCATGGATTTTCTAGGTTTTACCTTGTCTTGTATGCCAAAATCATGATCTCTAGTTCTTCATGGAATTCTCACAAATAATTGGGTACAAATGTCTACCTCCTCACATGACCACAACACTATTAATGGTCTTGAAATTTGGATTCTATTAAAGATGAGATTACTTTCAAATACCTCTTGGTACTTGTCAACCCCTTACAAGCATCATTTGTGTATAGCTTAGCATTTGGTTGCTAATGTAAAGGGGCATGGTTTCAAGCTTATGGTAATGCGGAGATAATGCAAGCAAGAATGGGCAACTTGTGCAATTCCAAATAACTCAAGTACTTCCCCCAATATTATGTGATGGTGTTGAAGAGATATTTAAGCAAGTTCTCAATAAAGAAAGGAGGAAAAAGTTGCAGAGATTAAATAAAGAGAAATGATTACAAATCATTAGGGCTTCCTTCTAGTAATAGATTTTAGACATTTTTATAGCATTCTTATAAGAAATTTGACCAAACTTGTCCAATCCAAGCCTTTATTTGATCCTTGAAAGGCCACATTCTAATGAATTTGGAAATGATCACCATTCTCTTTGAGATTGACATTCCATTTAGGATCTCCACACTTTAATTCAGAAACTTATCTACAATGTCAATGACTAGGATACAAGGATATTTAGAACCAAAATCACGCCTTCTCTCAATCCATTATTTAAAGTTTCTCCTTTCAAATCACAAGCAATCTCTTGTATTATAGTCACTTGAACTTTTTACTATTATCCACATTACCATGTGGTTGAACATGTTTTCTCAAAAGAAAGTCCACCAATTAATTTTATTCACCTCTACCATGTACTACCTTTTAAGACTTTTCTTTACTTTCTCTTTAATTTCATGGTCCTTTTTCATTCCTTTGTTATGCGATCTACTTATTTTACAATTCACCATCTTCTAAAATTAAATAGTTCTACATTTGTATATTAAATATTTTATTTTCAAAATTATATATTAGTTTTTGAAGATTTGACCCTTACTTTTTAAAATAAAAAATTATCTTCATGATTATCTCACTTCTTTGTTATTTTTAGTCATAACATGATTTGTGAATTTTATTTTTTTATGTTGTAAGGAGCATTTTAGATTTTTCTTCCCTTTTGATTCTATATGAGAAAAAATTGAATGACACAATATTCTTACAAGCACTATATTTAAACATCATCTAGTTTAACTCATTATTTTAGGTTTCTCCTTCCAAATCACAAGCAACCTCTTCCAAAAGTTGCCTAAATTCTTGATTGTTATCCACACTACCATGTGATTGAACATTCACTCCCCAAAAAATTAACCATTGGCTGATTTGCTTTACCTCTACCATGTCCCCACTTCTTAGAGTTCTCCTTACTTTTCATGCTATTTTCCTTCATGTCATAGGTGTTATTGCTTCCTTTAGTATCTATTTTATTTTGCAATTCGCCATCCTCCAAAATTGAATAGCTCTACATTTTTTATATTAAATAATAATAAAAAACTGTTTTAAAATTATATATAAATTTTTAAGATTTTATCCTTATTTTTTTCTTAAAATGTGCTGGTTAAATCCAGCCCAAATTTATATCCTTCAGATCACACCAGCCCATCGAATCGCAGTTCACATTCCATATATAGCCATTCCAACCCATGAGTTGAATCAGAAGACTGTTCATTCGCTGGTTTTCACACTCCTTTAGATAATTTACCGTGATGTCCTGATTAGATGCCCCAGACCTCGTGCCTTATCCACATATATTAAATCTTATCTTCCTAAGATTACAAATTTAGAGAAGCTCCCCAGGCAAAACGATTGTGATAGCTCTCAGCGACGTGTGTGCATTCCTTCTTTTTCTGTCAATCCACATTTATATCCATCGCTTCTATATCTGTCAATCCACGTTTGCATGAATTGTTCACAGTCCTAACGCAGTCTAGGAGACAGGGATGGACTTCTAATACGAACAGATCTAGCGCTTGACGGCCAAATTTATATTTTAGCTGAGGGCCCTCCTTTTTTTTACATAAATAGAAGCTATCTTTGCATCCTCATGGCATAACTGCATTGCTTTGTATTGGATCCCAGGTTCTAACAGTTTACTATAATGAATAACGGAAAGGGATGGAGAGCCTGTGCAGTGGTGTGCATGTGGTGGGTCTTTCTTGTGTTAGAAACAGGCCCAAACTATAACAATATAACAGCAGTAATGAACATAGAAAAGACAGGGCAAAACAGAGTTGATAACTCAGGAAATTGTATTTATCTAGCATTCAATACATTACATCACAAAATGCTGTGTCTAGCAGCTATCTGAATGTTGTGTCTAACAACAATCCGGATGCTGTCGCCATCAGCTCTCTACAATCACATATATATACTACAATGTCCTTGAAGCCTGGAAGCTTCTAGTTTTCTAGATAATTCTAAAGTCTGGAATGTTCTTTTTTACAACAGCTCTTAGAATGTTCTTTTCTAGAACAACTCCAAGAATGTTCTAACTTATGGAAGACTCTAGAAACATTCTACGATTTTCTAGACAATCTTAATCCTTAACATCCCCCCTTAAGATTGGCTAGAATAATACAGAGAAAATTCAAAGAGGGGAAATACAAAGAGGGGAACATTATACTAATATCCCCTCTTAATGTTCACCTCTAGCATACCAAGCATTCTTCTATCATATTCCTCTTTCAAGTCTTTCTCCCATTCTTGCTTCTCTCTAGCTTGCTCATATGAGATTAGATCATCTTCTTCATCATCACTACCAATAATACCTCTAGCTTATTCCAACTTGCATTTTCACAACTCCATCTAGCTTTTTCTCTCAAAGCATTTTTTTACTGCAATCTTCCAATCTGCAAAACCACTTCCATGAAATATAGGCAAAACTTCATTTGTAGAGCCCATGTTAGCAAAAATCAGCTTTCAAACAAATATCAATTTAGCAATACTCCAACAATATAACAGCTCTGGAACCAAATATCATGTTAACAATATATAAGCCCTGCAAACAAACCACTTCCAACAATATATCTGCCCTGCAAACAAATCATTCTAGCAATATATCTCTAGCTGAATCTCTAGCTGAACCTCTAAATGAATCTCTAGCTGAACCTCTAGCTGAATCTTTAACTGAACATGGTTGAATCTCTAATTAAATCTTTAGATAAATCTCCAACTGAATCTGGCTCTGATACCATGTTAGAAACAGGCCCAAACTATAACATTATAACAACAGTAATGAACATAGAAAAGACAGGGCAAAACAAAGTTGATAACTCAAGAAATTGTATTTATCTAGCATTCAATACATTACATCACAAAATGTTGTGTCTAGCAGATATCCGAATGTTGTGTCTAACAACAATCCGGATGATGTCGCCATCAGCTCTCTACAATCACATATATATACTACAATGTCCTTGAAGCCTGGAAGCTTCTAATTTTCTAGATAATTCTAAAGTCTGGAATGTTCTTTTTTATAACAGCTCTTAGAATGTTATTTTCTAGAACAGCTCCAAGAATGTTCTAACTTATGAAAGACTCTAGAAACATTCTACCATTTTCTAGACAATCTTAATCCTTAACATCTTGTAGTGGCTCATGATGAAAAAAAGGAACTAAGTAGAAGTGATTTTCCCCCTGGATTTATATTTGGTACAGCCTCTACTTCATATCAATATGAAGGAGCTGCTCGGGAAGGAGGAAGAAGCCCAAGCATTTGGGATACTTTCTCCCATATCCCAGGTTAAATTTGACTCTTCTATACGTATATTTATCTGCATCTTCCATTTCCATTGCTCTAATGCAATCTATATAAGTTCGAGGGCCTATATTTGATGTTCCTATAGATATTAAAAATTTGATATTATTATATTATATAAAAGGAAAGATTTTATATAGATTGTTTTTTTATTTGATAATTTTATTTTTTTTGGGTATGGGAGTTATGAAAGGATTTCAACAATCTTTTACAAAGATAAGATAGAAATATTATTAAAACCTGCAACACAATGAAACACAACATGAAACAAAGAGATGTGGCAAATCACATCCAACGATTTTATATAAATAGTTAAAAATTGTAATTGTATATAAATTTAACTTATAGCATACAGTTTTGAAATAAAAAATGTCTTTTAACATTGTCAAATTTAGGCCCTATCATAACCATAGACGGCTACTGTTTCAGCAACTTAGTACAAAAAGCACTAATCCTAGAATGACTGTAAAGAAATTAGCACATACCATATAATTCATAAAGATTAATAGTCGACTGGAATTGGTATATGTATGTTTCATTTAACAGTGTAAATAAAATTGTGTGTAGGGAAAATCAAGGCTGGAGGCAATGGGGATGTTGCTGTGGATCAATACCATCGCTATAAGGTGTGCTTTTGACAACATTTAACTGAAATCATATATATTTCTGATCCATGAGAGAACATGGACCTACTTTTTCCCTTTTTCCTTTTCCATCTAAATGCGTTTACTGTTTACATCTTGAACTAGAATAAAGAGGGATAGTGTAATTTACAGGAGGATGTGAGACTGATGAAGGAAATGGGCATGGATGCATATAGGTTTTCTATTTCTTGATCACGGATATTACCACGTGAGCCACTGTTTTTTTCTTTTTCTCCTAACCAAAAGTAGCTAGTATTTAGCAGTGCCTCTCTTAAGTCAGTTTTTCTTGGGAGACAGGTGGCACGGTCAAAGGTGGAATTAACAAAGTTGGAGTGGCCTACTACAACAACCTTATCAATGAACTCTTAAAATATCGTAAAACATATTGGTAGTATTGATGTAGGAATTATTGTGGTACTGTTCAAGCTTTAATGAACTTGTGTTTGTAAATATCAAGCCTTTCGTGACACTGTTTCATTTGGACCTTCCACAAGTTCTAGAGGATAGTTATGGAGGCTTTCTTAGTAGAAATATTGTGTATATAATCCTTACAAACTATTAAATCCTTTATGCATCTATGCCCATATATAATGCACATTGATTTCAATAAATACCCATTTTCTGCATATAACGAGACCTTTTATTTGATAAATGCAGGAAAGATTATCAAGCTTATACTGAAGTGTGCTTTCAACAGTTTGGTGATCGAGTGAAACACTGGATCATTTTAAATGAACCTTATGCCTACGCTGCCTTGGGATATGACACTGGCGCATTTGCACCCGGCCACCATTCCTCTTCTAACGGAAGTTCAAGCAAAGGAAATTCCCCAACAGAGTCATATATTGTGGCACATAATCTTCTCCTTTCTCATGCAGCTGCTATGTGTTTATACAAGAGCAAGTATCAGGTAACCCACCTTTTTTCCAAAATTTTCCAATTCTACATAGAACTTTTAGTATGCTAATCTGTTGTGTTCATGTGTAGGTGGTGCTGAAGGGATTGATTGGAATTACATTAGTGAGCCACTGGATGGTTCCCAATTCAAAATCACACCGTGACCAAGAAGCCGCCCAAAGGGCCATAGATTTTTTTTTGGGTTGGTAAGCAAGCACTTTTGGTAACAGTCCACTAATGCCCATTATAGGTGGTCATTCTGTGAAAATTCTATTGCAGTTACTGATTATTAATCTCCAATCTAAATAAATTATTTGACTCTGGAAAATTAATTCACAGCAAATATTGAAAAATACACAACCGCAACTTCACAAATAAAACTCACAGGAATAAAGAAGAAAACATGCACAATAATGAACACAATATTTTTGGACAAATTGTCAATGGAAATACCCTGAAGGGAAAACCACTACTGCAGATGAGGAATTTTATTAAATTTCAGCAAATTAAGAGACGCATAAACTGCTTGCCTCTTACTAGTAGAGCTCCGATAATATTCTACTCTAGAATTTTTTTCTTCAATTTCTCCTTTTGAAATTCCATAGTTGTTATCCCCAATGCTACCATTGCACCCTTGCTATCACTGCAAGACTATTTGCTCTCACTGCAAATCGACTTGCTATAACTGCAAGGCTTTGTCAAGTATCTCTACTTGCTATCACTGCAAATCTACTTGAGTGTGTGTTCTCCAAATGCCCATTGATCCCCTTTTATACTTTTCTCATTGGAAAACCAATGGCCATGATTTAATCTAAATCAATGGCTAAGATTAAATAGACTCTAACAACCCTAACTAAATGGATTCTAGAAGTCTCTAGAGGAATCAATTATTTAATTACATAATTATCTAGACAACTCACTCCTTTCTAGAAGTCTCTAGAAAATAATTAAATAAACACTTCTTGGGAATGGAGACACCTTTCCAAGCTACATAAATTAACACTCCCTCTTAGCGAGGAAGGTGTTCTGCATGAGACCCAACCTATCTCTGAAGAAGATGAATTTCACCTTCCCTAATGCCTTGGTCAAAATGTTTGCTACATGCTGATCTGTAGGTATATACTGTAGCTGAACAATCCCCTGTTGTACACAATCTTTGATGAAGTGATACCTGATATCTATATGCTTAGACCTATCATGAAACACCAGATTCTTAGACAACTTGATGCAACTCTGATTTTCACAGTGTATCACCGTAGTCTCAACCCTCTGACCAAACAAGGCCACTAACAACTTTCGAAGCCATATTGCCTCACATGTCGCCATGCTAGCTGCTATGTATTCTACCTCTGCAGAACTCAAAGCCACAAACTTCTACTTCCTGTTGTACCAAGAGACAACTCCTCATCACAAGCTAAAGCAACACCCTGAAGTGCTTTTCATGTCTGTTGTACTGCCTACCCAATCTGCGTCAATATAGCCTATCAACCTGATACCATCACCTCGAGCATATCTAATCCCATACTTGATTGTACCACACAAATACAACACATGCTTTTCCACTGTCCAATGCACTCTCTTCAGCTCCACCATGAACTGACTAAGAGATTTTACTGCAAAGGATATATCTGGTCTGGTGTTGACCAAATACATGAGAGACCCAATCAATTGTTCATATAAGGTGGGGTCTACATCCTTCTCCCTGGATGTGTCTCCCTTCTTCCAATTCGTGATCATAGGAGTAGACATGGCTCTACAATCCTCCATGTGTCAAACCTCCTCAAGATTTTGATGCAGTATTTCTCTTGTCCAAGGAAAATCTCACCATCTGTCTACCATACCTCCATGCCTAGAAAGTAGTGCATAAGCCCCAAATCCTTCATCTTGAACTATGCTACAAGGTCCCTCTTGCACTCCTCTATGAGCCCAAGTGAACCTATTAAAAACAAGTCATCCACATATAGAACAAGAATGAGAACCTCACCCCCAACCACCAAGTAGTAGAGGTTGGCATCTATTTCACTCTTCACAAAGCCCATTCCCTGCAAGTATTCATCAATGTGCTCATACCACACCCTGGGAGCCTGCTTGAGTCTGTACAAAGCTCTCTTCAATCTGTACACGTGGGATTCACTGATGTGTGCCATAAAGCCCTCTAGTTGTTCTATATATACCTCCTCTTTCAATTTACCATTAAGAAACATTGTCTTGACATCCATTTGATGGATCTTCCATCCCATCAGTGTTGCAAGTGAGATCATAGCTCGTATAGAAGTATACCTAGCCACTGGAGAAAATGTCTTCTCATAGTCTAAATTCCCTCCTTTTCAGAGAACCCCTTGGCCATGAACCTTTCCTTGTATTTCTCGATGCTTCCATCTACACCATGCTTGATCTTATAGATCTAGCGTGATCTAACCACTGCCCTATTTGTTGGTCTAGGCAGAACCTCCCACACATCGTTCTGCACTAATGGCGTATATTCCTCAGCCATCGCATCTTGCCATACCTACTACTATGTGGCCTCCTAATAGCTGGAAGGCTCACTATCTACCAACTGACTAACTAATGCCATATAGTCATAATACCTAGCTGGTTGTCTCCACTATCTACTACTCATCCTAGGAGCTCCCACAAACTCCTGAGTATCCCTATGTGATTGTTGGTTCCCACTACCAACTGTAAAGGATTAATTATCAACCTCCATGTCTCCCTGATGCATCTCTTGGATTTGTTGCATTTGCTGCTCCATACTCTTCGAACTCTCAACACCTGAGCTTGTGCTTGTACTAGTAACTGTACTCGAGCTTCCCTGTCCTTCATTTGGTTGAACAATCCTTGGAGCTTTCGCTAGCTACTCACTCTGATCATCTGCTAGAAAATCTCTAGACCTCCTGAATGCCTTGTTCTCCATGAACTTGAAATCACACTTGACTATGATCCTTCTAGTCCCAGGAATAAATATTCGATATGCCTTTAAGGTTTCACTATACCCCACAAAGTACCATCTCTCTACAGTCTGATCTAACATGGAACGTGTAGGCCCTGGAATGTGACAATACGCCAAACTCCCAAATATCCTGAAGTGGATGACATATGGCTTCTTCTCAGAGAATGCCTCCTCTGGTGCCATCTTGCCCAATAACATATGTGGAACTTTTTTCTTTAGATACACTGTCGTATTGCATGCCTCTACCCATAAGTAATGTGGCATATCTTGGTCATGCAACATAGCCCTTGCCTCCTCTAATATAGATCGATTCCTCCTCTTAGCAACCCCATTCTACTACTGATTGTAGGGAACAGTCCACTCTCTCTTGATTCCTTCCCTAGTATAGAACTCCTGGAACTCTTTCCCTCTGTACTCGTCTCCATTGTCTAACCGAAGAACCTTTATCTTCCTGCCTATCAAATTCTCCACAAGAGCTTCAAACTCTTGAAAGCGACTGAAAATATCATCTTTGTTCTTCAAGAAGTATATCCAGGTCTTCCTAGAGAAATCATTAATAAAAATAACAAAGTACTCATATCCTTTAAGAGACTTCATTGACATTGGTCCACATATATCTGAATGTACTAGAACAAGAACACCCTTGGATCTGGTGTCACTCCTTGGAAAAGTTTCTTTCACAAACTTCCTCAACACAAGTCCTTTACATACACCATCATGCTCTGTGCTCACCTCTAGAACACCTTTCACTGTCTCATGAAGCAATTTAAGTGCTCCATGATGCATATGGCCCATTCTCCTATGCCATAGCTCTCCTTGATCTCTTGAATTAATGTTGCTCATTAGTGCCTTATGAGTATCAAACTGCAACCCGCAAAGCCGTCCGCTCCTAACTCCAATAGATATGGGTGATTTCCAATCCTTGTGCTTGATTAACAAATTAGCCCCTCTAAAGAGTACATTGTAACCTTTATCCTGAAGGATGGATATAGAAATCAAATTCATACCCAAGCCTGGCACATGCAACACATCATGAATGGGAATCCACTTGCCATTCTCCCTCTGAAATAGAATTGTCCCTTTCCCAACTGGATTGAGTTTGGACATGTTCCCCATAGAAATTTGTATTCTGATATCCTCCTACTTATAGTTAGAGAAGTACTCTCTAACTCTTGTCATATGAAATGACACCCCACTGTCTATATACCAAACACCCTGTGAGGTTGAGCTAGCCATACAAGCTATGATAGCGAAATAATCCTCCATTCTACTAGAGAGCTCATTTGCGCTTGTTGAAGTTGTTGTCTACTTCTTTCCCTTCTTTTTGTTCTTCTTCCTTTGTGGGAAATTGCTGACATAGTGGCCAAACTCATGACAACCATAGCACTTGACTTTAAACAAGTCCTTCTTCTCACTTTGTGGATTTGATCCTTTGCTAGACCCCTTCTTCACTTTCCCCTTTCCTGCAAGGGCAACGTTTTCTTGTTCTGCCTCACCTTTTTGACTCTTGCTACTGGTTCCACTGACAAGACTAAGTCTAAGCTCCTCCCAAGTGAAGTCGCTCCATAGTCGATCCCAACTTGGTAAGGTGTCTCGTCCATTGATAACTTGAATAAAGACATCCCACTACTTAGTAAACCCATTTACGGCTATCCGCACTAGCTCGTCATCATCCGGTTTATCTCCAATAGTTGCCAAATCATCCTTGACAAGTCTGAGTCTGGTGAGGTAACTTGTCACGTCTTCTCCCTTGTTCATCTGAGTATTCCTCAACTTTTCTTTGAGAATCAACTTCTGATTAGTGGTCGCATGTTAGTACAGATTCATAATGGCATCCCACATCTTCTTCATTGTATCTAACTCTGCGACATGCGAAACAATATGGTCCTTGACACCATTAAGGATCAACCTCCTCACCTTGGCTTCTTCCTTCTTATGTGCTAAGAGTTGTGTTGGATTTGTAGGTAAAGGTGCAACATTGGTCACATATTCCTTCATCCCATTCTCTTCCAGCAACAAAGAAATTATGGCTTTCCAGACACCAAAATTTGAGGCTTCATCCAATCTGTACTGATCTCTTAAACCTACTGAGGCCATCTCAAAAGAAAATAATAATAATAATATAAAAAATTATGAAGAGGTAGCACTAGGTTTTATAAACCCTCAATTTTCCTTCCTGTGTTGAGCCTTGTCTACCCTCAGATCAGCTCTGATACCATGTGAAAATTCTATTGCAGTTACTGATTATTAATCTCCTATCTAAATAGATTATTTGACTATGCAAAATTAATTCACAGCAAATATTGAAAAATAACACAACTGCAACTTGACAAATAAAACTCATAGGAATAGAGAAGAAAACATGCACAATAATGAACACAATAGTTTTGGAAAAATTGTTAGTGGAAAAACCCCGAAGTGAAAACCACTACTGCAGATGAGGAATTTTATTAAACTTCAGCAAATTAAGAGATACATAAATTGCTTGCTTCTTATTGGCAGAGCTCTGGCAATATTCTGCTCCAGAAATTCTTCCCTCAATTTCTCCTGCTGAAATTCCACAACTGCTATCCCCAACACTATCACTGTGCCCTTGCTATCACTGCAAGACTATTTTCTCTCACTGCAAATCTACTTGCTATCACTGCAAGTCTTTCTCAAGTATCTCTACTTTCTATAACTGCAAGTCTACTTGAATGTGTGTTCTCCAAATTCCCACTGATCCCCTTTTATACTTTTCTCATTGGAAAACCAATGACCATGATTTAATCTCAATCAATGGCTAAGATTAAGTAGACTCTAACAACGCTAACTAACTAGATTCTAGAAGTCTCTACAGGAATCAATTATTTAATTACATAATTATCTAGACAACTCACTCCTTTCTAGAAGTCTCTAGAAAATAATTAAATAATTAAATAAACATTTCTTGGGAATGGAGACACTTGTGCATGCTACATAAATTAACACTCCCTCTTAGTGAGGAAGGTGTTTTGCATGACACCCAACTTATCTCTAAAGAAGATGAATTTTTCCTTCCCCAATGCCTTAGTCAAAATGTCTGCTACCTACTGATCTGTAGGTATATATGGTAGCTGAACAATCCCCCGCTATACACAATCCCTAATGAAGTGATATCTAATGTCTATATGCTTAGACCTATCATGAAACACCGGATTCTCAGTCAACTTGATGCAACTCTGATTATCGTAGTATATCACTGTAGTCTCAACCCTCTAACCAAACAAGGCCACCAGCAACTTCCGAAGCCATATCGCCTCACACGTCATCATGCTAGCTGCGATATGTACTCTACCTCTACAAAACTCAAAGCCATGGGCATCTACTTCCTCCTATACCAAGAGACAACTCCTGATCCCAAGCTAAAGCAACACCCTAAAGTTCTTTTCCTATCCCTTGTACTGCCTTCCCAATCTATGTCAGTATAGCCTATAAACCTGATACCATCACCTCAAGCATATCTAATCCCATACTCAATTGTACCACACAAATACAACAACGCATGCTTTTCCATTGTCCAATGCACTCTCTTCGGCTCCAACATGAACTGACTAAGAGAGTTTACTGCAAAGGATATATCTAGTATGGTGTTGACCAAATACATGAGAGACCCAATCAATTTCCTATCTAAGGTGGGGTCTACATCCTTCTCCCTGGATATGTGACCTACCTTTGAATTCATGATCATAGGAGTAGACATGGCTTTGCAATCCTCCATCTTGAACCTCCTCAAGATTTCGATGCAGTATTTCCCTTGTCCAAGGAAAATCTCTCCATTTGTCTGACATACCTCCATGCCTAGAAAGTAGTGCATAAGCCCCAAATCCTTCATCTCAAACTCTGTTGCGAGGTCCCTCTTGCACTCCTCTATGAGCCCCAGTGAACCTGTTAAAAACAATTTGTCCACATATAGAACAAGAATGAGAACCTCACCCCCAACCACCAAGTAGTAGAGATTGGAATCTGCTTCACTCTTCATGAAGCCCATTCCCTACAAGTATTTATCAATGTGCTCATACCACACCCTAGGAGCCTGCTTGAGTCCGTACAAAGGTCTCTTCAATTTGCACGTGGGATTCACTACTGTGTGCCACAAAGTCCTTTGGTTTTTCTATTTATTCCTCCTCTTTCAATTCATCATTAAGAAACATTTTCTTGACATCCATTTGATGGATTTCCATCCCATTTGTGTTGCAAGTGAGATCATGGCTTGTATAGAAGTATACTTGGCCACTGGAGTGAATGTAACCCCTTGGCCACAAACCTTGCCTTGTATTTCTCGATGCTTCCATCTGCACCATGCTTGATCTTATAGATCTAGCATGATCCAATCGCTTCCCTAACTATTGTTCTAGGCACAACCTCCCACACACCATTCTGTACTATTGCGGTATATTCCTCAACCATCGCATCTTGCCACACCTATTGCTGTGTGGCCTCCTAATACCTAGAAGTCTCACTATCTAATAACTAACTAACTAGTGCCATATAGTCATTATACCTAGTTGGTTGTCTCTGATGTCTACTACTCATCCTAGGAGCTTCCACAAACTCCTGAGTATCCCTTTGTGACTGTTGGTTCCCACTACCAACTGTAGAGGATGAAGTATCAACCTCCATGTCACCCTGATGCATCTCTTGGATCTACTGCATCTATTGCTCCATACTCTGCAAACTCTCAGCATCTGAGCCTATGCTTGTACTAGTAACTATACTCAAGCTTCATTGTCCTTGATCTGGTTGAATGATGCTTGGATTTTCTGCTAGCTGCTCACTCTTATCATCTACTGGAAAATCTCAGGACCTCCTAAATGCCTTGTCCTCCATGAGCTTGACATCACGCCTAACTATGATCCTTTTGGTCCATGGAATAAACATCTGATATCCCTTTGAGGTTTCACTATACCCCACAAAGCACCCCCTCTTTGTAGTCTTATCTAACTTGGAACATGTAGGCCCTGGAATGTGACAATATGCCAAACTCCCAAATATCCTCAAGTGGCTAACATCTGGCTTCTTCCTTGAGAATTCCTCCTCTGGTGTCATCTTTTCTAATACCTTATGAGGGACCCTGTTCTGTATGTACACTGTTGTACTGCATGCCTTTTTTGATAAGTAACGTGGCATATCCTGGTCATGCAGCATAGCCCTTGCCACCTTTGATATAGACCGATTCTTCCTCTCATCAACCCCAATCTGTTGCGGGTTGTAATGAATAGTCCACTCTCTCTTGATTCCTTCCCTGGTATAGAACTCCTAGAACTCTTTCCCTTTGTACTCACTTTCATTATCTGACCGAAGAACCTTTATCTTCCTCCCTATCGAATTCTCCACAAGAGCTTTGAACTCTTGGAAACAACTGAAAACCTCATCCTTGGTCTTCAAGATGTATATCCAGGTCTTTCTGGAGAAATCATCAATAAAAGTAAGAAAGTACTCATATCCTTTGAGAGACTTCTAGATCAAAAACACCCTTGGATCTAGTGTCACTCCTTGGAAAAGTTGCTTTCACAAACTTCCTCAACACACATCCTTTCCATACATCATCATGCTCTGTGCTCACCTCTAGAACACCTGTCACTATCTCACGAAGCAATTTAAGTGCTCCATGATGTATATGGCCCATTATCCTATGGCATAGCTCTCCTTGATCTCTATAATTACTATTGCTCATCAGTGCCTTATGAGTATCAAACTGCAACTTGTAAAGTTGGCCGCTCCTAACTCCAATAGTTGTGGGTGATTTCCAATCCTTGTGCCTGATTAACACATTTTCCCCTCTAAAGAGTACATTGTAACCTTTATCCTGAAGTACAGATACGGAAATCAAATTCATACCCAAGCCTCACACATGCAACACATCATGAACGAGAATCTGCTTTCCATTCTCCCTCTAAAATAGAATAGTCCCTTTCCCAATTGGATTGAGTTTGGACATGTTTCCCATAGAAATTTGTATTCTTATGTCCTCCTCCTTATAGCTAGAGAAGTACTCTCTAACTCCTGTCATATGAAATCACACCCCACTGTCTATACACCAAACACCCTATGAGGTTGAGCTAGCCATACAAGCTATGATAGCAAACTCATCCTCCATTCTACTAGAGAGCTCATCTGCACTTGTTGAAGCTGTTGTTTGCTTCTTTCCCTTCTTTTCATTCTTCTTCCTTTGTGGGAAATCACTTACATAATGTCCAAACTTGTGACAGCCATAGCACTTGAATTTAGATAAGTCCTTCTTCTTCTCACTTTGTGGATTTGATCCTTTGCTAGACCCCTTCTTCACTTTCCCTTTTCCTGCTAGGGCAACATTTTCCTGCTTTGTCTCACTTTTATGACTCTTGTTGTTGGTTCCACTAACAATACTAAGTATAAGCTCCTCCTGAGTGAAGTCACTCAATAGTCGATCCCAACTTGTTAAGGTGTCTCATCCATTAATAACTTGAACAAAGACACCCCACTGCTTAGTAAACCCATTTAGGGCTATCTGCACTAGCTTGTCATCATATGGTTTATCTCCAATAGTTGCCAACTTATCCTTGACAAGTCTGAGTCTAGTGACGTAACTTTTCATGTCTTTTCCCTTGTTCATCTGAGTATTCCTCAACTTTTCTCTGAGACACATTCAGAATGGCATCCCACATATTCTTCATTGTATCTAACTTGTGACATGTGGAACAATATGGTCCTTGACACCATCAAGAATCAACCTCCTCACCTTGGTATCTTCCTTCTTATATGCTAAGATTTGTGTTGGATCTATAGGTACAGGTACAACACTGGTCACATATTCCTTGATACCATTCTCTTCTAGTAATAAAAAAAAAATTTCTTTCTAGACACGAAAATTTAAGGCTACATCCAATCTGTCCTGACCTCTTAAACCTACTGAGGCCATCTCAAATGAAAATAATAATAATAAAAATAATTTTGAAGAGGTAGCACTATGTTTTATAAACCTTCAATCTTTCCTTCTTGTGCTAAGCCTTCCCTCAAATCAGCTCTGATACCATGTGAAAATTCTATTGCAGTTACTGATTATTAATCTCCTATCTAATATAGATTATTTGACTCTAGAAAATTAATTCATAGCAAATATTGAAAAATAGCACAACTGCAACTTCACCAATAAAACTCACAGGAATAGAGAAGAAAACATGCACAATAATGAACACAATATTTTTGGACAAATTGTCCATGGAAAAACCCCTAAGGGAAAACCACTACTACAGATGAGAAATATTATTAAACTTCAAAAAATTAAGGAATACATAAACTGCTTGCCTCTTACTGGCAGAGCTCTGGCAAAATTCTTCTCCGAAAATTCTTCCCTCAATTTCTCCTGCTGAAATTCCACAACTACTATCCCCAACACTATCAGTGCATCCTTGCTATCACTGCAAGACTATTTTCTCTCACTGCAAATCTACTTGCCATCACTACAAGTCTTTCTCAAGTGTGTGTACTTGCTATCACTGCAAGTCTACTTGAGTGTGTGTTCTGCAAATGCCCATTGATCCCCTTTTATACTTTTCTCATTGGAAAACCAATGGCCATGATTTAATCTCAATCAATGGCTAAGATTAAATAGACTCTAACAACCCTAACTAACTGGATTCTAGAAGTCTCTAGAGGAATCAATTATTTAATTACATAATTATCTATACAACTCACTCCTTTCTATAAGTCTCTAGAAAATAATTAAATAATTAAATAAACATTTCTTGGGAATGGAGACACCTGTCCGAGCTACATAAATTAACAAGTCATATGAAATTGATTGACCATACAAAATTATAGGTTTTTGCATCTAATTACAAAAGGGAGATACCCCTCATCAATGAGAAAGCTTGTTGGTAAGCGTTTACCAAAATTTACCGCCCAGCAATATGGTATGGTGAAAGGTTCATTTGATTTTCTAGGTTTAAATTATTAAGCAAGTCTCTATGCTAAGGATGTTCCAACACCACCTAATCCCATGAACACAAGCTATACATTGGATTCCTAAGCTAATTTAACAGGTACACATCTTTTATTTATTTTTCTAAAGGACATGAATTGATCTATTCTATCAATGCTCTATAAAAAATGCACTTAACCTCTCACATGGGTTACTGCGGAAATGTTCTCAGCTGAGAGAAATGGTCTGCTCATCAGACCAGTGGTAAGGCTCATAATATTTTTAAGATCTAATTAAGAAATATTATGAAATATTAAGTGGCCAATGTTTGATTTTTAATTGGGGACAATAGGGCGGATCGAGTTGGCTTCATGTGTATCCTCCTGGTATAGTAGAGATCTTGAAGTATGTAAAACAAAGATATGGCAATCCAATGATTTTCATCACTAAGAATGGTAAACATTTTATGGATTGAATATAGTAAATTACAATAATAGAAACATTTTTTATGATGTTAATTATTTTTATTGCTATTTATTTATCCATAAGTTTAAATAACATATTCTAAATTTTAATTTTTTTTAGATGGTTTATCTCGAATGATATTAGCTTTTCTAATACAGTCCATGTATTAGTGTGATTTCAGAAGGACCACCTAAGCAAGACAAAGTCTAAAGTGTGTCGTTTAAGCCAAAATTTTGTATCTTACAGTAAATAAGTTTTTTTCTTCCAAACTTTCAATGTTATAAAAAATATTTTAATGATTAAATTCTATTTGAAAAGTTTATAGTTTTTCAAATTAATAAAATTTTAATATATTTTATATTTATAGGTATTGATGAGAAAAATAATGATACATTACCATTGAGAGAAGTTCTAAATGATACTTGGAAAATGGACTACTACTCAAAGAATCTATGATGAAGGGTACTCCCCTTACAATCTAAAACTCACAAAAAGAACAGATAATGGCACAAAAAAAATGCAAGAAGGAAACTAAATATTTTCTATTATCACTGAAATGAAAATGAAATTACAACATTATATTTTCCATCACATGGGCTTTCTGATTACATAAATCTGCAAATTGGAGCCACCATCTACTCTGCTCTGGCCTCCTCTCTGTAGTCCCCCCCTTACATCCTTTATTTGGAAGGTGTAACTTCCCTAGAATCTTTTGGAAAGTGTAACCGCCCTAGAATCTTCTAGAAAGTGTAACTTCCTCAAGAAGATATATTGAAATTTTATTAATTTTGGTATTACAACTTCGCGGGGTCATAAGTTTTGATCCGACCGTCATATTTCTATTATAATACCCTTTCGGAAGGGTCTCGAGAAATCTTGTGCCTGAAAGTAGGGCCTAAAGGCCAACTACTTTCATTTTCCACCAATTATCAGGCCCATCCAGAGCCTCTAAGTGCCTCAAAATTGACCTCGAAGATTTTACCAAGATTTTTGAAAATTAAGATTTTAATATCTCTCATATGACAAATGGTATTGAAGTGATTTCTTTGCCATTGGCTTCAATTTACCATTCTAGAGGTTTGTGTAAGATTTTGTGTTCAACTCTGCATAAATGCAAACTTAGTAAAATAGTAACCCTAACAAATTTAGCCCTTGTTGAAAGGAAACAACATTTTTTTGGGTGATGCAAGATTGCTCTTACACCCTAGATGCTCTTGTATCAGACACCTGGGGTAATTTGAAAAGTGACCCTGTCACTTTTTAGGAGTTAGAGGGAAACCATGACAATTAACCTTAGACTCAGATAACCATGATGAATCTTCAAAAGACCTTCCTCTCCATTTCACCAATTACTCTGCATATTGTCTGTTTCTTATGCTTCTTCTCACACAACTATCCAAAATGTCTTCTATCTCCTCCTTTTTTGAAGTAGGTGCTAGAATGTTCCATTGTGCCTCTATTGTTTCTTCATCAATTCCTCCCTCATGATATTCTGTTAAATTTGAGATGTTAAACACATGTGAAATATGAATTCCATTAGGCAACTCTACCTCATATTCATTTCCTAAATCATTCTTCTTCAGGATCTCGCATGGTCTAAACTTCTTCATCTTGAACTTGTTGTATGTACCAACTGGAAACCTTTCCTTTCGCAAATGAACCATGACTTCATCTCTTACCTAGAACTCCTTATACCTCCTTTTCTGATATGCCTTAGCCTTATACTAAGAGTTCATCTTATTGATATGCTTCTTCACCTCATCATGCAAGTTCTTTAGGTGTTTAGCAAAATCTTTAGCCTCAAAACTATTCGCTCCTTTATCCACCTTTCTTAGTTTAGAAACATTCCTTGGACTACTCCCATATACAATATGGAATGGTGATTTACCAGTGCTCCTACTGACAGAATTGTTATAAGCAAATTTCTCCCATGGTAAAAAAAAATCCCATCCCTTTGGTTTATCTCCTACCAAGCATCTTAGCAAGTTACCCAAACTCCTATTGACCACCTCCATTTGTCCATCAGTCTGTGGATGGTGAGTAGAACTAAAATTCAAATCTATCTTCAACTTCTTCCATAATGTTCTCTAGAAATAACCAAAAAATTTGGTATCTTTGTCTAAAACTATACTCTTCGATAGACCATGTAGTCTCACCACCTCTCTAAAAAACAACTCTACAATATGAACAAAATCACTAGTCTTATGACACGAAATGAAATGTTCCATCTTCAAAAATCTATCCACCACCACAAATATGAAATCATGCCCTCTTTGTGTCCTTGACAATCCAAGGACAAAATCCATACTAATGTCCTCCCATGGCCTCTCAAGTATAGGTAATGGTTGATACAATCTAGTATTCTTACTTGTTACTTTCGCCATCTGACATACTCTGCAAATTTGTACAAAATTCTTCGCATCTTGTTGTAACTATGGCTAGTAATAATTCTCACTAACAAGAGCAATGGTCTTATCTCAACCGAAATTCCTAGCCAATCCTCCACTATGCTTCTCCTTGATTAGATTCTCTCTCATAGAACTCCTTGGAATGCACAATTGGCTTCCTCTAAACAACATTCCATCCTGGATTAAGAAATCCAACCATCTTGTCCTATCTAATGTAACAGGTTCCAAACAAGCCTTCCAAGCTTCTACAAAGTCTGGATCTTTTGGATACAAACTCTTGAGTTCATTGAACCCAACAACCTCTATATTCATCTCTATCAATAATTTTTTCCTTCTACTTAAGGCATCTACAACTCTATTTTTTCTTCCACTTCTGTGCTTAAAAAAAAAAAGTATAACTCTGCAAAAACTCAACCCATTTTAAGTGTCTTTGGTTCAACTTTCATTTACTATTGAAATACTACAAAGCCTGGTGATTAGTATATAAAACAAATCATTTTGGCAACAAATAGTGTCTCCATTTCTTCAAAGCCTGGACTATAGCATAGAACTCTTGATCATAGACAAAATATTTTTTCTTAGCATCATTTAACTTCTCACTAAAATAGGCAACAAGCTTACCTTCTTGACTCAAAACAACTCATATGGCAGTGCCACTAGCATCATAATCTATCTGAAAGACCTTATTGAAATCTAGAAGTGTCAAAACAGGTTGCTCTGTAACTTTCTTCTTCAACATATCAAAACCTTTTGCTGCTCCTATAGTCCATTTAAACTCTTTTCTATCCCATCTCATTGCTTCAGTTAGAGGTGTACAAATACTACTGAAACTCTTAATAAACTTTGTAAAAACTTGCTAGACCATGAAATGATCTTACCTTTGTAACACTGCTCGGGGTAGGCCATTCAATGATGGATCTCACCTTCTCTGGATCCATTTGAAAACCCTCTGCTAAGACAACAAATCCCAAATACACCAACTCCCTTTTTACAAAACTACATTTATTCTAATTAATCAACAACTTCTCCTCCCTTAGCTTCTCAAAAACTTTTCGAATATGCATCAGGTGCTCCTCCAATGTCTTACTGAAAATCAAAATATCATCCAAATAAACAATAACAAATTTTATAAAAAAATCTATTAATACCTCATTCATAAGCTGCATAAATGTGCTCGATGCATTGGTTAGCACAAAAGGCATGAATAACCACTCGTACAAGCCCTCATTGGTTTTAAATGTTGTCTTCCATTCATCTCCTTCTCTACTATGGATATAGTGATATCTGCTCTTCAAATCTATCTTTGTGAAGTACTCAAAACCACTCAAACAATCCATAATGTCATCCATCCTTGGCAATGGAAATATGTAATTGATGGTGATCTTGTCGATGGCTCTAGAATCTGTACACATCCGCCATTCCCCATCCTTCTTTGGTGCTAGTATTGCAACTACTGCGCATGGACTCAAACTCTCTTGAATCAATCCCTTGTGCAACAACTCTTGCACTTGTCTATTCAACTCTTCGCTCTCTATTGGAGTCATACAATGAGCTACTTTATTCGGAAAAATGGATCTAGGAATCAGGCCCATCTGATGACTGGTCTTTCTTGCTAGAGGAAAACCTTCAGGTATGTTATCAGAAATAATAGCTTGAAACTCATTCAACAAATCTAAAACCTCTACGAGTACCTCAATAGTATCTTCTTTATCAACTCTAGGGATGAATGCAAAACACATATGCTCATGCTTCATACCTTCTAGGACCAAAAAAATTCTTGCATTATTGCATACCTTTTCCTCTGCCTCTTTTAAGGGCTTCAACTTATGACGAACTCCATCCTTTTTCAAAGAATAGATGTTGGCATGTCCATCATGTACTACTTGTCGATCAAACTGCCATGGTCTACCTAACAACATATGACAAACATCCATAGGCATAATATCACACAATACCTCATCATGGTAATTTCCAATCTTGAACTTTACTAGACATTCTTCATTTACCAAAGCTTTACGGTCCTTGTACAACCAAGCAATCTGGTATGGATTTGGATGCCCTCTTCTCTCCAACTACAACTTACTAACCATCTCTTTTGAAACAAGGTTATTAGTACTACCTCCATCAATAATAACATTGCAAACTTTACCTTCACACTTTCATTTGGTGCTAAACAAATTCTTCCTTTTATTTGGCTCTTTCTCCTCATTCAACAAAGCTCTTCTAGTAACAAGAACCTCTCCTCTTTTTGCATCCTCAGAATGTGAAGAATCAACATCTTCGTCTACATGTGCAACTCGTACATTACCATGAGTTCTTCTATTTGTCCTTCCTTGATGTTGAGGACACTCATATGCCCTATGCTCTTCTTCTCCACATTGGAAATAGGTTCCATGAAAGCCTCCTCTCCTTGGTCCTCGCCCAGATCTTCCTCTTCCTCTTTGGTCTCCATTATTTTTATCATGAGGGCGATAGGTGTTATCTCCTTTTTGGTTCTGGCTGCTACTAAATCCTTCGCCCTTCCTTTGGTCTTCATTTCAACCTCCATATGACCGTCCACTAGTCCTTCCACCATGACCTCCACGTCTTTGCTTACTTTCAAACCTCCTATTCAACTTCTCTTCTACCTTCAAAGCAAACTGATATGCATATTCAATGGTAGGAATTCTTACCAGACTCAGCTCTTCTTGAATGCTCAACTTCAACCCATTTATGTAATGGGAAACTTTCTCCTTGTTGTCCTCAAAATGACCTGTTCTGATCAGGACTCAGTAGAATTCTTCTATGTACTCAAAATATTTTCCTACTTGTTTCAACCCTTTCATCTTCTTCAACAAATCCAACTCATAGTCCCCAGGAATGGACCGTATTTTCAATTCTTCCACCATCTGATCCCATCTTGTTATTTTCTCTTTTCATCTTCTATTTCTTTCCAACTAGACTTCTTTGCACCATATACTAGCATGGCCTTTCAATTTGGCCTTTGCAAATTTGACCCTATCTGGTTCTTCTATTTCCTCATACTCAAAATACTCTTCCATGTCATTGATCCAATTGATCAACTCCTCTGGATTTAGGTATCTAGAAAAATTAGAAACTTCTATCTTTGGCCTCTTTCCAATATTGGAAATGGCCCTAATCAGTCTAACTTTTCCACGATCCATTACATCTTGTGCATCCTCTTCGAATGGATCCTCATCTTTAGCCTCATCCTAACTTTCATCTCTTCTTCTGACATCAGCTCCCCTATGTAGCTCCTCTTCCAGTGCTTGAACTTGTCTCTGGAGGGCTCTAAAACCCTCTTCTATTACCCCAACATTTCTCCCACCACAGTTTCTTTGTGGAGGCATCTTTTCTCACATACCCACAACCACAAGTCCTGGTGCAAACTGCCTCATGTTCGGTGATCTATTTACACACTCAAGAAAACCCGCTCTGATACCACTTGATGAAGGGTACTCCCCTTACAATCTAAAACTCACAAAAACAACAGACAATGGCACAAATAAAATTCAAGAAGGAAATCAAATATTTTCTATTATCACTTAAATGAAAATGAAATTACAACATTATATTTTCCATCACATGGGCTTTCTAATTACATAAATCTACAAATCTGTAAATCAGAACCACCATCTACTTTGCTCTGGCCTCCTCTTTGTAGTCCCCCCTTACATCCTTTATTTGGAAGGTGTAACCGCCCTAGAATCTTCTGGAAAGTGTAACTTCCTCAAGAAGATATTTTGAAATTTTATTAATTTTGGTACTACAACTTCGCGGGGTCATAACTTTTGATCCGACCATCGAGTTTTCTATTATAATACCTTTTCGGAAAGGTCTTGAGAAATCTTGTTCTCGTAAATATGGCCTAAAGGCCAACTACTTTCACTTTCCACAAATTTCCAGGCCCGTCCGGAGCCTCTAAGTGCCTCAAAATTGACCCTGAAGATTTTACTAAGATTTTCAAAAATTAAGATTTTAATATCTCTCAAATGACAAATGGTATTGAAGTGATTTCTTTGCCATTCACTTCAATTTACAATTCTGGAGGTCTGTGTAAGAATTCATGTCCAACTGTGCATAAATGCAAACTTACTAAAATAGTAACCCTACCAAATTTAGCCCTTATTGAAAAGAAACAACATTTTTTTAGCTGATGCAAGAATGCTCTTACATCCTAGATGCTCTTGCATCAATCTATCACTTGTTCAACAAGCAACAAGGTAAATCTTAATAATTTCCTTTTTTTTTACAATACTATATACTAAAATATTGTGATGCTTGAATGGCAGGTTGGGATCCAACATAGAAGGTTACTTTGCATTGTCTTTGTTAGAAAAATTTGAGTGGACCAATGGCTATACAGTTCGATTTGGTATTTACTATGTAGATTATAATAACTTCTTACATCAATATCCAAAAGCATTTGTTCATTGGTTTTCTAAATTATTGGAGAGAAAAATATAAAGTTTATATTTTCTATATCAATAACAAGAGTTATGCTATAGCTACAATCACTACCAAGTGCCACAAGAATAATGTGCAAAAGTCACAATGTGTAGTTTTATGTGGATTATTTTCTTTTGCAAAGTTATTCTATCAAGGATCCAAAATGATAAATTAATTATCTAGCTTAGTAATATTGTTTATCCATTTGAGATCATTGTAAAGTTAAGATTGTGTGTGATTTTTTAAAATAGTGACTTTCAATATGCACAATTTTAGCTATATAATAATTTATTCATACATCCTTTATTTATTTATCAGAAAAATATCATATTAGAAGGTTTCAAAAAAATTTCATGCTAGAGATGACAAACAATGTATACTTGTACCAAAGTCAAGATGATCTAAGAAGCTTATATTGATAAAATAATAATGTTCATGTGAAACTTGAGTGTTAACTTGGACACGTAATTAAATGGTTCTCTACAATGAGTGTATTTTTAGTTTGTAGATCCTCACCTTCTGATATTTGAAACCTATATATTTATTTTATAAATATAATTCCTATCAACTTTATGGTCCTAATAACATTCAAAACAAAAATTATGGTTAGAAAAAGACATATTTATCCCAACCAAATAGTCAATTTTAACAAATTATATATCATAGCTTTATCAAATATACTTATAAAAGTAGAAATTTATAATTTATCTATTCAAAGAAAAACAAACAAGATTTAGTACATAAATAAAAGTTGAAGTGATCGTTATTATATTAAAAAAATAAAGCTTTTGATTTTTTTTTAAATGGCCAATGTATGTTTTATGATTTATCCTTATTTAAAGAATAAATAGTTGGTCACTGATAAGAAATATCTATAAAAAAAATAGTTATTCTTTGGTTAGAGAGAACAAATACATTAAATAAATACCAAATGTAGTGAGCTTTTGTAGCAAAATTAGAAATTCCTAATCTATCTATTGATGGAAATATCAAACTTGAAGTGATTGATTGTTATATCTACTTAAAATTCAAGGTTCCAAAAAATAAAAAATAAAGAGGGCGAACGTTTTCCACTACCACAATCCTTAAATGTACTCCTTCCTTTCTATTCCACAAACCGTATATTAATATGGTGAATTTGATAAGTAAAAAAGGGTAGCCATATTTATGGTATCTATAATTAGACTATTTTTTAGTTTTGGTTACTTTTTGTAGCCCATGTGTATCCCTTTGCTTGTGCATAGGCCTACTTACCTATTAATAATTTTGCTTTTGTCTTGTTGATGTTTCATTTTTTCTACTCTTAAGTTCGTAATAGCCTTAGAGCCCTTTCAGAAACCCTTATTTGATAGTTTGTAAGTTTCATAATAGATTGATTGATAGTTTGATTATTTCATTGTTTCCACTATTGATCATCTAGATTACCCTTTCTCTCAAATAAAGATTACATGATTGCATATTAAATAAAATAGATGATCTATAAATGTGTATTGCTTGATCATTGATTACATCACAACATAGCTTTATCAAGCCATTTTTCCCTGCACATAACTACTTACAGGAATAACTACTTAAACATTAGAATATAACTAATCTATATTGTTTCTTAAATAATGTAATAATGCTAACATTCCCCCTTTATGAGCGGATGGAGCATGGGAGCAAGAAAGGGAGTGGGCAAGGAAATTTGAATTCCTTTGGTGATGCAGAGAATGGTGGCTCTAATTCAGAAGATGAAGACGATGTCTTTCATTTGTTGGTGGTTTGGTCGCTGCGACTAGATGCAGTGGGTTTGTATTACTAGCAAACCCCTTTTTTTGTGGAGGTGCTTGTTGCTTCTAGTATTTGGTTTGTGCTCAGCTGATCTCCCACCATAGGACCATCCCTCTTTGTTGTATTGGGGTCGCTTGAGGTGTTGGGTCTTTCTTTGAAGCCTTTCATGGTCTACGGTGTGGGCTTTCTAGCGTTTTTCTCAATGGTGGGCATTGCTCGATCTTCTACAGTCCTTCCTCCTTGTAGTCGATCTCTCTTGAGGCTACGCCATTTTTTTGACCTTGGTCAGGCCCTCTTGCTAGCTTTTTCTAGATCTTTCATTGCTTTGATGCACTTCTTGGGTGTGGTGCTGATTTTTGGTGTTGTCTCTAGCTTTTTGTGGCTAAGGTTTGCTGAATTGTGGTTCAGGTATGTTGTATTCTTGGCTAAATTATTTCCTAATTCGGGTATCTCCTCGGTGGTGTTGGATGTTGCTTTTCCCTATTCTATGGTGGTTTGGAAAAGCCCTTGTTGTGTTCATCTATCTCTCTTTTTTTCTCTCTATATTTTGGTTGGGGACCATGGGTTTGAGGGGTTTTTTGAATGATTGGGGTTTTGCCTCTCTCTACCTTTACTTTGGCTTTGGTTCTTCAGCTCCCTTGCTTTGGAGATGCCTTTGGAATTCTTGGTTTTTCCTACTCTGTTGAAGGTGGTGGAAGTTTCTAATCTTGAAGGAGTTGTGTTTGAAATTTGTTTGAAAATGTTGATTTGTGTTGGCTTGTTCGCTTTTGACTTGTTGGGGCTAAGTTCAAAGTTTATGTTGGCCTTGTTGCTTCAACTTCCTATTGTGGCTAGGTGTTTTCTTTCCAATGGAGTGTGTGCAATCTTCTTAGCTTTGTAGTTTGTGTCCCCTATGGAGGTGGAGACCCTTCCTATTTAGGTGGTGACCTATCCTATGGAGATGGATAGTGGTTCTATGGGCTTGGTGGGTTGTTCTTGCTTCTTCAGTTGGTCTTCTCCCTTGGTGCTCCTATCGAGGTGGAGGCCACTCCTATTGAGGTGGAGTTTTGGTGGGGGTGTGATTCTTTGCTATAGTGGACATATTTCTCTTGGTTACTTCTCCTATAGAGGTGGAAGGGTTTGTTGGAAGATGAGGTTGGTTGGCTCCAACAACACTACCTTATTTAATGACTCTAAAACTGGATCCATAAGTGAAATGTTTTTTGTTGTTTGGTTGTTGTACACTTTGGGGGAAAGTTGTTTAAGGTTGTTTCATTCATGGCTCGATGGATGGTTTGGCTACAACTTAATGGGGGCCTTGAGCTCATGTTTCCTTGGCCACCCTTGTGGTGGATGTTGTTAGGGGCTGCTACTTTTATAGCCTGATGGGTGGCATGCAAGCTTGTTAGGTTAGTTGTGCTCTTTGCCTTGGGTTCTCTCATGGTATCTTGTTGGGCTTAACTATCTTTTGGTGGTTTAAGTTTCAAGATCTACTAAATCCTTTTGGTAAGGGTTTGAAGTATGGTATTCCCTACCCACCCTTAGGGGGTTGCTGTTTTGGGCTGCTATTTTGGCAGGAAGGATGGTGGCCTGGTGGCCTATTATGTTGGTTGTGAAGCTTGATTTGAAGAATATTTTTGGTGCAGGTCCATGTAGGCCTCTTTTGCTGGCTGTGAGTCATGTTTTTTTGGTTGTGTGGGTCTTGGTCCCACTTATCTCTGCTTGTCTAGGCTTGAAGACCATCTAGTTCTTTCACCCTTGGGGTGGCTGCTATTTTTTGGCATTGTTGCATGTCCTTTCTTTTGTTGTTTTGCTAGCTTCGTTTGTAGTTTCTTGTTGTTGTCTTGTCATGTTGTTCCATATCTTGTTGTACTAATTGCTAAATCGTTCATGATGTAAAAGGGTCGGGACCCTTTAAAAATCACTGCTTACCTAATCAAAAACATTCCCCCTTTATTACATTGTTCCTATAAAAGTACCCTTGAAATCTCAAATTTTGAACTTTTCCAAGGGACCCCCTCAAGGCTTACATAATAAAACTTGTTGATTACATAAATACAAATTAATGGGAATATTTTTCTCTGAATAAACAAATATTGAACAAAGTGGAAATCCATCAAGTTGCCTCGTGACCCTCAAAAGGGTATAGCTTCAAGCTAAATTCTTGAGTTCTTGGACTACCATTTTTAGAAACTCTTAAATCACTAATTCTCAAACTATTTGACAACAATCCATATTGAGCTTTACAAACATAGGGCTCCATCAAGTTGTCTCTTGACCCTTGTAAGGGTATAATTCTCTATCATAGTCTTGTAAACTCATTGGACAATACATATTGATTTCATTACCAAATCCCTTACCTATCTCCAAAAATCAAACTTCACAATATATGTAAATTCTTAAAATCCATCAGCATCAACAAAGAAAGCAAGTAAGAAAGAAAAAACACTTCTCATGCAAAGCACCATCTCAAAGTGAGAAGTTTACTTGAGATAATAGGAATTACTCCATCCTCTAGTGTCACTAACCTCTAATGTGATGACTCAAAGTACTAATACATTATAAATAATATCAACAAAATCATCATCCAGTGAATCTTCATCCTCATCCTCAATACAAACTAAGTTATCTTTATTTGATTGATCTTTGGGGTTTCTCTTAAGAAGGTCACTAGCTTGAATTCTACAAAACCAAACTATGTGACCCTTTTTCTTATAATAGAAACATGCAATTTACCCTTTTTTTATATGTAATCTTTTATAATTGCTTTGTAAGTATAATGCTTTCTCCTGTTGAAAATCACCTTTTATATCTTCTACATTTGTTCTCTATTCTTTTGTCAAAAGAGATCTAAAATGATACCTTCTAAATTTTGATAAGTTATTTGTCTAAGTGAAAAGTAACATTATTGTATTTTAAAGGAAAACTATTTAACAATATATCTCTAGCCCTCAAATTATTGCTGCTATCCACCTAAAGTAGCATTTATTCTTATTGTTGCTAGCCTTGACTTTTTCTAGTTTCCTAATTAGAGATCTCAAATTACTTATGTGATTTGAGACTGTGATTTCTTCTTCCATTATGAACCTGAATAATTGATGTTTTAGGGAAAACTTTATATTAAGTGCTTTTGCTCCAAACAATTTATTCAAATCATCATAAGTATTTATTGATGATTTGGCAGCCTCTTTTAAACTCCATTCTTCATGACCCACCTTCTCTATGATCTCTAACTGGCTCCCTCCTCCTCTTCCTTGTCTTTGTTCTTCCCTTCCTTTCCCTTCCCTCCTTTCTTCTCTTGTCCCCTTCCCTTGACCATCCATCCTCTTCTCCTTCCGCCACCCCTTCTTTTCTTCTCTTCCATTTACATTTTGGTGGGATTTTCTTTCTTTTTCCTCATTATTTGCTTTGATTTATGTTTTTTGCTCCGTCCTTTTTTATTATTCTATTTTTCTTTTTGATAATCTTTGTTTTATTATTTTCTTTATTTTTTATCATTTTTCTTTCCTTAATTATTTTCTTTATTAATTAGCCTATTTTAGTTTTTATCCTCTTTTATATTTTTGCATTCCTATTCGATTTTCTCCTATTTTATTCATCGATTTTATTTTATTTGGTTTTTTCCATTATTTTTTATTAGCCTTTTATTCCGTTCTCAAGCTTTCTTTCCCTTTCTCTTTCTAATTTTTTATTTGGTTTCTTTAATGGTTTTTTCTTCTTTTATATTTCTTTATTTTTTCTTTTATGTTTGCTTTGATTGAATTTGTCTTTGTGTTGGTTATGTGCCAATTTTAGTCTTTATTTTAATTCATTCGTTTGGGCTCCTTATTGATATTTTCCTCTATCCCCCTTTTTATTAATTTTTGGCTTTTTTATTTTTTGTTTTCTTTTAGCTTAATTATTAGTTTGGCTTTTTTTATAGTTCAGTTTTTTATCCTTTGCATTTCAATTTCTTTCCTTCGTTCCTTTTCATTATTTTTTCTTTATGTTTGCTTTGATTGAATTTGTCTTTGTGTTGGTTATGTGCCAATTTTATTCTTTATTTTAATTCATTCATTTGGGCTCCTTATCGATATTTTCCTCTATCTCCCCCCGCCCTCCCCACCCCCCCTGAGTTAATGTTCTTAACCAATTTTTATTGTCTACTCCCCCTTTTTGTTAATTTTAGGATTTTTTGTTTTTTGTTTTCTTTTAGCTTAATTATTAGTTTGGCTTTTTTTTATAGTTCATTTTTTTACATTTTAATTTATTTCCTTCGTTGCTTTTTAGCTTTAGTCTTCCTCTAAGGTTTGTATTATTGGTAGTTTCATTAAGATTCCTCTTCTACCTCTTTTTTTATTTACTTATTTGGTCTTTTAACTATTTTGTTGTATGCCTATTATTAATTTTCCTTCTTGATTATTTCTCCTTATTTGCTTTGCTATCTTGCTCTTTCTTATTTATTTAACCTTCTTTTCATTCTATATTAGTCTATTTTATTTAATTTTTAATTTTTTTCTATATTTATAACTTTTTCTATTTTACTTTCCAATTTTCCCTTTTTTTTTCATTAATTTCTCTTTGTGTTTCCATGATAATGTTATCATCCCATTACTTTATTCTTCTCTTTTTTTTTGTTTCCTTTCTCTTGGTTTATTATTATTTTTTCATTTTAATTATTTAGTTTCTACTTCTTCTCCTTATTTATTTTAATATTTTTTAATTCCTCCCTCTCTCCTATTTTCTCCCCCAACCTTAATTAATCCTAATCTACAATACTATTTATCTTTCTTTCCTCTTCTTGATGATGGATCACTAAGTGTGATCCAAAACGTCAATCAAAAGACATACACAGTTTTTCCAGAAGCTTACACGATTTGAATTATGGACTATGGAAAACTTATACCAACTATATGATGTAATTCAAAATAAAAAGGACCAAGGCCAATAATAGCCTTGGCTTTATCATTTCTACTATTCGAATCCAATAACTTATTTTCATCTATATGTATGTTTTATTTTTCGCTTACTATTCCCCATAAATTTTTATTCATCAGTTGCATTTGAATTTTTATTTTCCAAGTATGAAAATTAAATTCTAAATACTTATCTAATACAATCCCCATAATGATATATCCTTTTTAAATAAATTTAAAACAATCTCTAACACAATGTCTCACTGCTTGCATAGAAAACATTCAGTAGTGGTGGGATGAACAAATCTACCTTTGGCAGTGCTTAAATTCTTAGAGATGAAACACATCATACATTATACTTTTTCTTCTAATACAAACTTGTAGCAAGAAAGAATCTTATATTAAGACATCCATTCCATTGAAAGGTTTCCAAAGTGTAATATTTCCATTCAAATTAACCATCTCATAACATATTATACATGTAAATTCTTGAAGGTCAACCCACAGTCTAAATAACATACCTTCAATGTGACTGGTTGTATATGAATCCAATTTCTTTATGTGAACATAGAATGTCAACACATATTATAATCATAATGTTGGAAGTTTGAGGAGATTGGCATTGATGACGTTTCTTGGAAACATAAGCACGAATTGTACATAATGATGTAATATAGTGTTTTTATTGATGTCAACATTGTTGTGGATCATTTTGATTAACCCTAACATGTTTTGAGGTGTTGTGGAAGACATTTTTGCAAGTTGATTTGGTCTAGAAAGCTCAACTATGTGAAAATTTGACTAAGCATCAGAACACTGCCAATTTTGTGTTACAGTGTATCAATTTTTGGGTTTGCACGACTCCGCAAAGGAATATTTTTCTTTTTGATTCTAACCTAATTTTTTGATTGTTATATGCATCTAAATCCAATATTTAATCTACTTTGGTCAATTATTTTGAGAGATATGAATGACAGAGTTTTGACTAGCATAATACAGTCATTTCCTTTATAGTGTGTTTGTGTGGGAGATTCCACACTTCTCCATGAATGAGTCTTTGATTTTATGGTGTTGAACATAAGTTGATAGATGTCAGTTGAGTGTGAATTCTAGATGGTATCATTTTTGGGGGTCCATGTCTTGCGAATTGGATGATCAGTTGAAGGATTTTTGTTTAGGTCCTATGGTGTGTTGGCCTAACACGTTTAATGAGTATGCAAAGGATTAGTATGTGTTGAGCCTTTATGTGGGATCTATTATAGGTCCATGCCAACCTATCTTAAGGTATTTTGAGACTTGAATTGAGGCTTGTGTTATGGATGATAAGGTTTGGAGCTGACAAGTTATATTTTTGGTGTTACATCTAATTAGGTCAACCTAATTGATGTTACACTTGGTGTTGATGTATATGATGGATTGTATTCAATTTTTTGATATAATTGAAGTGATGTACATGAGATATATGATGTGAATTTGATCAAATTAGTGTGAAGATAAGTTGTGAATGTTGATATCAGAATTATGTGAATATAGAGCAAAGCAAAGCATTGATCCAGATCAATGCGAAGTTTTTTATTGTGCTTCATTGGAACTATATCCCTACATATTTTAGATTTATTTGTAATATTTAAAAATAGGTAGTGTTCCACCTTCTTTATTCTATTTTTTTCTCTATGGAAAGTCATTCCACTTGGAAAGTGAGTCCACCTACAATGATTATTTATGTAATATACTATAACTGGTTATAATATATAGTGAGCTAATCCTCACCGTGGTTTTTCCAATTTTGGGATTTCCACATAAAATTTTTGGTGTTCATGTGTTATATGATGTTATGGATTTTTTCATACTTTCTTTCCTTATAACAGTTGAATATTATTTGGTAATTAGATGGCTAATCTTTGAACATAAATTTTGGCATGATGATATGATATTTATTGTTGTTGTAGATGACTAATAAATATACTTTTCAATGCTCTTGAAAATAATATTTTCTCTTGTGAAAGTTGCCTCAATATTAGATTTTTTGAATTGATAAAATAACTATGTATTTATAGGTGTTTATCTAATTTCCCAAAAATTAGATTCCAAAAGCCAACAATTGAAACTTGAATTTGAATCATTAAAATTCCACCAAAAACATATTAAAAATTGGGTCCTAGCACTTAAAGGGGACCAATTCGCCCTTGGGAGAAGGGTTTCTAGGACCTAAATCCAGGACACTCAATTTACAAGGTTTTTAAATTAATGTTAGCATTTGTTTAATATAGGTTTCCATTTTAGAAAGGGGGAATAATAAGGCTTTGGAATGCATAATGTAGGTAATTAGAAACTTAATTTAGTCCAATTAATTAAGGGGATGCAAAGATAGTGTGAAATTGTAAAGGTGTACAATTTTATATAGTACACTTACCATCGATTCAAATGGTACTGCTATCTATGTGGTCTTGGACTATGTGTCTAAGACACACACAACATTCAATATCATGACCAGGGACTTGGTGGTATTGATAAAAATTTTGTGCATCATACCAACTAAGATAAGGCTTATCGAAGAGAAGTGGTCTAATTTTTGGGAGAGTGATTAAAACATCTTTTAATATTTTTTTAGGAACGTTAGAGTAGGATTCAAATAATTTTGCGAACACTATGTTGCATCTTATGGTTTTCTTAGCAGTCTAACAAAAACTACATTCTCCACTCCTTTGTTTCTTTTAGGCTCCTCAGAAGTAGACACTACTAACTGACTAACAATATGGGAGGATGAGGAGGAACCCCCATACTAAGTCACTGTCTACTGGTATTCACTCAATGTAGCACATAAATGAATGAAAGAAGGATATTTCATCAAGAGAAATCTTTCTCTCAACACTGATTGAAAATTCTTGATGAACACACATTGAACATCAAAATTCATTAGGGAACGAGATTTGATAAAAGAGGGATTGATATCAAGCAACAAAATTAATTACCTTCTCATGAGTTCCCTACTTATAATGGACAAGATCAGTGAAGGTGATGTTCAACCTAATGTTCACCTAGAACTATTGTAAGAACTTATTAACCAATTGATTGAAGGAAAAGATGGAATTGTCAGGAAGTGAGCAGAACCACTCTAATGCGGCATCCTTAAGGAATTATGAGAATAGTATTTTTTCTAAAAAATCATCGTGGTAGAGGAAATTAGTACACATGGTAGTGAAACATGAGATGTAGTCTAGTAAAATGCACCTTTACATTTTCACACCATTTTGGGCCCACCTTGCTTTATTTATGCTTCTTTATGGCTTAATTGGTCCTATTTTCTGTCCACAAGCCCTATGAATTACATCATTTTTTGGTTAATCCCAACATTCTCCAATGCATAAATGATAATTTAGTGACTCCATCTGTGTGTCCCTCATTTTTGGGTCGAGACTAAAATGCCACCTAGGGCGCCTTTGTCCCCCAGAGGTATTGGGACCATAATTTTGAGGTATCTTAATTGGGCCCCTTTTTGGTGTTTGTGCCCCAAGTTTCATGGCTTGGTACTAAGATGCCACCTAGGGAGTCTTAGTCCTCCTTGAGTCATTTTTTGGATTTAATTTCATATTTTGGCAAGATTTAGCATCCTTTATTTAATGAATTCATATGTTATCTCGGTGTGATGTAATTTTAGTATATTAAGCATAGATAAGTATAAATACAAGGTTCCTTCTCTCATTTTTCATTCTAGGCAATCTATCAAGTAATCTATGCAATCAAATATTTTGTGAGATCATTCAAGAGCAGATTTATCAAGCATTTGAAGTCATCATCAAGATTCAAGCATCATATCAAAGAGCTTCTAGCATCATTTGTGTTGTTGTGCTAACATTTGTGATGTATGGTTTTGATTCAAGCAAAGAAATTCATGATCATTCCTTTGGTTCAAGATCCATATCCATTTCATCGATTGCACACAAGTTTGTAGACTCTACAAGGGTTTGGTGAGTTGTATCATTGCATGTTGTTCATTCACCATTTCCTTCATTATTTATATTTCATTTCAAGGTTTAATTACCAACAAGGGGTTTGACCAAGGAAAACCCCCATTCACTAACAAACAACAAGTTTTTCCCCTCTTCCATATTTGTGATCGCAGATCTAGGTTGAAGTCTTGAATATCACTTGGAGTCAAAATTTGTAAAAGTTGCAAAGTTGCATTACAAACTTTTTAACTTCACAGAAACTCACCTACAGGCTGAATTCAAAAGTTTTAAGACCTGAGATCGGAAAGGAAGCCAGTGCAGACCTTGGAGCTCAGGATCACATTTTGAGTTTACAAAAATTCAAAACGAGACTAATACGCCAGCTTGGGTGTCTTAGTCCTCCCAGGCCTATTTTTTTAGAGATTCCTTTAGATCTGGTTCTGACATCCGAAGACTCCATATTTTCCTTGAAAAATGACAGTGAGACTAATACACCATCCTAGGCATCTTAGTCGTCCACAACACTTTTTGGCAGTCTCCTTACATTTCCAAAATCTCCACAACATCTCCAAACTTCCCTAGTACACACATAGTATCTTTTTGTTGCATAATTTCATTATTTTCATCTTTCATTTAGCTTGCATTTCTAATTCTAGGTCATTTTGCATATCACAATGTGTTTTCAAAGATTTTATTTTCCAAGCTTTTTTTTGGTGGTGAACCCTTTTAAAGCTTAGAAATCCCCCTCCTAGGTCCTCCTCATTGTGAATTGACTCACCTTGTGAGGTTGTTATTCAATCCAATTGGGACTCCTAGGACATCTTTGAATGATTAGTGGAGAAATAGAGATATTCACACGTATCCATATTTTTCACATTAATCATTTTGGTGAACCTGACTCTTTTAAGCATTCATTTCTGATTTAGATTCTATTAAAGCCCTTAGATCTAGATTGTATTCATTCTTGCATTGCATCTTGCATAATTAGTGAAATTGCATTTAGGGTTTCTTATACTTGCATTAGTGAAAGTGCATATAGCTTGCATCTCTACTTTATTGCATCATTTCATTTCATTAAAAAACTTAAAAAGTGCATTTTTACTCATCTTCATTGCATTTACAAACATTCTTATTGCATTCAAAAGTGAAAAAAAAATTGCATTCCATATTGCATTCAATTTCTTGTTCCTAGTTACTTTTGCTTGCACTTATTTGCACATTTTTCTATTTTTGAACATCATTATTTTGCATAGGCAATCTATAAACACTCTTGAAATTCTAGAATTCACTATTTTTTCTACAAAAAACTTCTGCTAGGACTAAAACGCCATTCCTAGCATCTTAGTCCCTCTCAGGATTTTTTCCTCAGAAGTCTCTCTCTGTTGTTTGTTGTTTGTTTTAGTCCCTAGAACTTCAAAATCTCACCAAGAGGACCAATATGCCCTTCATAGTGTCTTAGTCCATGTTGACTTTGATTCTCTAGTTTTGAAGATCTAAAATTGCTTTTAAGTGTTTCTATGGGCTGCCTTCAATTTTCTATTTCAGTTTCCAAAATTGTTGTTATCTCAATTTCTTTCATTTCAAGTGCATTTGTTCAATCTTACATCATGGATATGTACTTTGGAAAGTTGTGGAAATCTTTGAAATATTTGGTAGATGTGTCAAATTGTGCCTTTGGTAATGATCCTAAAAAAATTGAACTCACTCATGCTCACTCAAATCCTAATGAATGCCCTCCTCGTGATGTTGACATCATTGGAGAAGATGATGACAACATGAATAAGTTCCTAAATGATTGTCTTGATAACCTTGAGGCTAATGCATCTTTCTATCCCTCCATGAAACAACCAAACCCTCCCACAATACCACCTCTTGAGATATTTGGTTACTTACATCTTGAAATCAAAGCAAAAGTTGAACCTAAGTTCCCTACAATAGGTGAACCTAGTTCCTCTAAACAAACAAATACTCACCGCTTTTATGATAAAAAAGTAACAAACACTCCAATCAACCTAGAAGAAACATATGGCAAAGGATTCACAATCTTAAGCAAGAAATGATGTGATACAACAAGTGAACATGAGATTCATCAAATCCTAGAACAAAAACCAATTGATGAAAATAGAAAGGGATTAGGATATCAAGATCCCTCTCATAACGAAAAGCCTCCTAGAGAATATCTAAGGCTCTGAAGTGATGGTATGGTGATCTTGGATTCTCCTCCTGATATGAATATCCTTCTTCATAAAGAACAACCAATGATTCATAACAATGGCAAGGATGATAGGACCACCGTAGGTCCTCTTCCTCAACCTTCCACTAGAGAAGTTGGTGAATCTAGCAAACACAAAAGACCTTACAAATTACAAAAGTTACAACCTCCATGTCCACCACCTAAAATGGAAAGGGAAATAGAACTGGTTCTAAACAAAGGACTCATAACATTTCCACCTAGGAATAGAGTAGTGATCTATCCTAACGATGCAAAAGTCCCACATTATGCATATCATCGTATTCTTGGACACAGTTCGATGAGTGTCACACATTCAAGTTAATATTGAAAAACTTTCACTTCGATGTCAATAATTTCCATCAAGTGATAGCATAGCTTATTCTTTTTTTCCCTCTTGTCATGTAATAGTTGTAGAAAACTCTATTCTCACTATTACATGACCCTTCCTGTCACCTGTCTCTTCCCATTCTTGTCTTACACTCAGTAGAGGCAAGAAGTAGATGGCCTTGTCCTAGTAGGGCATTTTTTGTTGTCCCTTAGGCTCATTATCTACCTTTTTCTTACACAGACTGAAATTGGGAGGTGGGTTAATTTCTTTAGGTTGACTCACCTGTTCCTTATTAGTCTTTTTGCATTTTCTATTTGTTTCTTTCAATGTGCATAACGTGATCCCCCATGATGTTCTATTTGATGTTTCTCTCTCTATGTGAATTCCTCTATGTGTACCTTCATTCTTCTATATGTCATCTTTTCCTTGATATTTTAGCTTTTCTTTCTTTCCATTTGTCTTGTGTTTTCCTTTTGGGGATGACGCAAGGCATCGAGACATTCATGTCTCCTTCATCTTGAACCAAAAGCTTTTTCATTATCTTTTCTTTGCCTTTCATTTTCCTTTTCATTTTTCTTGTGTTTTCCTTTTGGGGATGATGCAAGGTGTCAAGACACCCTATGTCTCTTCCATGTTGACTGAAAAGGCTTTCCTTTTATTTTTTTCACTCTCTTTGTGTCATTCTTCTAGTTTTATGCATATTTGGGGAATGATGGCAATTCTAAGCTCTCTCGTATTATTGCAACAAAGACAGATGTTGACCCTGAATCCATAGATCCCTTATGTGTTCTGGGGGGCAACCCTCTTTTCCTTTTTATCTTTAATAGGCTACTTTAAATTAATTGCTCACAACATGGTGTTAGCAATTTCTTTAAAGTGGGGGCATAAATTGGCATTATTTTGATTTCATTTTTCCTTTTCATGTTCTTTGATGTGATTTTCTTATTTCACACAATGTTTTCTCCTATTTGTAGTGACATTCAGAGTAATTTCCTTCAAGAGTGTGATCTATCTTAGCATATTATATTCCCCTTAGTGGTGATGCAATGCACTGCATCCCTTAAGTGGTGAATCTTTTATCCTTTGATTGGTCCTCTCTTGGAGACATTAGGAACGATGTCCCCTAAGAGTAAGACTCACATGAACTAAGAAAAATCACTTTGAGCATCCCTCTTTCTTTTTGCATATTTACCTTATTAAACCATGGAGGTATGACTCTGATATGGTCCCCTGACTCACCTAGTGAACACCTAGCTTTACTAGCACATGTGAGCATGCATTTTTGTACCTTATTAAAGTCATGGAGGTATGGATTTGATATGGTCCCTTTGGGATCACCTAGTGGACACTTAGCTTCACTAGCCTTGTGGGCATGTGTTTTGTTTGCATAGTGGACAATGTGTTCCACTTGTAAACTTTATTTTTGGACAAACAACCAAGCTCGGATCCATCACGTTGGACGGCTAGTTGAAGCTTGATCCATTGTAGTTTTCCTTTTTCCTTTTTCCTTTTCTTTTTCTTGTCTTTGATGGTGTATGTTTTGATCTAGTTATGGCTTCATATATCATCCACAAGCATGTTCCTTTGTTCCTATGTTGGTTTTCCATAGGATCTTGATCCTAGAGGCTTGACCACCCTCTTGATTATTGTCATCCTATCTTACTAGAATTTGTACATTTGAACCTATCTTGATTGTGTGGTTGGATACTTTAGTGTGAGTTTGAAGCAAGTTCATCCTCTCACTAAAGTTAGGGCTAAATGTAGTGTAGTAAAATGCACACCTTTTCATTTTCACACTTGTTTGGTTCCGCTTTGCTTTATTTATGCTTCTTTATGGCTTAATTGGTCCTATTTTGTGTCACAAGCATTGTGAATTACATATTTTTCGGTTAATCCTCACATTCTCCAATGCATAAATGATAATTTAATGACTCCATTGTGTGTCCCTAATATTTGGGTTGGGACTACAATGCCACCTAGGGCATCTTTGTCCTCCAAAGGTCTCGAGACCCTAATTTTGAGGTATCTTAATTGGGCCCCTCTTTGGTGTTTGTGCCCCAAGTTTCATGGCTTGGGACTAAGAAGCCACCTAGGGTGTCTTAGTCCTCCTTGAGTCATTTTTGGGATTTAATTTCAAATTTTGGCAGTATTTAGCCTCCTTTATTTAATGAATTCATATGCCAGCTCAGTATGATGTAATTTCAGGATATTAAGCATAGATAAGTATAAATACAAGGCTCCTTAGATCTCATTTTTCATTCTAAGCAATATATCAAACAATCAAAGAAATCAAGTCTTTTGTGAGAGCATTCAAGAGCAGATTTATCAAGCATTTGAAGCCATCATTAAGATTCAAGCATCATATCAAAGAGCTTCTAGAATCATATGTGTTGTTGTGCTAACATTTGTGATGTAGGGTTTTGATTCAAGCAAACCAATTATTCAAGATCATTCCTTTGGTTCAAGATCCATATCCATTGCAACCATTGCACACAAGTTTGTAGAGTCTACAAGGGTTTGGTGATTTTTAGCATTTCATGTTGTTCATTCACCATTTGCTTCATTATTTCTATTTCATTTCAAGGTTTAATTACCAACAAGGGGTTTGACAAAGGAAAATCCCCATTCACTAACAAAAAAGTTTTTCCCATCTTGCATATTTGTGATTGCAGATCTAGGTTGAAGTCTTGAAGATCACTTGGAGTGCAAAGTTGTAAAAGTTACAAAGTTGCATTACAAATTTTTCATCTTCATGGAAACTCACCTATAGGCTGAATTCAAAAGTTTTAGAACCTGAGATCGGAAAGGAAGCAAGTGTAGACATTGGAGCTCAAGATCACATTCAGAGTTTGTAGAAAGTTAGAATAGGAATAATACGCCACCTTGGGCATCTTAGTCCTCCCAGGCCTATTTTTCATAGATTCCTTTAGATACGGTTCCAACATTTGAAGACTCTGTATTTTCCCCAAAAAATAGCAACGAGACTAATACGCCATCCTGGGTGTCTTAGTCCTCCACAACACTTTTTGGTAGTCTCTTTAGATTTCTAGAATTCTCACAACATCTCAAAACTTCCTAGGTACACACATACTATCTTTTCGTTGCATAATTTCATTATTTGCATCTTTCATTTAGCTTGCATTTCTAATTCTAGGTCATTTTGCATATCACGGTGGTTTTCAAACATTTTATTTTCCAAGCTTTTGCTTGTTGGTGAACCCCTTTAAAGCTAAGAAATCCCCCTCCTAGATCCTCCTCATTGTGAATTGACCCACCTTGTGAGGTTGTTAGTCAATCCAATTGGGACTCCTAGGACATCTTTGAATGATTAGTGGAGAAATAGAGATATTCACACATATCCATATTTTTCCCATTAGTCACGAGACATGGGTCTATAGGTCACCCTTGCCACTATACTTATTAAATTTTGATATTTCTACCCCTTAGGGTATGGGAACATTCAAAACGGAAAAGGATAAAGGACTATGGTGATAGTATGGTTGCAATATAGATTGAGAGGAAGAGTTGGTTAGGTTAGCTAATTGCAATTGTATCCATCCCATGTTTTGTAATGAAGAATTTAGGATGAGACAGATGGCGGGGTTTGACTGGTTGCAATGGTGGAGGTTCTAGGTTCTAGATATAGGAATGTCATATCCCAAAGTTATGTGATTCACTCTAACTCCAAGAAAATATTTTCACATAGTGTTTGTATTATCAACATTGGTGAAAGAGGGTACAAAAGTACCAGTGTCTACAATGTGCACAAACACTTCCGACATCAAGAAATACAACTTTGTACCAATGATCTCCAATTGGAAATCTTGTGGATTACCCAAGATTGAAGTGTACGAGGGGACATTGGTCTCTACTATGTTAGCTATCCCTCAGAGCAACTCAAGGCCTCTATGGTTTGAGATAATTATATCCCTCAGATTGTAAATGAGAGGAGCAACTTGAGTGTATGTATTTCTCTATTTGAAAAATATTCAAAATCTTTAAGCTTCTCTTCCAAAGACTGAACTTGGTCAATGGGGAACCTAAGAGCAGACTTGTGATATATGGGAGAAGATGACTTCGATGGAGTGTTTGGTTGAGAATTTTCTTGAACTTTTGTTGATGGATGAATATAAACAAAAGTTTCCTAGGTATAACCAGGGGATAGTCTTGTAGTGAGCTGATCAAACTCGAGACTTGAATATGGTGGAATGAACTATCCCCTTGAACCTATATCTGGATGTCAAATAATTCTTCTAACTACGTGTCTAGAATTTGTAGACTATGTTGTGAAACTCATAAAAGTGTCACAACAATCTGTCCAAAAGACATCCAAACAAGAGAATAAATTTTCAACAAAAATATTAAGGTAAAGATAGGTTTATGTTAGGTTCACCAAAATGTAGAGGAGGAAATTTGACACCCCAAAATGACATGACCATGAAGGGTGAAAATTTCTTAGCTACTTTAGGGATCAACGCTTAGGTCAATGAGATGGGAAGACAAAGGGGAATTTGTTTTGTATTTTATGGTTTATGTGGAATCAAAGGATAAGAGTTTCAAGGACTGAAAGAGTAGGCCATAGAGGTCTTGTGAGAAAACTAATAGGCTCTTGGCCAAGAATGGTAGTGCAGCATGTGAACATCCTCACATGCTCTAAAGTCTCGTACGAACAAAAAACCGAGTTGACTAACATAGACAACAATGAACCTACTAACTATTCAACAACTAAAATCTCAAGGATGGATTTAAAATAATAGTATAATAGAAATAAAAATAATGAACTAAATTAAATGAAACAAAAATGGTGGAATAGAGAAGGAAGAAATTAGACTCACAAGATGTCCACAAATGAAGCTTCCTACAATGCCACAACTTGAAGACCTGCACACAAAGAAACAAAAAAGTGGTTGGGGTTGTTTAGGTACTTTCCTTAGTCAAACCCCTAGGTAGGTGTTCCCACCTCCATGGACAACCAAATAGATAGAGATAGATGAAATAAAATAGATAACCTAAAGAAATATATAGACATGTTAAAATAATAATATACTACCAATGTAAACGATAATGTAATATAAAAAGAATGTAGTTGCCATCCCTTTAGCAAGAGAGTGATGTTGAAAGGAAGAGGATGCAACATCGAAGATGTGCCAAGAATGTCAAACTGTTGAAGTAGAGAGAAAAAGCATAAAAACTTATGAGAATGGAAAGAATGAGAGAATAGGGGTGAGAATGAGCAAGATAGGATGAGATATTTAACTAGAATGAATCAAATGAAAAGATGAGAGGTTGGAAGAAGTATAGGCATGCAAAGGGAAATTTTTGAGGTGTCTACAAGCTGTAGAGGTGTTACACTTTATAGGTACATAGGAAGTGTAACGTAAAAATGGTGATGCCGTCTAGAATATTTTTGGGACGTTTGTGCAATGTGTAGACATATGTGCATCGCATGATTTTCCATGAAAAAATTTTACTTTTAACGACCAAAAATAAAGGGGTTAAGAATAGAATTAAAGCTAGGTGAATGGTACATTGCATTATCAAATTTAATTATTCTGAAGGGGAGGCTATGGAATGTGAAATTACATAGGATGCAATTTTTGGCATTACAAATAGATATTTGGACTTTTGTTTACCTCTCAGTCTCTCCCACATCTCCACATTCTCTTGTTCTCTTGCTCCTTTCCCCCTTTTTTCTTTTTAGATTTTCAAAGTTCATCTAGACATCTTCTCGTTCTCTTCCTCATCCTAACCTCCCATCCTTCTTTGCATCCCTAAAACCTTCATTGAATTCACCAAAATAATTGGGTAGAAGTATCTAGTTCTTCATTGAATTCTCACAAATAATTGGGTAGAACTATCTACCTCCCTACATGACCAAAGCACCATTAACAGCCTTGAAATGGATGATGTTAAACAGGAGAGGACTTTCAAATACCTCTTGGTACTTGTGGAGCCCTTATTCGCATCATTTGTGTATAGCTCAACATTTGGTTTCTAATGTAAAGGGGCATGGTTCAAGTGTATGACCATGCAGAGAGAATACAAGTAAGCATGGTTAACTTGTGTAGTTGCAAACAACTCTAGTACTTCTCCCAATATTATGTGATGGTGCTGAAGAGATATATATAAGCAAGTTTTCAATGAATAAAGGAGGAAAAGGTTGTAGAGATGAAATAAAGATAAAGGATTACAAATAATTAGGGCTTCCCTCTAGTAATAGGTTTTATACATGTGCTAACATTCTTATGGGAAATTTTACCAAACTTGTTCAATCCAAGCCTTTATTGCATCCTTGAAAGGCCATAGTCTAGTGAATTTTGAAATGATCACCATACTCTTTAACATTTCCATTACATTTAGGATATTCACCCCTTATTTAGAAACTTATCTAGGATGTCAATGACTAGGATACAAGTATCAATTGGTAAGTTTATGTTTAAAACCAAAAACTTGCCTTCTCTCAATTCATTATTTAAGGTTTCTCCTTCTAAATCACAACCAATATCTTTTAGTATAGTCACTTGAATTTTTTACTACTATCTACATCACCATGTGGTTGAACATGTTTTCTCAAAAGAAATTCCACCAATTGATTTTATTTACCTCTACCATGTACCACCTTCTAAGGCTTTCTTTACTTTTCATGTCTTTCTCTTCATTTTGTAGGCCATTTTACTCCATTTTTTTATCTAATCTACTTATTTTACAATTCATCATCCTCTAAAAATAAATAGTTCTACATTTGCATATTTAAAATTTTATATTTTTTTAAAATTATATATTTTTTAAAGATTTCACACTTACTTTTTAAAGTCAAAATTATCTTCATGATTATCACAATTCTTTGTTATTTCTTGTCATAACATGATTTATGGTTTTTTCTTTTATGTTGTAAGGAGTATTTTATATTTTTATTCCCTTTTGGTTCTATATGAGAAAAAAATAGAATGACACAATATTCTTACAAGAATTATATTTGAACATTCTCTAGTTTAATTCATTATTTGAAGTTTCTCCTTCCAAATCACAAGAAATCTCTTTCTAAAGTCACCTAAATTCTTGATTGTTATCCACATTACCAAGTGATTGAACATTCACCCCCAAGAAAAATCACTCATTGATTTGCTTTACCTCTAGGGGAGAGGGACCCATAATGGAGCGAGCTCCAATAGTGGGGATAGAAGTAGTCCTCAGTGGGCCTCATAGTGGAGCATCTTAATAGCCAATTGCAAAACACTTTTTATCCATAAAGTACACAAACTAACAAATCATGTGATGCCACATTGGCACACTAATAAAACATGACTTAGTGCACCACTATCGGTCTCACATTTTTTTTTAGCCTTTTGTAATACCTTAACAAAAAGCATGTTGATGTGGCATCATATTTGATGGTGTGACCTTAAAATTAATTTTTTTAAGCAGGTGAGTTATCAAATAAACTATTGTACAAAATTGGGACTAATTGGAAATTCCATGTGGAATTTTCAGAAACACGAAGTTAGGGTGCTCCACTAAGGACCCCTCTCCCCTACCATGTCCCCATTTCTTAAAGTTTTTCTTACTTTTCACACTATTCTCTTTCACATGCAGATCCTCTTGCCTTCTTTACTAACTATTTTTTTTACAATTCATCATCCTCCAAAAATTGAATAGCTCTACATTTTTTATATTAAATAAAAAAAAATTATCTCAAAATTATATTTAACTTTTTTAAATTTCACTCATTTTTTTTCTCAAAATGATGTCCATGTCAATGATTATCTTCATTATTTTCTTTTCCTTGTCATAACATGATTAATAATTTTCTCTTATACATAGTAAATAACTTTTATAGAAAAACTTAACCATCGCATGGCAGTCTTGGAGAACAAACAAAAAGTACAACATCCTTTATATCCTTTAGAACACGCTAGCGCATCGAATCACAGTTCACATTCCATATACAGCCATCCAACCCATGAGTTGAATCAAAAGATCTTTCATTCGCTGGTATTAAATCTTGTCTTCCTAAGATTACAGATTTAGAGAAGCTCACCAGGCAAAACGATAATGGTAACTCTCACCCACGCGTATGTGCATCCCATATTTTTCTGTGAATACACGTTTGTGTGCGTCCCTTCTATTTTTGTCAATCCACATTTGTATGCATTGTTCACAGTCCTAACGCAGCCTAGGAGACAGGGACTGAATTCTAATACGAAGAGATCTAGCGCTTGACGATCAAATTTATATTCTAGCTGAGGGCCCTCGTGTTTGTTCTATAAAAAGAAGCTTGCGTACTGATGGCATAACTACATTGCTTTGTATTGAATCCCAAACCCTAGCAGATTACTATAATGAATAGTGGAAAGGGATGGAGAGCATGTGCAGTGGTGTGCATGTGGTGTTGATTTTCTAGCTCAAAAGGTGGGATGTGGAGTTGATTTAAAGAAACTCGAGTTGGATTTTCAGTAACAACTGATTTTTTTATTCTTTAATAGAATGTTTTCACTTTGTGAGGTTAAGATAAAACCAAGAGTGATTTTATGTGTGATTTAAAGCTAAAGAATGCAAGAAAAGTTTATTTTCTTGCATGCTAAGTAAAGCAGCTAGGCTCTATATATGCAAGATTGTTGTAGCAAACTTGGATTGTTAGGCTGAATAGAAGATCCATCATTTGTAGGTTTTTCCTCATTCTAGGGTTTCGTGGGTATATCTATGTTATTGTCTTTTTGTGATTGGTTTCTTGTTATTTTCACTTTCACTGTTATTAGTTGTTAATTAACCCAATGTGTTAGTTATTATAAATCAGATTTATTTTTATGAATTTATTGACCAATTAATCTATTGTTGGGTTATAGAAATTAACATGGTATCAAAGCACTAAACTCTGAATATGAAGCCAAGATTTGTGACACAGATTTCAAGAAAAAAATCATAATTTCGTTTCCATCTTTTTTTGTGTATAGAAGTGACACCACCAATAAATGATCTTGTTGTCTTAGATTCACATAAAGTCAAAGAGTCCAAGGCTCAGAGGATTATCCTAGATGGAGTAAGAGATAATTTAATTCCTCATTTATCGGGGAAAGATGCCGCCAAGGAGAAGTGGGATACGCTTAGAAGACTTTATTAGAGTGACTATCAAAGTCACAAGATGATACTCAAGGACAAATTGGATAATACCAAGATGTCCAAAGGCAAGAATGTGACCTCTTATTTGTCCAAGCTGACATAGGTCAGGGATGAGCTAGCTTTTGTTCAAGAGACAATTGATGAAGATGAATTGGTGCATATAGCTTTGAATGGTTTCTCGAAGCACTGGGAAGTGTTTGTCAAGTGTGTTGTCGACAGAGATCGCCTACCCAACTAGGCGAGGCTTTGGGATGAGTTTGTTCAGGAGATCCTTGAAAGTGCTCATTGAGGAGATTAGATGAAGAAGATTCAAGACGAAGAAAATATTTCTCTTGCAAGCAAGGGTAAGAAGAATTCCAATAAAGAGAAAACAGAAGGTTTTTTTCCAAGAGTGGGAAGAAGAAAGATCTAAGCAAGATAAAATGTTTCTGCTACCATCAGATGGGTCGCTATGCAAGTCAATGTCTGAATAAGAAAAATAAGGACAAGCAGAAGAAGCAAGTTGTTGCTATAGCAAAGGTGGATGAGTTTGCACTCATTGCCTGTCTCTCAAGTTCAATTGCCAACAGGGTATGGTATATTGACAGTGGGGCTTCTTGCCACATGATAGGAGTCAGAGAATGTTTCACCAAGTTGGAGGAGAAGAAGCTGGATTTCTATATTGAGCTAAGAGATAATGCTAAGTACCATGCAATTGGTATTGGCACCGTCAAGTTTTAGAGGGATTTTGGAAAACCCTTGTTGGTGGAGGATGTGTTGTATGTCCCTAGCATGACAAAGAATTTAATCTTAGTTTCTGCTTTGGAAGACAATGGTTACATCATGATTTTTGAGAGGGAAAAAGTCTATATTCATACTAAGGGTTCCAAGGTTGCAAAAGTGATTGGATTCAGGTTGTTTCAGTTATAGTTTGAGCCAGCACATGCGTTGGTTAGTAGTTGTAAACGTATAGGAGAATTGTTTCATAGGAGGATGGCTCACCTTCACCATGGAGCACATAATATTCTCAAGGAAATACTGATGGTGCTACCTGAGATGAAGACAAAAAAGCATGAGGTGTGCAAAGGTTGTGCTCTTGGGAAATATACCAAGAATAATTTTCCAAGCAGTGACACTAGATCTAAAGGGATTTTAGATCTTGTACACTCAGATGTGTGTGGACCCATGTCAATAGAATCGTTGAATGGATATGAGTATTATGTTATTTTCATTGATGATTTCTCCAGGAAGACGCAGATATATTTCATGAAGAATAAAGATGAGGTCTCCAGTAGGTTCAAAGAGCTTAAGACTCTCATGGAGAACCAAATAGGGAGGAAGATCAAGATATTGAGGTTTGATAATGGAGGCTAGTATACCTCAAATGCATTCAAATATTTTTGTGCTCAGGGAGGTATCAAGAAAGAGTTGAAAATTTCATACAACCCGTAGCAAAATGGGGTTGTTGAATGGAAAAATAGGGCTATAGTTGGAGCAGCCAAGGCCATGCTTCATGATCAGGATCTGCCTTGGTTCTTATGGGAAGAAGCTTGCAATACAATTGTGTATTTTCAAAATTAGAGCCCTCACAAAGTGTTAGGCAAGTTGGCTCTAGAAGAGGTGTTCACTGGTAGGAAACCAAATTTCTGACACATTCACATCTTTGGATGCCTTGTGTATTATCACATTCCTATGGAGAAGAGAACCAAATTGGAACCAACTACAAAGAACAGTATCCTTGTTGGGTAAAATGAAACTTCTAAGGCTTATCCAGTTTATATTCCTGTTCTCAGGAAAAAAATTGTTCACAGAGATGTGAAGTTCGAGGAAGAGAGGGCTCTTCATAAGTCTAGCAACTTGTTGAACGAGGGGGAGCAATCACCCATGGTTGAGGCAACACAAATTCCTCAAACTTCAGTCATGCAAGCTATAGAGAAAAACAAGCAGGCCGAGCAGGTTGATCAAAAGGAGGAATAAATAATTTCTCAGCCTCATATTCTTATTATCGAGAAGAGGAGAAATAGGGTAGCTGAGCAAACACTGAGAGAGGCTCAAGAATATGTAGGTGATCCTCAAGATTCAGTCAGACAAAGAAAGGATCCCATACATTATTCTATGTGTCACTTATGAGTGAATTAATTGAAGTAGATCCTTCCAGCTTTCAGGAGGCATCCAAGCACCAAGTGTGGAGAGATGCCATGGTGGAAGAGTATTCTTCCATCATGAAGAATAGTGTGTGGGAGGTAGTACCACAACCAAAAGCTAAGTCTATGGTGGGCTCGAGATGGCTGTATAAGGTTAAGCATGTTGCAGATGGTAGTGTGGAAAATTTCAAAGCCCAGTTTGTGGCTAAGGGGTTTTCTCAGAAGGAAGGAGTCAGCTATGATGAGACTTTCGCTCTAGTAGATAGGTACTCATCCATAAGAGCTATCATTTCTATAGCAACATAAATGGATTGGAGGATTCACCAGATGGATGTAAAAATGGTCTTCCTCAACAGAGTGATTGAGGAAGAGATTTACATAGAGCAACCAGAAGGATTTAAAGCACATGGGAGGGATTCTTATGCATGCAGGTTGAAAAGAGCACTGTATGGACTCAAGCAAGCTCCCAAGGCATGGTATTCACGTATTGACAGTTACTTGTAGAGTGTGAGCTTCATCAAGAGTGACGCGGATCCGAACCTGTACTATGTTCAGGTGAAGGGTGAACTTCTAATATTGGCATTATATGTTGATGACCTATTTCTCACAGGGTTAGAGGAGCTAATAGCACACTGCAAGTAGGATCTTGTAGGAGAGTTTGAAATGGACTTGGGGTTGATGCACTACTTTCTAGGATTGGAGTTGTGGCAAAAAGAGGGAGAGATCTTCCTTGGAAAAGGGAAGTACTTAATTGATATCTTTAAGTGATTCAGGATGGAGAACTATAAGCCTATGTCAACACCACTTGTGACCAATTAGAATAAGATTGATGCTTCCAGATCAGAGGTAGTGGACCCAACTTTATCCAGACAGTGGATAGTCTCTCTTATGTATCTTGTCAACACTAGTCTAGACATTTATTTTTCAGTAAACTCACTCAATCAGTTTATAGTGGAACCTAAATGTGTGCACTAGATAGTTGCAAAGCATGTTTTGAGATATCTCTAAGGCACAATTGATTATGGGATGAAGTATGTTCAGTAGGATGGAGTGAAGCTCGAGGGGTTTACTGATGCAGATTGGGCAGGCAGTACAGCTGATCGGAAGAGCACTTCAAGGTGCAGTTTTAGTTTGGGATTAGGAGCAATCTCTTGGTACAGTAGGAAACAAAATTTATTTGCATTGAGTTCTACAAAGGCCGAGTATATGGCAGCCAATATGGCTACATGTGAGGCTATCTGGCTTTGAAAACTTCTAACTAGGCTCTTTGATTAGGAGATGGATCCTACAATCATTTACTGTGATAATTAGAGTTGTATCAAAATCTCTGAAAATATTAATATTAACTATCACAAAGAACTTAATGTATTACTACTAGAAATTGCACCTTGGTGTGCAATGGGTACGCCGAAGAGGTGTCAATGGTCAATTAGGAAAAAAAATGCTCTATTTTTTGCATACATTAGTGCAATACATGAGGTCAATTGGTAGGCCATTTAGAAAATGATTTTTTTGTGCAACAAATTTCTCAATGGAGTAATGATAGTTTCAAATCAACTATGTATCCACTTAGATGGATCCAAAAACAACTTAAACAAAATCTTTGAATTAGGAAGAGAATCAGGTTCCATTACGAATGAGCTCATGTTGTGTTTAAAATATGGAAAGAGGGATAGATAGGGATAGGAAGAGGGAGAGATAGAGGATAGAAGAGTGAGAGAAAGAGGGGTATGGAGAGATATGGGGGGAGAGATGGAGTGAATAAGAAAGAGTGTGAGAGAGAGGAGAGGGGAGAGAGGGAGAGGTAAGCCAATATATATAGAGGGAGTGATATAGATAGAGTGAGACATATAGAGATAGAGAAGGATGGGGAGAGAGATAGAGAGACATCAGGAGATAGAGGTAGAGAGATATGGAGAGAGAGAGAGATAAGGAGGGAAAGAGATAAAGGGGGTGAAAGATACAAGTAATAGAGGAAGAGAGGCATAGAGAGAGAGGGAGAAAGATGGAGAGAGAGAGAGGGGGGGAAGATAGAGATAGAGGGAGAGAGGGAGAGAGAGAGGGGGGGAGGGAGAGAGAGTGTGTGTGTGAGAGAGATAGAGATATATATATAGATAGAGATAGGGAGGGAGAAAGATGGAGTATGTTTGTGTGTTTGTGAGTGAGAGAGAGATATGGAGTTAGAGATAGAGGGAGAAAAATATATAAATGGATAGAGAGAGAGGGATACAGAGGGACAAAAGAGAGAGGATAGAGTTTTTTTTTGCAACCTTTACAATTAAGTTCTCATGTATTTCAAAAATTAACTCTTCAATTTATCATTATTATTTTTCATGTGAAGAAATCAAGAGGCAGGTTCAATTGTTAATGTGAGGTGTAGATACCAATAAGTCAATTGTGAGAGTTTCATAAATAATTCCACATGAGACACATGTTGCATCTTTTCTTTAACCTTTGGTCATTTATAAACGTGCATAGTGTCAAGCTTAGATAAACCTTGTAAAAAATTGTAGAACCCATTCATCACTAAATTTTTTGAAGGCCATGAGGAGTCATATATATTGAATTAGGTTGACTAAATTAATTGTACTTCCTTTCTTGGCATTCTAATCTGCAAATGAGACCATGGTCTTGATGAAACACTCCCTTTGAATGAAATTAAGTTGAGTTGGATCTTTAATATACTTTTGGAATGAAAAATTATAGTGAGAAGTAGTTGGATCATCATTTTACAAACTCTAATTCTTTTGTGATTAGACTTATAGAGTCAATTGACGATACCATGTGGTTAGTAGAGATTCTCAATGGGGAGGCTTATTTCATGATGGTATGTCTTCCATTAACAATAAGTTTCATGAAATTGAGAAACTTCAAATTTGAGCCTCTACAAGTAATGTTACAAATGAGAGAATTCTCCGTACCAAATTAAGCCTTTTCAGCTTTTAAACATAGATTTCTCTATCGAGTCTAAATATCTAAGAGTTTCCTCCAAATGTTATCTTTCATTATCTAAATCTGTGTATTTGGGTTTTTTCTCTTTGAGGCATTTTGTCAACCAATTCATTTGCATAACTTGTAGGTGAGAAATTTAGAGACATTTTGTCAAATATTGTCTCCACTTGGCTTTACCTTGAAAATTTGGATTCATATCAAACAAGACTGTAACTTTAACATCTCAAGAAATCATTTTGAACAATTTTCAACTTGTTCCAAGTTGTGGGAATAATGGTGAGAATGCAAGTTCTAGTTCACAACTACCATTGCATTGGCTTCAAATTTTTAAAATATTTAAAAAAAAATCCATTAAGCGTATGCACTACAACCATTCTAAAGCTCCCACTTTAGCACGTGGAAGAATCTACTAGAGGTCATGAAATTGGGATCTATAGCCACCATGTGTAATTGTTTAATATTTTCAAAAGCGTTTACAACGAAATCATTTGGTGCATATCCTCTGCAATATTGACACAAATAGGAAGGATGCTAATGAAAGTTGTGCTAAGTGTTTGTTTGAAAGAGTCTAAAGTTATTTTAACAAATTAATGGTGTTGAATATGCATAAAGTTGCATATTTCTTGAGACCATTATTTTTTGAAGATTTAATAGCTCACATGCCTTTTGTATCCATCCATATTGTGGATACATGTCTATTCTAACACTTCACAACTTCAACAAGTGACAAAAAAAAATTGATGTTTGTCAACACACTATTATGAAGTTCCCAATATGGTGTAGAGGCATGAATGATGCCACCAAAGTTCATCATATTTGGCTCAACGTATGTCAATAGCATTCACTTAAAAGTTTCAAAGATTTTTCAACAGATTCATTTAGGTGTTTGATGACATGTCATAAGGGAGAATGCAAGAGGATAATGGATATTAATTTTATCATCTTGCATCCTTCTGTACAATTTTGAATCATTCATTTCAAAATACATAAATCACCCATTTCATATAGGAACCACCTTTTGCGTAAAATTAATGAAGGTTTAATACAGAAAATGAAGTCCTTTTGGATATGGGAAATTTATTTCAACTTGCATCCTTGTACCATTATTTCCATGTGGTGTATGTACATTGACTTCGACGTCAAGATGGGTAGGGTTGAGATTTAATACTTGGGTCACTCCTTACCACAGATGTAATATATATACATGTTATGTGTCATTTATTCTTCAAGATCTTTTCAAAGAAATATTAGCAGGCTTAACTTTCATTGGTTTCTTCCAACACCCATCCCTATGATAGATATGGGAAATTTCAATGGAGAAGGTAGAGAAGATATCATGGCTCAGATTGCAAATGCTTGTGAGACTCCTAGATTTTTTTAGGTAGTAGTTACATATACCTTGTCCATCTATAGCCTTCCTCGAATAATTTTAGTAACTTAATTTGGTTTTTTTCCTTGTTTTTAGGTTCCTTATGTCACTCATCTATTTAGTTCTTTTGGTCTTTATCATTTTTTCCAAATTTTTTAAACTCTATCTCATACTAAATTCTATATAGGTCATGAATATGTTATGAATCTATGATTTCTTTTTTTTTTCTTTGCTCTTGAACCACAACATATACATTTTTGAAATAAAAAATTTCTTTTAACATTGTCAAACTTAGGCCCTACCAAAACCATAGAGCGCTAGTATTTCAGTAACTTAGTACAAAAAGTACTAATCCTAGAATGAGTGTAAAGAAATTAGCACATAGCATATAACTCATAAAGATTAATAGTTGACTTGAATTGGTGTATATATGTTTCATTTAACAATGTAAATGAAATTGTGTGTAGGGAAAATTGATGGTGGGGGCAATGGGGATGTTGTTGTGGATCAATACCATCGCTATAAGGTGTGCTTTTTACAACATTTAATTCAAACCATTTTTTTTTTGATCTATTAGAGTGTTGGAAATATTTATTGCTTGGAGTCATTCTCACCAACTCCTTAGCTCACCTACTTGTTAGAAGCTTTCTTCAATGGAAATTTTCTTTTGGGATCTTCATTCCTGTCCTACTCTTGACAACTCCAAAATTTATTGTGGTAGGTGAATTCAAATTTTGGGAGGGATTTTTGAATAGACAAAAATAATTAATTTAGTTAGTTAGTGTGCATTGCAAGTTTTGGCAGCAGCAAGAAGAATGAGTGAGCAGTAAGTAAGTTGTTGAAGGTGAAGTTGTAGCAGCAACAAAGAATGTTTTTTGAATGAAGTGCAAAATTTTTGCAAGGAGCAACAGATAGCTTCGGATTGTTTTGTACGTGTGAAAGGAGCATCATATAGCTCCAAATAGCTAAAATTAGCTATAAGTATATGCAAGGAGTGGCAAAAAACTCTAGATCATTCAATGTAGAAGAAGTAAAGAGAGCTATGAGAAGATCCTAATTGTTCATAGTTTTGTGGGTGTAGCTCCAGATTGCTGCAAGTCTAGTTTGTAATTAGTAGTTTGAAATATTTTTGTAATTGGTTTTTTTTTGTATTTAATAGAAGAATCAAGTTTGCATGCCCAGTTGTGTGTCTCCAAGCAAGTTATTTTTCTTTTTTATTCTGCATTTTGTTTTTTGGTATTCCTAGTTGATTGGGAAACAAATAAACAACTCTATGCAGTTTGTTTCGTATTAGAGCATTTAGATGGGTATGTGTAGGATCATCATGGAAAAAATAGTCCCTTAAGTGGAAAAAAATACAAAAAATCAAAGTTAGGCCTATGTTTAAGCCCAGAGATGACGTAGTTGGGATTACTATGTTTTTGATGTTTTTCTATTTTTCGAGTGTTTTTGAATTTTTCTACTTTTGGATGTTTTTTGGATTTTTTGATGTTTTGGATGTTTTTGGATTTTTTTCGCATGATTTTGACAATTTGAATATGGATATGTGTGATGGCGGATTACCTTTGTGAATGAATTGGGGTAAGGAAGTAAGGATTGATTGATCAAGATTGATGACGATAACATGAGTTGAGGAAGCACAACAATGGAAGATTATGATGATCAGGATGGAAATGATAAAATGTTTTAATACACAAAAATGCAAGGATAAGTACAGCAACACAAGGATATCCCGAGATGTTGATCAGATTGATGATGATAACATTGTTAAGGATACACAACAATGGAAGGATAGTGTTAAGCAACACAAGGATATCCCGAGATGATGATTTTTTTTTATTGGATTTGATTGATCATGATTGATGAAGCTTGATTTTGGAACAAAATTTGTTTGAATGATTTGATGTGACGTTTGAAGGGTTCGTTAGATGCGACTGATATTGATTGTTTGGATCGATGTTCGATTGAAGATAAAACTTGATAAGGATCATCTCCTCATCAAAATGTGCTATGGGTTAGTAATTTGGATTTTTTCTCACAAGTGGTGGACCAATTATATTTCACATTTTCCAATGTTTAGATAACCACATAAGTTGGAGGATATAGACCAAGATTTACTCTGAAAGCCAGATGTAAATATCTGCCCCCAGTGTCTAGCAATGTATGGAATGCCATGGATTATCTTGTGATAAGATAAGGTGTTCAGATAAAGAATGCTCATTGGATAATGCTTCATGGCTCAGATAACGCTGGGTAAGATAGGATCAATGGAAATGACCCATGTGAAGATGTTAACCGTAAGCAAGCGTAAAGTGTGCACCAAACTTTTACCAAGATCAAGATAATTTGGACTATGGATACAGATGGATGAAAACAGATTGGATAAATGGTTCATGGATGAATGGATTTATTATGGCTGAGATGGATGGAATGTTAGATTTATTATGGATGGGATGAGATGCTTTCACCTAAAGTGGTGCACATAGATGCTCGATTCTACACATGACGCTTGTTTTCCAGGTTTTCATCATGGTACTTGTCCAAAGCACCGCCCATGCGGTTTTCACTAGAGGATGATTTTTTTCTTTTTACTCTTTTCAATCTTTTTCTAATTTTTTTGGATTTTCTAATTTTTTTATTTTTTCGAAAGATTTTAAGCTCATGATAAATCACAAGGTGTTATTGATGTAGACGCTTCTATCATAATGTACCATCGGTATCCTGCTTGAAGAAGTTGTTTTGCTAAGATACATGTGTAATTGAATACAACTTTTGAGATTCTTGGTCTGCTTTGTTGATATCGGAGTTAACTTTGTCTTGGTGCGCACATCGCAATAGAGTGCCTTCTAAATCCTTATGATGAAGGGTTGTTGCCAATACATGGTCAATGCGAGAACTAGATATCATATGTGGAGGTGTGGATGGAGTGTGTTTAGGGATAGGAGATGGATTGGTTGACAATTTGGAACATTTGACTCTCCAAACTTGGGAGGATGAGAAATGATGGGTGGATACGAAAGTGTGCATGGAATTAAGACCAACTGGTTGATATACTCTGTATGTCGCTTGAAAATCCTTCTTTTTCTTTTGTGGACATCTTTGATGGATACTTTTCCCTTTTTTATTTTTCCCCATAGTTTCTTTGACTGATGGAGTTTGATAGGGATAGTCTTTCTTTGTATGTTTTGGTATCCATGATTATTTGATTTGTCCATTATGCTTCTTTGCTTCTCTTGTTTTGACAACGTTCATTTTGCTTTGATTCAAATATTTCTTTCAAAGTTGGTCCCAATTCATGGATGGGGTGATGGGTGGAAGAAGATTCATGATATGACTGGTTGTAGTATTGACACTAGTTTCATCATAAAGACTCTTCGTGCTCCCTATGTTGATGTTTTTTTGAGATGAAGTTTCCCCCAGTATGGTAGTATTAGTACCTTCATGCTTTGATTCCACCTACTCCAAGAGCTCTTGTTTAGAATGCATTCTCTAATAAATGACCACTGCAGATGATGTTATTTCAATTTGTTGCTTCACTAACTCTGAAATATCTTGTTCTATCTGACATGCTTCCTTGAGTGGATACTTCTGTATATCTTTATTCATGATGTCCTTAGTTTGAATTTGGGATATATCCAATTCTGATGTTGACAACTCAGTCTGATTGTAGGAATCAATAACCCGCTCTTTTTGTGTCATAATGTCAGGAGTAAAAGAATCATGTTCTGAAGGAAGATCATCTACATGTCCATCCAAAGAAATCATTTCATAGGTAGATGGAGTATGTACTATGTAGATATGATCATCATTTGCAACATCTTCTATAGATAGGAGACTATCCATTAGATCATTGTAGTATCTTGGAGATAAAAATTCTTGATCTTGATTAATTTCAAAATTGCTTTTGACATGCTTTGGAACAAGTTCTTGACATGGGTCAATTTCAAAGGATGGGTTGCTTATAAAGGGTTCTTGGATGTCATCATTAGACATGGTAAGTGGTTCAATGTATTCAAGTGTCGATTTCAGGGTTCCTTCAGTATCTGTAACCATGAGGTCAAAGGGGGTCAACATGTCTTGGAAAGGACCATTGCTAGACCTTAGTGGAAGATTTTGATCTTGCTTTGGAATAAATTATTGAGATATGTCATCTAACTCATAAGATGATGTAGAGACATTTTCAATAAGATCATTAGTCGATGGATTGTAAATTATGTCAATGGGATCAAATAATTCTAACACTCCTTGAAATAGATCACTAAAAAGTGGCTCTTGATGTATGGTGAGTTGATCATCGGACGAGATAGGAACATCTTCAATGTGCTCTTTGATGGATAGATCTTGATCATTGATTTCAGCAATTGTGGTGGGGAGATTTTCAATGCTATCACCAGTGGTTGAATGCTCATCATTATCCCCAATAGTGATTATCTTTTGGTCAATGAGGTCTTGGATGATATTTTTGAGTCAAATAGAACTTGATGTTGTGTGTCCCTTTTTTTGTGAAAATAAAAATGGTGCTCCTCATTATACCCTGGTGGTTTAACTAGAGGTTCTTGATAGTTCCCATGGACAGGGAACTTCATGATATTTTCTTGTACCAATTGTTGCAGGATTAATTCGATTGGTCTCCCTAGTGGTGTGTATTTTCTTTTGTTACCTTGTGAGACATGTGATTGATCTTCGAGATGTGGGGGTTGGATTTGTTGATGTGGTTGATCTTGATATCTAACTTCTTGACATTGGATATATTGTTCTTGATGTGGTTGTGGACACAACTCAATGCTTTGATGACATGGATTAACCAATGGAAGAGTGTATTGATTTTGGAGTGACGATATCACTTGGCTCAATAATTCAATTAGTTTGGCATGTGAAGCAAGTTGTTCTAGCAAAATTTGATCTTGATATTAACACCCTTGAAATAGTTGATTTGGCTTTTGTTCGAGCAGATTTGGAACACATACTTGTGGTGTTTGAATGGGATCATGGACAAATTGATTTTGGATAATTTTCTGATTTGGCATGATGTTTAAATTGGCATTATGGGTTGAAGTTGAACTTTTTTTGGAATCATATTGCCTTGATTTAGGTAACTTTGATTTTGCATGGTGTTACCTTGACTTGTTAACATCTTTTTTGGACTTTGAACAATATTCGTATGATTTGAAAACATATTTATCCCAAATTTTACCAAGTTTGGACTCAAAACATTCATGTTTGGTAAAGTTGTACTTGGTACATTCTCATTTGGCATGTAGGGATTTTATGGGATGATGTTGTTCATTTGAAGGCTCATGCATTGATTGTTCGGTTGATAGACTTGTAGGTTTGGATTTAGATCTACCATCGGGAAAGGTGTTCCAATCTTTTGACTAGGCATACTCACATTTGTTGTACCATTGATGTTTGTAGGAGACAACGATCCCATGTATGGATTGTATAAATGTGGGTTTTGATAATCAATCGACATTGTAAGGCTTTGAAAGTTCAGTTGACTTGGATTACTCATGATGTATGGATCAAGTTTATATTCCATGTTCTTCTTGTGTTTTTACATTGTTGACCTCTAAGGGATTTAGGACCAATGATGAGATGTAGGATGAAAAGGGGTGAATGATATGGGTGTCAAAATTTTTAGGAACCTTGAATCAATGCTAGACTTAGGGTTTGATTTTGATTGGTTTGATTGGATAATGAACTTGTAAACCCTAAGATGTTGGATGTGATCTTAGGATGAACTTTGTTCAAAGGATTGATAATTCAATTAAATTTATGAGAAAGGATGCATTCCCATACACCTAACTAAACAACGTGATTTTGATTTTGATGATTTACTTAAGTCTAGAATGATGTTTTCAAAGCTCTAAAGTTGTTTTTGGGATGAAGATGATAAATGTTTTGGGTGGATGAAGTGTTTTATTTGATCCTAAATGAACCTAGGAAGGACTTGTTTACGAGACCAAGATAGTGAAGAACATGCCTTTCTCTAAGAGTAATTCAAAATCAAAAGACCAATGTTTGCATGAAAACGATATGACCAAAAGATGCCAAGCACATGTGTGGGGTCCAATTGATTGAATTTTTGCTTTAATGGATTCTTTTTACCACAAACACTTCTTGATTAGCTTTTGAAACTAGATTTCCAATGTCCTACTTTTCTTTCATCCCACGAAGTGTGCATTATGTGGAAATCAAGGAAATCAAGACAAAGGTTACCTAAAGTTGAATTTAGTAGGAGCAAATTGAGATGAAATCCAAATGTTTAGAAGCCTCTAAGGATACGAATCCCAAGGGCAAGCAATAACATGTGAATTTGTTCAAGGATATTTGCTTCTCCTAAAGAGTTTGAGATTTGATGCTCATGTTGAATGTTGGTTTTCCAATGTTTTTGATCAAAGCATTGTATTTTCAAACTGACTCACAAGCAATATAAAATCCTAGCTCAATTGGTATGTTTTTCTTGGTGGGCTTGCCTCATGCACTTCGTAGTAGAAGAGATGATTTTACATGCAACCAAGGAAAAAATATAAAGGTATGTTAAGAATGAAGTCTTAACCTCTATATTTCAACCAAGATCAGACATGGCAAGTAACTTCTTGGAATCTAAGTTCCAATGCACCACTTTGATAAACTCGTGGATGGACTGGTTGGTTACTACAAACAAGGGTTTTAGTTCAAACTTTTCATTCATGGAGATTGACCCATATGACAAGAGTCCCTTTTTAGATCCATCTCATCAGAGCCAACCGCGTGATACTGGCATTTACTCCAGTACCCACATTTATACTCTTAGGTTTAGAGTGTTACCAGTTGAGTCATTCCCTTGGGTGAGTACTTTTTCCCCAAGGTAGGCCCTCTAAGATAGACAAAACCGAGTAAACATATTCATAGTTCAATCAATCTTCATTTAGAAACAAAGGGAGAACACATTCAATAAGTTTACCCACACTCGCAAAGTGTTTTGTTCAATTTTTAAATCCAAAATGAAGTGTGGAGGTGATTGCTTTATCTCAACCTAACATCACAAAAAGGGCCTTTTAATTCTCAAGATCATTGTAAAGCGCGAGAGAAGCGCATACGTTCTTTTCGATGATGTTATTTTAAGTGAGCAATCATGAAAACAAAGTTTCACTTGTTCATTTTAAGTCCACAAAGTAGTGATTTTGATTCATTTAGAGCACCAAAATGAGATTTGAAAAGTTGTCTTGTTCAATTTGTTAACCTCAAACAAAATCTAGTCAATTTTCCTAAAATTCATTTTAACCCCTTTGCAATGAAAATTGAAAGCTTTTTAAAATGTTCATTTTAAAGCCCAAAACCAAAGATGAGTTAGCCTAGAACAAAAAATTAAGTCATAAGATGAAATATCCAAGCATTTTGAAATGTTCGTTTTAAAGCCCAAACCAAATGAGTTAGCCTAAAAAAGAAAATTAAAGTATAAGGTGGAATCTCCAAGCATTAAAAAATGCTTTTGAGTTTTAAATTTGATGCTCAATTCTCCAACTCCAATCTTTCTTTCCTTTGCTTGATTCCAGTGCTCAATTCCAATGTCAACCTACAATAAAACAATCACAAATAAGATTTATGCATAAATTGCAAAATTTATAGGAGTATGCACAAAGGCATGTCAACTATTATATAATTTTAAGGCATCTCATGTATATCACTTATGAACCTTCTTGCAAGTAATATGTCCTAAAATATCAGCAAAAAAGTTTTATATAAGACCTACAATCTTAGAAAGCCAATAAGAATTTTCCTTTAGTCAAAGAAACTAATGGAAATTTTCAACCATAATTGCAGCGCTCAAGGGTAATAAAAGAATATACCATTAAAGATTTTAAATTATTTATTTAATAACATAGACGCCTCCTCCCATTTATTAAAGTATTCCATTCTTTGATGTTGAAATCTGTCAATGAAGGCGCCCTCTCTTTCCAACTTATTGTCTAAATAAAGTTTAAACAAACACTCCTTTATATGTGTGTCAAATCACTTAAATGCCTCTAGAGAATATGCACCATAGACTGTTAGAATATAGACAAGAAGATTATGACACAAAATCTTCAAGGAGATGCACATTAATGCGCAACATAGACTTCAGATTCTTACTTTAAAAAATTGTCCTGCAAAAAATAGTAAAAATAGTAAATGAGTGATTTAAAAATATACCATTCAAGCAGTAACCACCCCATCTCTTGAATCTGCCAAAACATCTTATAGATGAATAAAGCATCAACCATCATGTCTAAGAAATCGTACCCTCCAAGCTCCAATCGATACAAAGTCAACTCGCATAAAAATCTGCCTATGCACAAGATTTGACGTTCTACTGGCAGTGCTTTGCCCTAGACTTAATTTTTTTTAAAAGATGTGAAAGCAATAACTCATATACCGACAACGTATTGAGAATGAGTTTACTTTTTCATGCAGGTTCAACAACTAAACATCGCACCAGACGCCTTTAGAATTTAATACCTCAAAATAATAGACTTTATATTCCCCTTTTAGGCACACACAGATTTCCTAGATGGAACGCATTCTATATAGGTAGATCACACATCATAAAATTTGATAAATCATTTGGAATTAAATGCAAGATCTTTGTGGCATCTGTAGAAAGGCATTAGTTAGTGTGCAACAAAGAATGAATAACCAAAGAGAATGTTAGCAAAGGCTGTGGAATATGATGTTTATCTGATAATTGCAGCTATGTAACACCCTTGTAAGATAGAACAAATGGGATTACTTACATGCATCATGTTGGCCGCCATATCCCCCAAGCGACTCAATCAACATTCTGACATTTTGAACAGCATGAATCTTTTACTTCCAACAACAAAAATTATGAAGATTAAAAGACTATGGCATATCAAATGATTTCAGTTAGCTTTGAGATTCATGAATGCATTAATTATGCACTTTACATACATATCAAATCACTAATCCTTCCCTTCGTATATATAGATTTGTCAGATAATGTAGAGGTTTTGAACCTCCAAACCATAAGCAATGATGTTGCGCAACACTTGATTTAATATTAAATTGATATCAAATAGAGTGAACCGTATCTTTATAGAAATATCTCTATTGATAAGTAATTTAAGAGTATTTGTAAGAAATGAATATTGTATCTTGAAAAATGCAAATGGCATGCAAAGCATTAAAATCATTGAACATTCACCATAGAATTCAATGTGCAACAAGTTTGAATGGCACTAAGACAGCAATAGTTTTGAGGAAACAAAGGCAAGGCGATATTTATGGATGCACAAACAAGTCATGTTAACTCATCACATCAAGTCTTCGATATGTGTCCCAATTATTAGGTTTCCCTCCACAAAAAGCTAAAATTAAAAGTCAGCTTCATGATATGCATGTGCACATCATAACACAACACTGTATTTGCTAACATCGTGCCCCACCTTTGATCTGTAATAGTGAGAGATCAACATCGGAGGGATCTATACATTTGAACACTATATTAGGATGTGGCTGGCACAAGAGAACTCATTTTACAAAAATAAAAAATGTGTGGACTATCCTACATAATATCATTCCTGCACATCTGCGTCTGCTAAATGAGTATAAATCTCAAGGAGAGAGCGGCTGAGCTGCATGATCGTGAATCAAAATTGAAGGAAATATGATGGTGGACTTTATGATAGGGTAGTTTCAAGAATGATGGCACATTTTCTATGATGTCCTTCAACACTAGTAGTTTGAGTAAAAGGTGTGACTAATGAGTAATCCCTATGGAAGCGTGAGGATATAAGATTGCAGAGATGAGTCATGAGGGAAATATTGTACTGTTGTTGTAGGATTCCATCTGATAGTTTTGAAAGGTTAGTTTTGCAAACAAAAAAATATGAATGATGTACAAGATAGATTTGATTGCATTAAAAATATTTGCATCTTCAGCCTAGTCTAACAAATGACGCCTCCAAATACAGAGCACAAATGTGCATTACATACCAAATCTAGAGGCGTTGTTTCATTATGCTATCATTATATTTCATCTTGTACATGGACACGACTCATTCTATTTATTTTGAACAATACAAAACACATATTTGAAAGCTTGATAAATACGCCACTAGATTCAATTTCTATTTCATAAAAATGTGATGTCTAGAGAATATGCATACGTTGGATAGTGCCTGAGAATAATCTAATCCCATACATAAAGACAACGCAATCTAAAAATGGAAAAATACTAGAGAGTAACTCATAGAATACAATGTATCTATCATTCCATTATGGCACATGAATCTATTAATTAGGTAGTGCAAAAAATGATATGTTCTCAGAGAGTGCTAAAATATGAGCATAGAGAGGGTATGAGAACTTTTTAAATACATGGTATTAAGTAATGCAATGATTTGCATGACTATATGCAAAAGAGATTTTTTGAAAAGGCGTAAGAAACTTTAAAGAAAATGTTATTAGCAGCGTAAAGAAAGCAGCGTGTAACAACCCTTCTAGAACTTTCCAAACTAATGCAATGGGCAGGCGTAAAGACCAATTCTCAAACCTTTGCCAATATCCTTGCTGCCCAACTTTGTTCATGTTTTAGCTATTCAAAAGTAATTCATTAAATCTTACAACAGACAAACACTAAATATGCCATCCTTCTAGCACCAAATGTGTGGGTACTAAATCTGCAATATGTTAAGCCTTAACAAGAATAAGTCAAGCAAAACACAACAAATCTAATATCCCTATGAAATATTGCATCATGTTAGATATGCTAAATGAGAAATTAAAATAATAATACAAGCTAAATAAGCATATAAGCAACATGAATCCAAATTTATCTCATAGTGGATTGGTGCTTCTATGGAAAGAAGCCCTTTTCCAATCCTTGCTAAACTCCATGATATGTTGATATGAAACTGCTTTGAAGATGATATGAGGTGGGAAAAATCAGTTCTCAATTGAAGAGAGTGACTTTGCATGAGATTGTGGAGGATTTTTTGAGGAATGAAGCTTTTTATTTATAAAATGTCAAATGCTAAGAGTGCTCAAAATAGAGCAATGTGGGATAAATATTTGACCAATGAGATGAAGCCACTTGTCAACTTGTGATAGGTTCAGGAATGAGCACATTTTGGTGAATGTGCCAAAGAGGGGGAGATTCAAATTTGAATTTGATGACAAGATGAGTTAAATGCTAAGTTTGACCTTTGCAAGGGACATGTAAGAGCCATGTAAGAGTTGGGTATGTGCAGGATCATGATGGGCCAAAAAGTGGCAATATGATGGGTATGTGGTTGACGACCTTTTTTTTACCCAAAATTGATGAAATGAAAAGGGTTTTTAAAGGAGATTCTCAGCTTTCCACTGATATAAATTATGCTTTACTTTGAATTTAATAAGTAATTATTATTCTATTCAAATTACAACTAAAGTCTAATTGATAGGCTAATTAGAAAAAACACCTACAGTTTTTCAAGCGGTATCAAATTTTTGAATCCAAAACATGCATCACATTCTATGCTTTGCATACTATAGGATTAAAAAAAAAATTGAATTTCATGAATTTTTACCAAGTTAAGGTGGTTAGACATACGAGTTTTTATATTTTTTAAAAAATTCTATTAAAAAATTCATAATTAATTATTTACTTAGAAAAAAATTACAAAAAAATATGCATCACATCGGGGGATGAGTCCTCCACTTATATATAAAATATTATAAAAATATATTATCATTTTATTGTGGTTAGGGTGGTCAGACAGACGCCTACTTATTTTTTCCTTGAAATTGAAGTACCATTGCATTGAACTTTCAAATTTTCACCAAATAGATTTAAAAAAAAAGAAAAAAAACTAGTAGTCTAGAAAATAAATTCAATTTGCTACAGATTCTATTCTTACATATTTTTGAAATCATAAAGATAACTTATTCAAATTTTTATGTCAAGTTGCCTAACTCTGATTTTTCTGAATTTTTTGCCACTTAAGGGCCTATTTTTTCCATGATGATCCTACACATACCCAACTCATAAATGCTTTGTTGGATGTACATGTCAACTTGTTTTTGAATTCAAATTTAGAGAATATTCCATTTTTATGCCAAGTTGAAAGAAAATGATGAATTAATAAATCAATAAATTGATTTATTTGTGCAAGTGGGAAAAGTTAGAGGATGTGATGGGTGGTTAGATTAGGTTAATCAGGATTAGAATAACTTAGATGATGATTAGATGCTTTTGACATTCAACTTAAATATTTGAGTTTATTTAAATTAAATGAGAAGATATTGATCATTAGAGATTTATTTAAATAACTTTGATCTATTTAATTAAATGGAGATCTTTAGAAGATTAATTGATCTATTTAATAACCTTTAGGAGATTGATTAAATAAACTTGATTTATTTAATTGATGAGCAAATGTGATGCATAATGTGAATTTGACGTGTCTACAATACTAAAAAATAAATATTTTCTTAGTTTACATTAGTTCAAAATTCAAAAACATATATATCACGTTTTAGAGATTCAAGTTTAATTAGATCAATGTTGGCCATTTCCTTTATAAAAGTGTGACACAACTTTGTACTTTTACCCACCACTTGTACTTGTTGTTTGTTGTCTATTTCACTAAGTAGATGTTGGAATATGTGAGGCTATCCTTGCACTTGATGATGGTGTCATTTTTTGACCACTTTGTTGACCATGAATGGGTGCGAAAGTAGCCACATTTAATGGAGTACCTATTGGTATAAAAAATTCTTTATCTTCTTGTGGTAAGCCAGCTGCAATATTGATTGTTTTCTCCAAAATTTCATCCCATGCTTCATCTTCTATGAATTGTACATCTCTACTAATTATAACTTTCTTGGTTATTGGATTGTATAGTTTGTATGTCTTGGATTCATCACTATATCCAAAAAATATACATTTTTCTCCTTTATTGTATAATTTTCTTCTTAACTAATTTGACACATGTGCATATGCCACACATCCAAATACTCTCATGTAAGTAACATTATGTTTTCTTCCAGTCAATGCTTCTTCCAGAATCATATTCTTCATACTCTTGGTTGGACATCTATTCATAATATATGTTGCACAAGCTACCACTTCAACCCAATATTCATCTGACAAATTTTTTTCTTTCAACATACTTCATACTATTTTCATGAGTGTACTAATTTTTCTTTTAACTACCCTATTTTGTTGAGGTGTGAGTGATCGCACAATACTGGTTTACAATTTTTGGACAAACTAGACATTGAACTAATTTTTTCTAACTAAATATCTTCACTTTAGGCACCTATAGCGGCTAAACCATGAGAAATTTGAAGATAATGCAAACTAGTGATTTGTGACATTTTGTTTGTAGATTCTAAATATATTTTTTTCAAAATTTTTGGAATCAAATTGCAGTTATTTTTCCATCTCCTTCAAAAACTAGTTTTTTTTCTGTAAACACCATTTTTAAGGAGTGATGCTCATTGTATGCATCATAATTTTTTTTCCATGAATGATAAAATTCTTTTTTTTTTTAATTTAGATTTATAACTACGATATCTAGCCCTTTCATTTGGTTTCATAGTGTTTTATTGAATATTTTTTCCTTAATCAAGTTTCAAAGTCAAACAAATTACAATTCAGACATAGGCAAACCGTATACAACATGACTTTTTTTTGTATGTATCAAAATTCAATTTTTTTTACTGGATCGAGGACATCAATACCTAGCCCACACATATTTTTTAGAATTTTATTTTGATAATCTGCTATTTTTCCACATGTGTAGAACAAAGAGCTTGATTTTCGGTGAGAAACTTGTGTTTAATCAAACTAAAAAAACAAATACATAATAAACCCAAAACATATTAAAGTTATATTCATTGGATAGCTCGTTTTGAGGACTACCATCATCCAGTTGGGTCTGTGAAGTCTCCTCCATTTTCATCCTCAACTTGAGCTTCGAAGGGAAAAATTATGGATATTTTTGGTGCCAGTGGGGGAGAAGGGGGGAAAAGGGGGGTTCGAGCGAACCCCCTTTAGAGGTTCACTCGAACTTGGGTTTGCTCGAACCAAGGTTCAAGTGAACCCCCTTTCCACAAAGTTTTCCTTTGTTTTTTTCTCGGGAAATGAGAACAATGGTGGGACCCAGCATTTAACAGGTTCGCTCGAAGGGGGGTTCGAGTGAACCCCCTTTGGGTTCGCTTGAACCAAATGTTCGTTCAAACCCCCAAAAACCAAAACTTTTTCCATGGGGGCATTTTTTACAATTTTCCTTCCTCATTGGAATTATAAACTAGTTTTGTGGGTTTACCTATGTATCTAGTTCTGAATTTCTTGTAAATTCCATGATTTTTTCTTCTATGAGTTTTGGCTACTGCCTCTTCCACTTGAGCTTGATGGGATGCTTCTTCCACCTCTATAATAATTTCTTCCTCTACCTCTACAATGACTAATTGAAACTTGTGACTTGAATGCATGCTCCAATGATGCGTTTGATGACTTGCTTATCTTATGTTCATGTCAAATGAGAGATACACAAAGCTCATCAACTTAAAACTATGAGAGGTTCTTTGTTTCCTCTATGGATATGACAATTGATTCAACTTTTGTTTCAACCACTCTCCTATCTTCAATTTTCTCACCTTGTGATTTGATTTGATTTACCAGTCCAATTATTTGGGTGAAGAATGAATCTATTGATCTAGTTTGTGTCATGTATATTGTTTTTAAATCCCTTTTGAAAATTTTCAATTTAGCTATTTTAAGTGTTTCCATGCATTGATAGGCCGTTTGAAGAATATCCCATACTTTTTTGGATATTTTTTGTGTTGCAATACTTGGGAAAATTCTCTCATGCATTGCTTGAAATATATAAAAGAGAGCTTTTGAATCCTTCTTTTTTATTATCTCTCAACAAACCTTTTTCTGCTTGAGTCAATGCATTGTAAATTGTTGCATCAACTAGCTCTATAAATTTATTTTCATCAAGATCCCAAATATCTTGAGAGTAAAATAACTTTCTTTCATGGTGATTTACTGATAATCATGTAGCTCTTCCCATTAAACTGTGGAATTTGTGGGTTTGTTAAGTTTTTGTTTACTACCATTGATGACAGTGATAAATTTATGCTAGATACTCCTTTAGCTTTGATAAATTTAAACTCTTAGAACCTTTGGCTCTTATAATACTTTGTTGTAATAAACCTACTCTGATACCAGGTGAAGGAAGAGGAAAAGGATGTAAAATATAATAGAGCAAAACAAAATGAAGAGTAGAAAAGAAAAAACACAGAGATCTCAAAATGATTTGTATTTCATATAATATCAAAGAATACAAATGTCTATCATCATAAACTAATTACAAAGTTGTTGCTCTTTTGTATTACTTAGAAAATATTGAAACTCATGGTCCCATGTTTCAATGGCTATTTCAATCTATTGCTTTTGTAATACTAACATATGTACCTTTTTGTTTTCTTTTCATACTTTCAAAAAATGACCTCTGAGCCTATGTATATAACAAGCAAAAGGAAGCAAAAAAAAAAGCATTTACTACAATAAGTTTTTGACGCATTTGAATCTTACCAACAATATTATGCAATTAAAATCTCATTCAAAAGATTGTCCTAGGTGCATTGAATGGTGGAATTTGGATGACGTGTGGGAGAGCTAGAAATATTTTTGCACTGCAGATGGAGGATGGAGTATAGAGGAATAAATGATAGTGGGTAGGCAGTTGGGATTAATTCCAAAATTGGAGACCAGTTGGAAGTGGTGACCGGAGAGAAATATAAGAGTGCATTTCATCATATTCTTCCCACCAAATATGGAAACCAGTTATCTATCGTATCATTCTATAATCCAAACAAAAAAGAGAACAATAGAGAAAATAGAGTAGAAAATAGAGAATAGAACAAAAAATAGAACTCACTCATCTCTTATTCATCAATACATTACAATTTTATAGTTACAAAATCCTCAACAACATCCTACAAACCTGATACATATGATGACAACTAGTTGTAGTTCATGAACAAAAAAATATAAACTTTATATTTCAAAAGTTATTATAATCTACATATTAAATACTGAATCAAACTATATAGCCACTTTCTATCATAACCCAATTTTATTACATATTTGTTTAAATATGAAAAAAAATTAATTATTGATGAAATTTAATTAAATATTAATTGGAGATTCTGGAATATTCACATGTTGAATATGAGGAGTTGACTAATGTTGACTTTATGAAAATTTGAAAATTATTTTTATATATGTCAGTAAGGATTGAACGTTACTAATCAATTTGCAAGTATGTGCAATAGTAGGGTGACAGGATGAAGGACAAGAACACAGTTGAAGTAGGATTGTTTAGCCAGATCAAATGGAAAGCCAATTGGAATTTGGATGCACACACCACAGAAGGGCATGGTGACTTGCATTTAAATCAAATTTCATATGTCCGAGAATGAGAATTTCCTGACTTGAATTAATTCCATGTTTGAAAATATATGGCTTGTAGATAAAAAAATTCATTTAAAACTTTGTGTTTGATGAAAAAAAATAAAAATTTATATATAGAGAGAGATGCTCGAATTTTAATTTAAGTCATCTATTGAAAGTAATATTGTATGGAACTCGTAAGCCATAACAAACAATTACACATGGAAGTAAATATGCATATATAAATATATATGTATACATATGCATATACATATACATATGTATATATATGTACATAATATTCGAGTACATACATATATATGTGTGTGTGTGTGTGTGCGCGCGCAAATATAGAAAGTATGGTAAATGAGAATGGGAATCATTTTAATAAACACAAAAATATGAATTTATATATATACTACGTATATACATATATATATATATATATATATACATTTAAATGCTATTTCAAATGTATGGGTGGGTGCTAAAAGATGGGTAGCCAATTTGTGGCCAATTTACTTTTTCATCTTGAAATAGTGAAAATGTGAGCATGTTATAGTAAAACGTGCTTGCGTTATGGTTTGGTAGTGACCGATCCTAGGATCGGTCACTACCAAGCCATAACGCGAGCAAGTTATGGTTTAAATTTCAAAAAATACGTGTATTTTGAGTTCAAAAAATGTGCATTTTT